>OX155960.1:11963760-12332139 GCA_944548615.1 Micropterix aruncella
CGGGGCCGGGCGATGCCGAGCCGGACCTGAAATGAAATGTCCTACCCTCAAATTTGAAAATTTAAATTTCATGCCAGATCCTACCGGTGGTTTCATAAGGTTACAACAGAAATATAGAAAAATATCTGACAAAACATATATAGAACTTCTCTGCCGATAGAGAAAAAACGCCAAATGGCCGACGGGCAAAAACACTGTTTTACAGACCAGGGTACCCGGGTTCGATACCCAGCCAGGACTCAATTTTTTTTTCGTTTTTTCTTCTCTTGATATTACCAAAATAGTATTAACATTTCAAAAAACACAATATTTTAGCTCTCTCTATTACAGTTCTTTTTTTTTCATCGAAAATACAAGTTTTAGTACCGGCGTCGGGCGGGGCCAAGCGGGGCCAGGCGATGCCGAGCCGGACCTGAAATGAAATGTCCTACCCTCAAATTTGAAAATTTAAATTTCATGCCAGATCCTACCGGTGGTTTCATAAGGTTGCAACAGAAATATAGAAAAATATCTGACAAAACATATATAGAACTTCTCTGCCGATAGAGAAAAAACGCCAAATGGCCGACGGGCAAAAACACTGTTTTACAGACCAGGGTACCCGGGTTCGATACCCAGCCAGGACTCAATTTTTTTTTCGTTTTTTCTTCTCTTGATATTACCAAAATAGTATTAACATTTCAAAAAACACAATATTTTAGCTCTCTCTATTACAGTTCTTTTTTTTTCATCGAAAATACAAGTTTTAGTACCGGCGTCGGGCGGGGCCAAGCGGGGCCGGGCGATGCCGAGCCGGACCTGAAATGAAATGACCTACCCTCAAATTTGAAAATTTCAATTTCATGCCAGATCCTACCGGTGGTTTCATAAGGTTGCAACAGAAATATAGAAAAATATCTGACAAAACATATATAGAACTTCTCTGCCGATAGAGAAAAAACGCCAAATGGCCGACGGGCAAAAACACTGTTTTACAGACCAGGGTACCCGGGTTCGATACCCAGCCAGGACTCAATTTTTTTTTCGTTTTTTCTTCTCTTGATATTACCAAAATAGTATTAACATTTCAAAAAACACAATATTTTAGCTCTCTCTATTACAGTTCTTTTTTTTTCATCGAAAATACAAGTTTTAGTACCGGCGTCGGGCGGGGCCAAGCGGGGCCGGGCGATGCCGAGCCGGACCTGAAATGAAATGACCTACCCTCAAATTTGAAAATTTCAATTTCATGCCAGATCCTACCGGTGGTTTCATAAGGTTGCAACAGAAATATAGAAAAATATCTGACAAAACATATATAGAACTTCTCTGCCGATAGAGAAAAAACGCCAAATGGCCGACGGGCAAAAACACTGTTTTACAGACCAGTGTACCCGGGTTCGATACCCAGCCAGGACTCAATTTTTTTTTCGTTTTTTCTTCTCTTGATATTACCAAAATAGTATTAACATTTCAAAAAACACAATATTTTAGCTCTCTCTATTACAGTTCTTTTTTTTTTCATCGAAAATACAAGTTTTAGTACCGGCGTCGGGCGGGGCCAAGCGGGGCCGGGCGATGCCGAGCCGGACCTGAAATGAAATGTCCTACCCTCAAATTTGAAAATTTAAATTTCATGCCAGATCCTACCGGTGGTTTCATAAGGTTGCAACAGAAATATAGAAAAATATCTGACAAAACATATATAGAACTTCTCTGCCGATAGAGAAAAAACGCCAAATGGCCGACGGGCAAAAACACTGTTTTACAGACCAGGGTACCCGGGTTCGATACCCAGCCAGGACTCAATTTTTTTTTCGTTTTTTCTTCTCTTGATATTACCAAAATAGTATTAACATTTCAAAAAACACAATATTTTAGCTCTCTCTATTACAGTTCTTTTTTTTTCATCGAAAATACAAGTTTTAGTACCGGCGTCGGGCGGGGCCAAGCGGGGCCGGGCGATGCCGAGCCGGACCTGAAATGAAATGACCTACCCTCAAATTTGAAAATTTCAATTTCATGCCAGATCCTACCGGTGGTTTCATAAGGTTGCAACAGAAATATAGAAAAATATCTGACAAAACATATATAGACCTTCTCTGCCGATAGAGAAAAAACGCCAAATGGCCGACGGGCAAAAACACTGTTTTACAGACCAGGGTACCCGGGTTCGATACCCAGCCAGGACTCAATTTTTTTTTCGTTTTTTCTTCTCTTGATATTACCAAAATAGTATTAACATTTCAAAAAACACAATATTTTAGCTCTCTCTATTACAGTTCTTTTTTTTTCATCGAAAATACAAGTTTTAGTACCGGCGTCGGGCGGGGCCAAGCGGGGCCGGGCGATGCCGAGCCGGACCTGAAATGAAATGTCCTACCCTCAAATTTGAAAATTTAAATTTCATGCCAGATCCTACCGGTGGTTTCATAAGGTTGCAACAGAAATATAGAAAAATATCTGACAAAACATATATAGAACTTCTCTGCCGATAGAGAAAAAACGCCAAATGGCCGACGGGCAAAAACACTGTTTTACAGACCAGGGTACCCGGGTTCGATACCCAGCCAGGACTCAATTTTTTTTTCGTTTTTTCTTCTCTTGATATTACCAAAATAGTATTAACATTTCAAAAAACACAATATTTTAGCTCTCTCTATTACAGTTTTTTTTTTTCATCGAAAATACAAGTTTTAGTACCGGCGTCGGGCGGGGCCAAGCGGGGCCGGGCGATGCCGAGCCGGACCTGAAATGAAATGACCTACCCTCAAATTTGAAAATTTCAATTTCATGCCAGATCCTACCGGTGGTTTCATAAGGTTGCAACAGAAATATAGAAAAATATCTGACAAAACATATATAGAACTTCTCTGCCGATAGAGAAAAAACGCCAAATGGCCGACGGGCAAAAACACTGTTTTACAGACCAGGGTACCCGGGTTCGATACCCAGCCAGGACTCAATTTTTTTTTCGTTTTTTCTTCTCTTGATATTACCAAAATAGTATTAACATTTCAAAAAACACAATATTTTAGCTCTCTCTATTACAGTTCTTTTTTTTTCATCGAAAATACAAGTTTTAGTACCGGCGTCGGGCGGCGCCAAGCGGGGCCGGGCGATGCCGAGCCGGACCTGAAATGAAATGACCTACCCTCAAATTTGAAAATTTCAATTTCATGCCAGATCCTACCGGTGGTTTCATAAGGTTGCAACAGAAATATAGAAAAATATCTGACAAAACATATATAGAACTTCTCTGCCGATAGAGAAAAAACGCCAAATGGCCGACGGGCAAAAACACTGTTTTACAGACCAGGGTACCCGGGTTCGATACCCAGCCAGGACTCAATTTTTTTTTCGTTTTTTCTTCTCTTGATATTACCAAAATAGTATTAACATTTCAAAAAACACAATATTTTAGCTCTCTCTATTACAGTTCTTTTTTTTTCATCGAAAATACAAGTTTTAGTACCGGCGTCGGGCGGGGCCAAGCGGGGCCGGGCGATGCCGAGCCGGACCTGAAATGAAATGTCCTACCCTCAAATTTGAAAATTTAAATTTGATGCCAGATCCTACCGGTGGTTTCATAAGGTTGCAACAGAAATATAGAAAAATATCTGACAAAACATATATAGAACTTCTCTGCCGATAGAGAAAAAACGCCAAATGGCCGACGGGCAAAAACACTGTTTTACAGACCAGGGTACCCGGGTTCGATACCCAGCCAGGACTCAATTTTTTTTTCGTTTTTTCTTCTCTTGATATTACCAAAATAGTATTAACATTTCAAAAAACACAATATTTTAGCTCTCTCTATTACAGTTCTTTTTTTTTCATCGAAAATACAAGTTTTAGTACCGGCGTCGGGCGGGGCCAAGCGGGGCCGGGCGATGCCGAGCCGGACCTGAAATGAAATGACCTACCCTCAAATTTGAAAATTTCAATTTCATGCCAGATCCTACCGGTGGTTTCATAAGGTTGCAACAGAAATATAGAAAAATATCTGACAAAACATATATAGAACTTCTCTGCCGATAGAGAAAAAACGCCAAATGGCCGACGGGCAAAAACACTGTATTACAGACCAGGGTACCCGGGTTCGATACCCAGCCAGGACTCAATTTTTTTTTCGTTTTTTCTTCTCTTGATATTACCAAAATAGTATTAACATTTCAAAAAACACAATATTTTAGCTCTCTCTATTACAGTTCTTTTTTTTTCATCGAAAATACAAGTTTTAGTACCGGCGTCGGGCGGGGCCAAGCGGGGCCGGGCGATGCCGAGCCGGACCTGAAAAGAAATGTCCTACCCTCAAATTTGAAAATTTAAATTTCATGCCAGATCCTACCGGTGGTTTCATAAGGTTGCAACAGAAATATAGAAAAATATCTGACAAAACATATATAGAACTTCTCTGCCGATAGAGAAAAAACGCCAAATGGCCGACGGGCAAAAACATTGTTTTACAGACCGGGGTACCCGGGTTCGATACCCAGCCAGGACTCAATTTTTTTTTCGTTTTTTCTTCTCTTGATATTACCAAAATAGTATTAACATTTCAAAAAACACAATATTTTAGCTCTCTCTATTACAGTTCTTTTTTTTTCATCGAAAATACAAGTTTTAGTACCGGCGTCGGGCGGGGCCAAGCGGGGCCGGGCGATGCCGAGCCGGACCTGAAATGAAATGACCTACCCTCAAATTTGAAAATTTCAATTTCATGCCAGATCCTACCGGTGGTTTCATAAGGTTGCAACAGAAATATAGAAAAATATCTGACAAAACATATATAGAACTTCTCTGCCGATAGAGAAAAAACGCCAAATGGCCGACGGGCAAAAACACTGTTTTACAGACCAGGGTACCCGGGTTCGATACCCAGCCAGGACTCAATTTTTTTTTCGTTTTTTCTTCTCTTGATATTACCAAAATAGTATTAACATTTCAAAAAACACAATATTTTAGCTCTCTCTATTACAGTTCTTTTTTTTTCATCGAAAATACAAGTTTTAGTACCGGCGTCGGGCGGGGCCAAGCGGGGCCGGGCGATGCCGAGCCGGACCTGAAATGAAATGACCTACCCTCAAATTTGAAAATTTCAATTTCATGCCAGATCCTACCGGTGGTTTCATAAGGTTGCAACAGAAATATAGAAAAATATCTGACAAAACATATATAGAACTTCTCTGCCGATAGAGAAAAAACGCCAAATGGCCGACGGGCAAAAACACTGTTTTACAGACCAGGGTACCCGGGTTCGATACCCAGCCAGGACTCAATTTTTTTTTCGTTTTTTCTTCTCTTGATATTACCAAAATAGTATTAACATTTCAAAAAACACAATATTTTAGCTCTCTCTATTACAGTTCTTTTTTTTTCATCGAAAATACAAGTTTTAGTACCGGCGTCGGGCGGGGCCAAGCGGGGCCGGGCGATGCCGAGCCGGACCTGAAATGAAATGACCTACCCTCAAATTTGAAAATTTCAATTTCATGCCAGATCCTACCGGTGGTTTCATAAGGTTGCAACAGAAATATTGAAAAATATCTGACAAAACATATATAGAACTTCTCTGCCGATAGAGAAAAAACGCCAAATGGCCGACGGGCAAAAACACTGTTTTACAGACCAGGGTACCCGGGTTCGATACCCAGCCAGGACTCAATTTTTTTTTTCGTTTTTTCTTCTCTTGATATTACCAAAATAGTATTAACATTTCAAAAAACACAATATTTTAGCTCTCTCTATTACAGATCTTTTTTTTTCATCGAAAATACAAGTTTTAGTACCGGCGTCGGGCGGGGCCAAGCGGGGCCGGGCGATGCCGAGCCGGACCTGAAATGAAATGTCCTACCCTCAAATTTGAAAATTTAAATTTCATGCCAGATCCTACCGGTGGTTTCATAAGGTTGCAACAGAAATATAGAAAAATATCTGACAAAACATATATAGAACTTCTCTGCCGATAGAGAAAAAACGCCAAATGGCCGACGGGCAAAAACACTGTTTTACAGACCAGGGTACCCGGGTTCGATACCCAGCCAGGACTCAATTTTTTTTTCGTTTTTTCTTCTCTTGATATTACCAAAATAGTATTAACATTTCAAAAAACACAATATTTTAGCTCTCTCTATTACAGTTCTTTTTTTTTCATCGAAAATACAAGTTTTAGTACCGGCGTCGGGCGGGGCCAAGCGGGGCCGGGCGATGCCGAGCCGGACCTGAAATGAAATGACCTACCCTCAAATTTGAAAATTTCAATTTCATGCCAGATCCTACCGGTGGTTTCATAAGGTTGCAACAGAAATATAGAAAAATATCTGATAAAACATATATAGAACTTCTCTGCCGATAGAGAAAAAACGCCAAATGGCCGACGGGCAAAAACACTGTTTTACAGACCATGGTAACCGGGTTCGATACCCAGCCAGGACTCAATTTTTTTTTCGTTTTTTCTTCTCTTGATATTACCAAAATAGTATTAACATTTCAAAAAACACAATATTTTAGCTCTCTCTATTACAGTTCTTTTTTTTTCATCGAAAATACAAGTTTTAGTACCGGCGTCGGGCGGGGCCAAGCGGGGCCGGGCGATGCCGAGCCGGACCTGAAATGAAATGACCTACCCTCAAATTTGAAAATTTCAATTTCATGCCAGATCCTACCGGTGGTTTCATAAGGTTGCAACAGAAATATAGAAAAATATCTGACAAAACATATATAGAACTTCTCTGCCGATAGAGAAAAAACGCCAAATGGCCGACGGGCAAAAACACTGTTTTACAGACCAGGGTACCCGGGTTCGATACCCAGCCAGGACTCAATTTTTTTTTTCGTTTTTTCTTCTCTTGATATTACCGAAATAGTATTAACATTTCAAAAAACACAATATTTTAGCTCTCTCTATTACAGTTCTTTTTTTTTCATCGAAAATACAAGTTTTAGTACCGGCGTCGGGCGGGGCCAAGCGGGGCCGGGCGATGCTGAGCCGGACCTGAAATGAAATGTCCTACCCTCAAATTTGAAAATTTAAATTTCATGCCAGATCCTACTGGTGGTTTCATAAGGTTGCAACAGAAATATAGAAAAATATCTGACAAAACATATATAGAACTTCTCTGCCGATAGAGAAAAAACGCCAAATGGCCGACGGGCAAAAACACTGTTTTACAGACCAGGGTACCCGGGTTCGATACCCAGCCAGGACTCAATTTTTTTTTTCGTTTTTTCTTCTCTTGATATTACCAAAATAGTATTAACATTTCAAAAAACACAATATTTTAGCTCTCTCTATTACAGTTCTTTTTTTTTCATCGAAAATACAAGTTTTAGTACCGGCGTCGGGCGGGGCCAAGCGGGGCCAGGCGATGCCGAGCCGGACCTGAAATGAAATGACCTACCCTCAAATTTGAAAATTTCAATTTCATGCCAGATCCTACCGGTGGTTTCATAAGGTTGCAACAGAAATATAGAAAAATATCTGACAAAACATATATAGAACTTCTCTGCCGATAGAGAAAAAACGCCAAATGGCCGACGGGCAAAAACACTGTTTTACAGACCAGGGTACCCGGGTTCGATACCCAGCCAGGACTCAATTTTTTTTTCGTTTTTTCTTCTCTTGATATTACCAAAATAGTATTAACATTTCAAAAAACACAATATTTTAGCTCTCTCTATTACAGTTCTTTTTTTTTCATCGAAAATACAAGTTTTAGTACCGGCGTCGGGCGGGGCCAAGCGGGGCCGGGCGATGCTGAGCCGGACCAGAAATGAAATGTCCTACCCTCAAATTTGAAAATTTAAATTTCATGCCAGATCCTACCGGTGGTTTCATAAGGTTGCAACAGAAATATAGAAAAATATCTGACAAAACATATATAGAACTTCTCTGCCGATAGAGAAAAAACGCCAAATGGCCGACGGGCAAAAACACTGTTTTACAGACCAGGGTACCCGGGTTCGATACCCAGCCAGGACTCAATTTTTTTTTCGTTTTTTCTTCTCTTGATATTACCAAAATAGTATTAACATTTCAAAAAACACAATATTTTAGCTCTCTCTATTACAGTTCTTTTTTTTTCATCGAAAATACAAGTTTTAGTACCGGCGTCGGGCGGGGCCAAGCGGGGCCGGGCGATGCCGAGCCGGACCTGAAATGAAATGACCTACCCTCAAATTTGAAAATTTCAATTTCATGCCAGATCCTACCGGTGGTTTCATAAGGTTGCAACAGAAATATAGAAAAATATCTGACAAAACATATATAGAACTTCTCTGCCGATAGAGAAAAAACGCCAAATGGCCGACGGGCAAAAACACTGTTTTACAGACCAGGGTACCCGGGTTCGATACCCAGCCAGGACTCAATTTTTTTTTCGTTTTTTCTTCTCTTGATATTACCAAAATAGTATTAACATTTCAAAAAACACAATATTTTAGCTCTCTCTATTACAGTTCTTTTTTTTTTCATCGAAAATACAAGTTTTAGTACCGGCGTCGGGCGGGGCCAAGCGGGGCCGGGCGATGCCGAGCCGGACCTGAAATGAAATGACCTACCCTCAAATTTGAAAATTTCAATTTCATGCCAGATCCTACCGGTGGTTTCATAAGGTTGCAACAGAAATATAGAAAAATATCTGACAAAACATATATAGAACTTCTCTGCCGATAGAGAAAAAACGCCAAATGGCCGACGGGCAAAAACACTGTTTTACAGACCAGGGTACCCGGGTTCGATACCCAGCCAGGACTCAATTTTTTTTTCGTTTTTTCTTCTCTTGATATTACCAAAATAGTATTAACATTTCAAAAAACACAATATTTTAGCTCTCTCTATTACAGTTCTTTTTTTTTCATCGAAAATACAAGTTTTAGTACCGGCGTCGGGCGGGGCCAAGCGGGGCCGGGCGATGCTGAGCCGGACCTGAAATGAAATGTCCTACCCTCAAATTTGAAAATTTAAATTTCATGCCAGATCCTACTGGTGGTTTCATAAGGTTGCAACAGAAATATAGAAAAATATCTGACAAAACATATATAGAACTTCTCTGCCGATAGAGATAAAACGCCAAATGGCCGACGGGCAAAAACACTGTTTTACAGACCAGGGTACCCGGGTTCGATACCCAGCCAGGACTCATTTTTTTTTTTCGTTTTTTCTTCTCTTGATATTACCAAAATAGTATTAACATTTCAAAAAACACAATATTTTAGCTCTCTCTATTACAGTTCTTTTTTTTTCATCGAAAATACAAGTTTTAGTACCGGCGTCGGGCGGGGCCAAGCGGGGCCGGGCGATGCCGAGCCGGACCTGAAATGAAATGTCCTACCCTCAAATTTGAAAATTTAAATTTCATGCCAGATCCTACCGGTGGTTTCATAAGGTTGCAACAGAAATATAGAAAAATATCTGACAAAACATATATAGAACTTCTCTGCCGATAGAGAAAAAACGCCAAATGGCCGACGGGCAAAAACACTGTTTTACAGACCAGGGTACCCGGGTTCGATACCCAGCCAGGACTCAATTTTTTTTTCGTTTTTTCTTCTCTTGATATTACCAAAATAGTATTAACATTTCAAAAAACACAATATTTTAGCTCTCTCTATTACAGTTCTTTTTTTTTCATCGAAAATACAAGTTTTAGTACCGGCGTCGGGCGGGGCCAAGCGGGGCAGGGCGATGCCGAGCCGGACCTGAAATGAAATGACCTACCCTCAAATTTGAAAATTTCAATTTCATGCCAGATCCTACCGGTGGTTTCATAAGGTTGCAACAGAAATATAGAAAAATATCTGACAAAACATATATAGAACTTCTCTGCCGATTGAGAAAAAACGCCAAATGGCCGACGGGCAAAAACACTGTTTTACAGACCAGGGTACCCGGGTTCGATACCCAGCCAGGACTCAATTTTTTTTTCGTTTTTTCTTCTCTTGATATTACCAAAATAGTATTAACATTTCAAAAAACACAATATTTTAGCTCTCTCTATTACAGTTCTTTTTTTTTCATCGAAAATACAAGTTTTAGTACCGGCGTCGGGCGGGGCCAAGCGGGGCCAGGCGATGCCGAGCCGGACCTGAAATGAAATGACCTACCCTCAAATTTGAAAATTTCAATTTCATGCCAGATCCTACCGGTGGTTTCATAAGGTTGCAACAGAAATATAGAAAAATATCTGACAAAACATATATAGAACTTCTCTGCCGATAGAGAAAAAACGCCAAATGGCCGACGGGCAAAAACACTGTTTTACAGACCAGGGTAACCGGGTTCGATACCCAGCCAGGACTCATTTTTTTTTCGTTTTTTCTTCTCTTGATATTACCAAAATAGTATTAACATTTCAAAAAACACAATATTTTAGCTCTCTCTATTACAGTTCTTTTTTTTCATCGAAAATACAAGTTTTAGTACCGGCGTCGGGCGGGGCCAAGCGGGGCCGGGCGATGCCGAGCCGGACCTGAAATGAAATGACCTACCCTCAAATTTGAAAATTTCAATTTCATGCCAGATCCTACCGGTGGTTTCATAAGGTTGCAACAGAAATATAGAAAAATATCTGACAAAACATATATAGAACTTCTCTGCCGATAGAGAAAAAACGCCAAATGGCCGACGGGCAAAAACACTGT
Source organism: Micropterix aruncella (assembly GCA_944548615.1). NCBI lineage: Eukaryota > Metazoa > Arthropoda > Insecta > Lepidoptera > Micropterigidae > Micropterix > Micropterix aruncella. Next base: position 11,974,384 of record OX155960.1, read on the forward strand.
TTTACAGACTAGGGTACCCGGGTTCGATACCCAGCCAGGACTCAATTTTTTTTTCGTTTTTTCTTCTCTTGATATTACCAAAATAGTATTAACATTTCAAAAAACACAATATTTTAGCTCTCTCTATTACAGTTCTTTTTTTTTCATCGAAAATACAAGTTTTAGTACCGGCGTCGGGCGGGGCCAAGCGGGGCCGGGCGATGCTGATCCGGACCTGAAATGAAATGTACTACCCTCAAATTTGAAAATTTAAATTTCATGCCAGATCCTACCGGTAGTTTCATAAGGTTGCAACAGAAATATAGAAAAATATCTGACAAAACATATATAGAACTTCTCTGCCGATAGAGAAAAAACGCCAAATGGCCGACGGGCAAAAACACTGTTTTACAGACCAGGGTACCCGGGTTCGATACCCAGCCAGGACTCAATTTTTTTTTCGTTTTTTCTTCTCTTGATATTACCAAAATAGTATTAACATTTCAAAAAACACAATATTTTAGCTCTCTCTATTACAGTTCTTTTTTTTTCATCGAAAATACAAGTTTTAGTACCGGCGTCGGGCGGGGCCAAGCGGGGCCGGGCGATGCCGAGCCGGACCTGAAATGAAATGTCCTACCCTCAAATTTGAATTTAAATTTCATGCCAGATCCTACCGGTGGTTTCATAAGGTTGCAACAGAAATATAGAAAAATATCTGACAAAACATATATAGAACTTCTCTGCCGATAGAAAAAAAACGCCAAATGGCCGACGGGCAAAAACACTGTTTTACAGACCAGGGTACCCGGGTTCGATACCCAGCCAGGACTCAATTTTTTTTTCGTTTTTTCTTCTCTTGATATTACCAAAATAGTATTAACATTTCAAAAAACACAATATTTTAGCTCTCTCTATTACAGTTCTTTTTTTTTCATCGAAAATACAAGTTTTAGTACCGGCGTCGGGCGGGGCCAAGCGGGGCCGGGCGATGCCGAGCCGGACCTGAAATGAAATGACCTACCCTCAAATTTGAAAATTTCAATTTCATGCCAGATCCTACCGGTGGTTTCATAAGGTTGCAACAGAAATATAGAAAAATATCTGACAAAACATATATAGAACTTCTCTGCCGATAGAGAAAAAACGCCAAATGGCCGACGGGCAAAAACACTGTTTTACAGACCAGGGTACCCGGGTTCGATACCCAGCCAGGACTTAATTTTTTTTTCGTTTTTTCTTCTCTTGATATTACCAAAATAGTATTAACATTTCAAAAAACACAATATTTTAGCTCTCTCTATTACAGTTCTTTTTTTTTTCATCGAAAATACAAGTTTTAGTACCGGCGTCGGGCGGCGCCAAGCGGGGCCGGGCGATGCCGAGCCGGACCTGAAATGAAATGACCTACCCTCAAATTTGAAAATTTCAATTTCATGCCAGATCCTACCGGTGGTTTCATAAGGTTGCAACAGAAATATAGAAAAATATCTGACAAAACATATATAGAACTTCTCTGCCGATAGAGAAAAAACGCCAAATGGCCGACGGGCAAAAATACTGTTTTACAGACCAGGGTACCCGGGTTCGATACCCAGCCAGGACTCAATTTTTTTTTCGTTTTTTCTTCTCTTGATATTACCAAAATAGTATTAACATTTCAAAAAACACAATATTTTAGCTCTCTCTATTACAGTTCTTTTTTTTTCATCGAAAATACAAGTTTTAGTACCGGCGTCGGGCGGGGCCAAGCGGGGCCGGGCGATGCCGAGCCGGACCTGAAATGAAATGTCCTACCCTCAAATTTGAAAATTTAAATTTCATGCCAGATCCTACCGGTGGTTTCATAAGGTTGCAACAGAAATATAGAAAAATATCTGACAAAACATATATAGAACTTCTCTGCCGATAGAGAAAAAACGCCAAATGGCCGACGGGCAAAAACACTGTTTTACAGACCAGGGTACCCGGGTTCGATACCCAGCCAGGACTCAATTTTTTTTACGTTTTTTCTTCTCTTGATATTACCAAAATAGTATTAACATTTCAAAAAACACAATATTTTAGCTCTCTCTATTACAGTTCTTTTTTTTTCATCGAAAATACAAGTTTTAGTACCGGCGTCGGGCGGGGCCAAGCGGGGCCGGGCGATGCCGAGCCGGACCTGAAATGAAATGACCTACCCTCAAATTTGAAAATTTCAATTTCATGCCAGATCCTACCGGTGGTTTCATAAGGTTGCAACAGAAATATAGAAAAATATCTGACAAAACATATATAGAACTTCTCTGCCGATAGAGAAAAAACGCCAAATGGCCGACGGGCAAAAACACTGTTTTACAGACCAGGGTACCCGGGTTCGATACCCAGCCAGGACTTAATTTTTTTTTCGTTTTTTCTTCTCTTGATATTACCAAAATAGTATTAACATTTCAAAAAACACAATATTTTAGCTCTCTCTATAAAAAATATCTGACAAAACATATATAGAACTTCTCTGCCGATAGAGAAAAAACGCCAAATGGCCGAGGGGCAAAAACACTGTTTTACAGGCCAGCGTACCCGGGTTCGATACCCAGCCAGGACTCAATTTTTTTTTCGTTTTTTCTTCTCTTGATATTACCAAAATAGTATTAACATTTCAAAAAACACAATATTTTAGCTCTCTCTATTACAGTTCTTTTTTTTTCATCGAAAATACAAGTTTTAGTACCGGCGTCGGGCGGGGCCAAGCGGGGCCGGGCGATGCCGAGCCGGACCTGAAATGAAATGACCTACCCTCAAATTTGAAAATTTAAATTTCATGCCAGATCCTACTGGTGGTTACATAACGTTGCAACAGAAATATATAAAAAATATCTGACAAAACATATATAGAACTTCTCTGCCGATAGAGAAAAAACGCCAAATGGCCGAGGGGCAAAAACACTGTTTTATAGACCAGGGTACCCGGGTACGATACCCAGCCAGGACTCAATTTTTTTTTCGTTTTTTCTTCTCTTGATATTACCAAAATAGTATTAACATTTCAAAAAACACAATATTTTAGCTCTCTCTATTACATTTCTTTTTTTTTCATCGAAAATACAAGTTTTAGTACCGGCGTCGGGCGGGGCCAAGCGGGGCCGGGCGATGCCGAGCCGGACCTGAAATGAAATGACCTACCCTCAAATTTGAAAATGTCAATTTCATGCCAGATCCTACTGGTGGTTACATAAGGTTGCAACAGAAATATATAAAAAATATCTGACAAAACATATATAGAACTTCTCTGCCGATAGAGAAAAAACGCCAAATGGCCGAGGGGCAAAAACACTGTTTTATAGACCAGGGTACCCGGGTTCGATACCCAGGCAGGACTCATTTTTTTTTTCGTTTTTTCTTCTCTTGATATTACCAAAATAGTATTAACATTTCAAAAACACAATATTTTAGCTCTCTCTATTACAGTTCTTTTTTTTTCATCGAAAATACAAGTTTTAGTACCGGCGTCGGGCGGGGCCAAGCGGGGCCGGGCGATGCCGAGCCGGACCTGAAATGAAATGACCTACCCTCAAATTTGAAAATTTCAATTTCATGCCAGATCCTACTGGTGGTTACATAAGGTTGCAACAGAAATATATAAAAAATATCTGACAAAACATATATAGAACTTCTCTGCCGATAGGGAAAAAACGCCAAATGGCCGAGGGGCAAAAACACTGTTTTACAGGCCAGCGTACCCGGGTTCGATACCCAGCCAGGACTCAATTTTTCTTTCGTTTTTTCTTCTCTTGATATTACCAAAATAGTATTAACATTTCAAAAAACACAATATTTTAGCTCTCTCTATTACAGTTCTTTTTTTTTCATCGAAAATACAAGTTTTAGTACCGGCGTCGGGCGGGGCCAAGCGGGGCCGGGCGATGCCGAGCCGGACCTGAAATGAAATGACCTACCCTCAAATTTGAAAATTTAAATTTCATGCCAGATCCTACTGGTGGTTACATAAGGTTGCAACAGAAATATATAAAAAATATCTGACAAAACATATATAGAACTTCTCTGCCGATAGAGAAAAAACGCCAAATGGCCGAGGGGCAAAAACACTGTTTTATAGACCAGGGTACCCGGGTTCGATACCCAGCCAGGACTCAATTTTTTTTTCGTTTTTTCTTCTCTTGATATTACCAAAATAGTATTAACATTTCAAAAAACACAATATTTTAGCTCTCTCTATTACATTTCTTTTTTTTCATCGAAAATACAAGTTTTAGTACCGGCGTCGGGCGGGGCCAAGCGGGGCCGGGCGATGCCGAGCCGGACCAGAAATGAAATGACCTACCCTCAAATTTGAAAATTTCAATTTCATGCTAGATCCTACCGTTGGTTGCAACAGAAATATATAAAAAATATCTGACAAAACATATATAGAACTTCTCTGCCGATAGAGAAAAAACGCCAAATGGCCGAGGGGCAAAAACACTGTTTTACAGGCCAGCGTACCCGGGTTCGATACCCAGCCAGGACTCAATTTTTTTTTCGTTTTTTCTTCTCTTGATATTACCAAAATAGTATTAACATTTCAAAAAACACAATATTTTAGCTCTCTCTATTACAGTTCTTTTTTTTTCATCGAAAATACAAGTTTTAGTACCGGCGTCGGGCGGGGCCAAGCGGGGCCGGGCGATGCCGAGCCGGACCTGAAATGAAATGACCTACCCTCAAATTTGAAAATTTAAATTTCATGCCAGATCCTACTGGTGGTTACATAAGGTTGCAACAGAAATATATAAAAAATATCTGACAAAACATATATAGAACTTCTCTGCCGATAGAGAAAAAACGCCAAATGGCCGAGGGGCAAAAACACTGTTTTATAGACCAGGGTACCCGGGTACGATACCCAGCCAGGACTCAATTTTTTTTTCGTTTTTTCTTCTCTTGATATTACCAAAATAGTATTAACATTTCAAAAAACACAATATTTTAGCTCTCTCTATTACATTTCTTTTTTTTTCATCGAAAATACAAGTTTTAGTACCGGCGTCGGGCGGGGCCAAGCGGGGCCGGGCGATGCCGAGCCGGTCCTGAAATGAAATGACCTACCCTCAAATTTGAAAATGTCAATTTCATGCCAGATCCTACTGGTGGTTACATAAGGTTGCAACAGAAATATATAAAAAATATCTGACAAAACATATATAGAACTTCTCTGCCGATAGAGAAAAAACGCCAAATGGCCGAGGGGCAAAAACACTGTTTTATAGACCAGGGTACCCGGGTTCGATACCCAGCCAGGACTCAATTTTTTTTTCGTTTTTTCTTCTCTTGATATTACCAAAATAGTATTAACATTTCAAAAAACACAATATTTTAGCTCTCTCTATTACAGTTCTTTTTTTTTTCATCGAAAATACAAGTTTTAGTACCGGCGTCGGGCGGGGCCAAGCGGGGCCGGGCGATGCCGAGCCGGACCTGAAATGAAATGTCCTACCCTCAAATTTGAAAATTTAAATTTCAAGCCAGATCCTACTGGTGGTTACATAAGGTTGCAACAGAAATGTATAAAAAATATCTGACAAAACATATATAGAACTTCTCTGCCGATAGAGAAAAAACGCCAAATGGCCGAGGGGCAAAAACACTGTTTTATAGACCAGGGTACCCGGGTTCGATACCCAGCCAGGAGTCAATTTTTTTTTCGTTTTTTCTTCTCTTGATATTACCAAAATAGTATTAACATTTCAAAAAACACAATATTTTAGCTCTCTCTATTACAGTTCTTTTTTTTTCATCGAAAATACAAGTTTTAGTACCGGCGTCGGGCGGGGCCAAGCGGGGCCGGGCGATGCCGAGCCGGACCTGAAATGAAATGACCTAGCCTCAAATTTGAAAATTTAAATTTCATGCCAGATCCTACTGGTGGTTACATAAGGTTGCAACAGAAATATATAAAAAATATCTGACAAAACATATATAGAACTTCTCTGCCGATAGAGAAAAAACGCCAAATGGCCGAGGGGCAAAAACACTGTTTTATAGACCAGGGTACCCGGGTTCGATACCCAGCCAGGACTCAATTTTTTTTTCGTTTTTTCTTCTCTTGATATTACCAAAATAGTATTAACATTTCAAAAAACACAATATTTTAGCTCTCTATTACAGTTCTTTTTTTTTCATCGAAAATACAAGTTTTAGTACCGGCGTCGGGCGGGGCCAAGCGGGGCCGGGCGATGCCGAGCCGGACCAGAAATGAAATGACCTACCCTCAAATTTGAAAATTTCAATTTCATGCCAGATCCTACCGTTGGTTGCAACAGAAATATATAAAAAATATCTGACAAAACATATATAGAACTTCTCTGCCGATAGAGAAAAAACGCCAAATGGCCGAGGGGCAAAAACACTGTTTTACAGGCCAGCGTACCCGGGTTCGATACCCAGCCAGGACTCAATTTTTTTTTCGTTTTTTCTTCTCTTGATATTACCAAAATAGTATTAACATTTCAAAAAACACAATATTTTAGCTCTCTCTATTACAGTTCTTTTTTTTTCATCGAAAATACAAGTTTTAGTACCGGCGTCGGGCGGGGCCAAGCGGGGCCGGGCGATGCCGAGCCGGACCTGAAATGAAATGACCTACCCTCAAATTTGAAAATTTAAATTTCATACCAGATCCTACTGGTGGTTACATAACGTTGCAACAGAAATATATAAAAAATATCTGACAAAACATATATAGAACTTCTCTGCCGATAGAGAAAAAACGCCAAATGGCCGAGGGGCAAAAACACTGTTTTATAGACCAGGGTACCCGGGTTCGATACCCAGCCAGGACTCAATTTTTTTTTCGTTTTTTCTTCTCTTGATATTACCAAAATAGTATTAACATTTCAAAAAACACAATATTTTAGCTCTCTCTATTACAGTTCTTTTTTTTTTCATCGAAAATACAAGTTTTAGTACCGGCGTCGGGCGGGGCCAAGCGGGGCCGGGCGATGCCGAGCCGGACCTGAAATGAAATGTCCTACCCTCAAATTTGAAAAATTAAATTTCAAGCCAGATCCTACTGGTGGTTACATAAGGTTGCAACAGAAATATATAAAAAATATCTGACAAAACATATATAGAACTTCTCTGCCGATAGAGAAAAAACGCCAAATGGCCGAGGGGCAAAAACACTGTTTTATAGACCAGGGTACCCGGGTTCGATACCCAGCCAGGACTCAATTTTTTTTTTCGTTTTTTCTTCTCTTGATATTACCAAAATAGTATTAACATTTCAAAAACACAATATTTTAGCTCTCTCTATTACAGTTCTTTTTTTTTCATCGAAAATACAAGTTTTAGTACCGGCGTCGGGCGGGGCCAAGCGGGGCCGGGCGATGCCGAGCCGGACCTGAAATGAAATGACCTACCCTCAAATTTGAAAATTTCAATTTCATGCCAGATCCTACTGGTGGTTACATAAGGTTGCAACAGAAATATATAAAAAATATCTGACAAAACATATATAGAACTTCTCTGCCGATAGAGAAAAAACGCCAAATGGCCGAGGGGCAAAAACACTGTGTTACAGGCCAGCGTACCCGGGTTCGATACCCAGCCAGGACTCAATTTTTCTTTCGTTTTTTCTTCTCTTGATATTACCAAAATAGTATTAACATTTCAAAAAACACAATATTTTAGCTCTCTCTATTACAGTTCTTTTTTTTTCATCGAAAATACAAGTTTTAGTACCGGCGTCGGGCGGGGCCAAGCGGGGCCGGGCGATGCCGAGCCGGACCTGAAATGAAATGACCTACCCTCAAATTTGAAAATTTAAATTTCATGCCAGATCCTACTGGTGGTTACATAAGGTTGCAACAGAAATATATAAAAAATATCTGACAAAACATATATAGAACTTCTCTGCCGATAGAGAAAAAACGCCAAATGGCCGAGGGGCAAAAACACTGTTTTATAGACTAGGGTACCCGGGTTCGATACCCAGCCAGGACTCAATTTTTTTTTCGTTTTTTCTTCTCTTGATATTACCAAAATAGTATTAACATTTCAAAAAACACAATATTTTAGCTCTCTCTATTACAGTTCTTTTTTTTTTCATCGAAAATACAAGTTTTAGTACCGGCGTCGGGCGGGGCCAAGCGGGGCCGGGCGATGCCGAGCCGGACCTGAAATGAAATGTCCTACCCTCAAATTTGAAAATTTAAATTTCAAGCCAGATCCTACTGGTGGTTACATAAGGTTGCAACAGAAATATATAAAAAATATCTGACAAAACATATATAGAACTTCTCTGCCGATAGAGAAAAAACGCCAAATGGCCGAGGGGCAAAAACACTGTTTTATAGACCAGGGTACCCGGGTTCGATACCCAGCCAGGAGTCAATTTTTTTTTCGTTTTTTCTTCTCTTGATATTACCAAAATAGTATTAACATTTCAAAAAACACAATATTTTAGCTCTCTCTATTACAGTTCTTTTTTTTTCATCGAAAATACAAGTTTTAGTACCGGCGTCGGGCGGGGCCAAGCGGGGCCGGGCGATGCCGAGCCGGACCTGAAATGAAATGACCTAGCCTCAAATTTGAAAATTTAAATTTCATGCCAGATCCTACTGGTGGTTACATAAGGTTGCAACAGAAATATATAAAAAATATCTGACAAAACATATATAGAACTTCTCTGCCGATAGAGAAAAAACGCCAAATGGCCGAGGGGCAAAAACACTGTTTTATAGACCAGGGTACCCGGGTTCGATACCCAGCCAGGACTCAATTTTTTTTTCGTTTTTTCTTCTCTTGATATTACCAAAATAGTATTAACATTTCAAAAAACACAATATTTTAGCTCTCTATTACAGTTCTTTTTTTTTCATCGAAAATACAAGTTTTAGTACCGGCGTCGGGCGGGGCCAAGCGGGGCCGGGTGATGCCGAGCCGGACCAGAAATGAAATGACCTACCCTCAAATTTGAAAATTTCAATTTCATGCCAGATCCTACCGTTGGTTGCAACAGAAATATATAAAAAATATCTGACAAAACATATATAGAACTTCTCTGCCGATAGAGAAAAAACGCCAAATGGCCGAGGGGCAAAAACACTGTTTTACAGGCCAGCGTACCCGGGTTCGATACCCAGCCAGGACTCAATTTTTTTTTCGTTTTTTCTTCTCTTGATATTACCAAAATAGTATTAACATTTCAAAAAACACAATATTTTAGCTCTCTCTATTACAGTTCTTTTTTTTTCATCGAAAATACAAGTTTTAGTACCGGCGTCGGGCGGGGCCAAGCGGGGCCGGGCGATGCCGAGCCGGACCTGAAATGAAATGACCTACCCTCAAATTTGAAAATTTAAATTTCATGCCAGATCCTACTGGTGGTTACATAAGGTTGCAACAGAAATATATAAAAAATATCTGACAAAACATATATAGAACTTCTCTGCCGATAGAGAAAAAACGCCAAATGGCCGAGGGGCAAAAACACTGTTTTATAGACCAGGGTACCCGGGTTCGATACCCAGCCAGGAGTCAATTTTTTTTTCGTTTTTTCTTCTCTTGATATTACCAAAATAGTATTAACATTTCAAAAAACACAATATTTTAGCTCTCTCTATTACAGTTCTTTTTTTTTCATCGAAAATACAAGTTTTAGTACCGGCGTCGGGCGGGGCCAAGCGGGGCCGGGCGATGCCGAGCCGGACCTGAAATGAAATGACCTAGCCTCAAATTTGAAAATTTAAATTTCATGCCAGATCCTACTGGTGGTTACATAAGGTTGCAACAGAAATATATAAAAAATATCTGACAAAACATATATAGAACTTCTCTGCCGATAGAGAAAAAACGCCAAATGGCCGAGGGGCAAAAACACTGTTTTATAGACCAGGGTACCCGGGTTCGATACCCAGCCAGGACTCAATTTTTTTTTCGTTTTTTCTTCTCTTGATATTACCAAAATAGTATTAACATTTCAAAAAACACAATATTTTAGCTCTCTCTATTACATTTCTTTTTTTTCATCGAAAATACAAGTTTTAGTACCGGCGTCGGGCGGGGCCAAGCGGGGCCGGGCGATGCCGAGCCGGACCAGAAATGAAATGACCTACCCTCAAATTTGAAAATTTCAATTTCATGCTAGATCCTACCGTTGGTTGCAACAGAAATATATAAAAAATATCTGACAAAACATATATAGAACTTCTCTGCCGATAGAGAAAAAACGCCAAATGGCCGAGGGGCAAAAACACTGTTTTACAGGCCAGCGTACCCGGGTTCGATACCCAGCCAGGACTCAATTTTTTTTTCGTTTTTTCTTCTCTTGATATTACCAAAATAGTATTAACATTTCAAAAAACACAATATTTTAGCTCTCTCTATTACAGTTCTTTTTTTTTCATCGAAAATACAAGTTTTAGTACCGGCGTCGGGCGGGGCCAAGCGGGGCCGGGCGATGCCGAGCCGGACCTGAAATGAAATGTCCTACCCTCAAATTTGAAAATTTAAATTTCATGCCAGATCCTACTGGTGGTTACATAAGGTTGCAACAGAAATATATAAAAAATATCTGACAAAACATATATAGAACTTCTCTGCCGATAGAGAAAAAACGCCAAATGGCCGAGGGGCAAAAACACTGTTTTATAGACCAGGGTACCCGGGTTCGATACCCAGCCAGGACTCAATTTTTTTTTCGTTTTTTCTTCTCTTGATATTACCAAAATAGTATTAACATTTCAAAAAACACAATATTTTAGCTCTCTCTATTACAGTTCTTTTTTTTTTCATCGAAAATACAAGTTTTAGTACCGGCGTCGGGCGGGGCCAAGCGGGGCCGGGCGATGCCGAGCCGGACCTGAAATGAAATGTCCTACCCTCAAATTTGAAAAATTAAATTTCAAGCCAGATCCTACTGGTGGTTACATAAGGTTGCAACAGAAATATATAAAAAATATCTGACAAAACATATATAGAACTTCTCTGCCGATAGAGAAAAAACGCCAAATGGCCGAGGGGCAAAAACACTGTTTTATAGACCAGGGTACCCGGGTTCGATACCCAGCCAGGAGTCAATTTTTTTTTCGTTTTTTCTTCTCTTGATATTACCAAAATAGTATTAACATTTCAAAAAACACAATATTTTAGCTCTCTCTATTACAGTTCTTTTTTTTTCATCGAAAATACAAGTTTTAGTACCGGCGTCGGGCGGGGCCAAGCGGGGCCGGGCGATGCCGAGCCGGACCTGAAATGAAATGACCTAGCCTCAAATTTGAAAATTTAAATTTCATGCCAGATCCTACTGGTGGTTACATAAGGTTGCAACAGAAATATATAAAAAATATCTGACAAAACATATATAGAACTTCTCTGCCGATAGAGAAAAAACGCCAAATGGCCGAGGGGCAAAAACACTGTTTTATAGACCAGGGTACCCGGGTTCGATACCCAGCCAGGACTCAATTTTTTTTTCGTTTTTTCTTCTCTTGATATTACCAAAATAGTATTAACATTTCAAAAAACACAATATTTTAGCTCTCTATTACAGTTCTTTTTTTTTCATCGAAAATACAAGTTTTAGTACCGGCGTCGGGCGGGGCCAAAGCGGGGCCGGGCGATGCCGAGCCGGACCAGAAATGAAATGACCTACCCTCAAATTTGAAAATTTCAATTTCATGCCAGATCCTACCGTTGGTTGCAACAGAAATATATAAAAAATATCTGACAAAACATATATAGAACTTCTCTGCCGATAGAGAAAAAACGCCAAATGGCCGAGGGGCAAAAACACTGTTTTACAGGCCAGCGTACCCGGGTTCGATACCCAGCCAGGACTCAATTTTTTTTTCGTTTTTTCTTCTCTTGATATTACCAAAATAGTATTAACATTTCAAAAAACACAATATTTTAGCTCTCTCTATTACAGTTCTTTTTTTTTCATCGAAAATACAAGTTTTAGTACCGGCGTCGGGCGGGGCCAAGCGGGGCCGGGCGATGCCGAGCCGGACCTGAAATGAAATGACCTACCCTCAAATTTGAAAATTTAAATTTCATACCAGATCCTACTGGTGGTTACATAAGGTTGCAACAGAAATATATAAAAAATATCTGACAAAACATATATAGAACTTCTCTGCCGATAGAGAAAAAACGCCAAATGGCCGAGGGGCAAAAACACTGTTTTATAGACCAGGGTACCCGGGTTCGATACCCAGCCAGGAGTCAATTTTTTTTTCGTTTTTTCTTCTCTTGATATTACCAAAATAGTATTAACATTTCAAAAAACACAATATTTTAGCTCTCTCTATTACAGTTCTTTTTTTTTTCATCGAAAATACAAGTTTTAGTACCGGCGTCGGGCGGGGCCAAGCGGGGCCGGGCGATGCCGAGCCGGACCTGAAATGAAATGTCCTACCCTCAAATTTGAAAAATTAAATTTCAAGCCAGATCCTACTGGTGGTTACATAAGGTTGCAACAGAAATATATAAAAAATATCTGACAAAACATATATAGAACTTCTCTGCCGATAGAGAAAAAACGCCAAATGGCCGAGGGGCAAAAACACTGTTTTATAGACCAGGGTACCCGGGTTCGATACCCAGCCAGGACTCAATTTTTTTTTCGTTTTTTCTTCTCTTGATATTACCAAAATAGTATTAACATTTCAAAAAACACAATATTTTAGCTCTCTCTATTACAGTTCTTTTTTTTTTCATCGAAAATACAAGTTTTAGTACCGGCGTCGGGCGGGGCCAAGCGGGGCCGGGCGATGCCGAGCCGGACCTGAAATGAAATGTCCTACCCTCAAATTTGAAAATTTAAATTTCAAGCCAGATCCTACTGGTGGTTACATAAGGTTGCAACAGAAATATATAAAAAATATCTGACAAAACATATATAGAACTTCTCTGCCGATAGAGAAAAAACGCCGAATGGCCGAGGGGCAAAAACACTGTTTTACAGGCCAGCGTACCCGGGTTCGATACCCAGCCAGGACTCAATTTTTCTTTCGTTTTTTCTTCTCTTGATATTACCAAAATAGTATTAACATTTCAAAAAACACAATATTTTAGCTCTCTCTATTACAGTTCTTTTTTTTTCATCGAAAATACAAGTTTTAGTACCGGCGTCGGGCGGGGCCAAGCGGGGCCGGGCGATGCCGAGCCGGACCTGAAATGAAATGACCTACCCTCAAATTTGAAAATTTAAATTTCATGCCAGATCCTACTGGTGGTTACATAAGGTTGCAACAGAAATATATAAAAAATATCTGACAAAACATATATAGAACTTCTCTGCCGATAGAGAAAAAACGCCAAATGGCCGAGGGGCAAAAACACTGTTTTATAGACTAGGGTACCCGGGTTCGATACCCAGCCAGGACTCAATTTTTTTTTCGTTTTTTCTTCTCTTGATATTACCAAAATAGTATTAACATTTCAAAAAACACAATATTTTAGCTCTCTCTATTACAGTTCCTTTTTTTTTCATCGAAAATACAAGTTTTAGTACCGGCGTCGGGCGGGGCCAAGCGGGGCCGGGCGATGCCGAGCCGGACCTGAAATGAAATGTCCTACCCTCAAATTTGAAAATTTAAATTTCAAGCCAGATCCTACTGGTGGTTACATAAGGTTGCAACAGAAATATATAAAAAATATCTGACAAAACATATATACATAGAACTTCTCTGCCGATAGAGAAAAAACGCCAAATGGCCGAGGGGCAAAAACACTGTTTTATAGACCAGGGTACCCGGGTTCGATACCCAGCCAGGAGTCAATTTTTTTTTCGTTTTTTCTTCTCTTGATATTACCAAAATAGTATTAACATTTCAAAAAACACAATATTTTAGCTCTCTCTATTACAGTTCTTTTTTTTTCATCGAAAATACAAGTTTTAGTACCGGCGTCGGGCGGGGCCAAGCGGGGCCGGGCGATGCCGAGCCGGACCTGAAATGAAATGACCTAGCCTCAAATTTGAAAATTTAAATTTCATGCCAGATCCTACTGGTGGTTACATAAGGTTGCAACAGAAATATATAAAAAATATCTGACAAAACATATAGAGCCGGACCAGAAATGAAATGACCTACCCTCAAATTTGAAAATTTCAATTTCATGCTAGATCCTACCGTTGGTTGCAACAGAAATATATAAAAAATATCTGACAAAACATATATAGAACTTCTCTGCCGATAGAGAAAAAACGCCAAATGGCCGAGGGGCAAAAACACTGTTTTACAGGCCAGCGTACCCGGGTTCGATACCCAGCCAGGACTCAATTTTTTTTTCGTTTTTTCTTCTCTTGATATTACCAAAATAGTATTAACATTTCAAAAAACACAATATTTTAGCTCTCTCTATTACAGTTCTTTTTTTTTCATCGAAAATACAAGTTTTAGTACCGGCGTCGGGCGGGGCCAAGCGGGGCCGGGTGATGCCGAGCCGGACCAGAAATGAAATGACCTACCCTCAAATTTGAAAATTTCAATTTCATGCCAGATCCTACCGTTGGTTGCAACAGAAATATATAAAAAATATCTGACAAAACATATATAGAACTTCTCTGCCGATAGAGAAAAAACGCCAAATGGCCGAGGGGCAAAAACACTGTTTTACAGGCCAGCGTACCCGGGTTCGATACCCAGCCAGGACTCAATTTTTTTTTCGTTTTTTCTTCTCTTGATATTACCAAAATAGTATTAACATTTCAAAAAACACAATATTTTAGCTCTCTCTATTACAGTTCTTTTTTTTTCATCGAAAATACAAGTTTTAGTACCGGCGTCGGGCGGGGCCAAGCGGGGCCGGGCGATGCCGAGCCGGACCTGAAATGAAATGACCTACCCTCAAATTTGAAAATTTAAATTTCATGCCAGATCCTACTGGTGGTTACATAAGGTTGCAACAGAAATATATAAAAAATATCTGACAAAACATATATAGAACTTCTCTGCCGATAGAGAAAAAACGCCAAATGGCCGAGGGGCAAAAACACTGTTTTATAGACCAGGGTACCCGGGTACGATACCCAGCCAGGACTCAATTTTTTTTTCGTTTTTTCTTCTCTTGATATTACCAAAATAGTATTAACATTTCAAAAAACACAATATTTTAGCTCTCTCTATTACATTTCTTTTTTTTTCATCGAAAATACAAGTTTTAGTACCGGCGTCGGGCGGGGCCAAGCGGGGCCGGGCGATGCCGAGCCGGAC
Organism: Micropterix aruncella; assembly: GCA_944548615.1. Classification (NCBI taxonomy): domain Eukaryota; kingdom Metazoa; phylum Arthropoda; class Insecta; order Lepidoptera; family Micropterigidae; genus Micropterix; species Micropterix aruncella. Next base: position 11,989,563 of record OX155960.1, read on the forward strand.
CTGAAATGAAATGACCTACCCTCAAATTTGAAAATGTCAATTTCATGCCAGATCCTACTGGTGGTTACATAAGGTTGCAACAGAAATATATAAAAAATATCTGACAAAACATATATAGAACTTCTCTGCCGATAGAGAAAAAACGCCAAATGGCCGAGGGGCAAAAACACTGTTTTATAGACCAGGGTACCCGGGTTCGATACCCAGCCAGGACTCAATTTTTTTTTCGTTTTTTCTTCTCTTGATATTACCAAAATAGTATTAACATTTCAAAAAACACAATATTTTAGCTCTCTCTATTACAGTTCTTTTTTTTTTCATCGAAAATACAAGTTTTAGTACCGGCGTCGGGCGGGGCCAAGCGGGGCCGGGCGATGCCGAGCCGGACCTGAAATGAAATGTCCTACCCTCAAATTTGAAAATTTAAATTTCAAGCCAGATCCTACTGGTGGTTACATAAGGTTGCAACAGAAATATATAAAAAATATCTGACAAAACATATATAGAACTTCTCTGCCGATAGAGAAAAAACGCCAAATGGCCGAGGGGCAAAAACACTGTTTTATAGACCAGGGTACCCGGGTTCGATACCCAGCCAGGAGTCAATTTTTTTTTCGTTTTTTCTTCTCTTGATATTACCAAAATAGTATTAACATTTCAAAAAACACAATATTTTAGCTCTCTCTATTACAGTTCTTTTTTTTTCATCGAAAATACAAGTTTTAGTACCGGCGTCGGGCGGGGCCAAGCGGGGCCGGGCGATGCCGAGCCGGACCTGAAATGAAATGACCTAGCCTCAAATTTGAAAATTTAAATTTCATGCCAGATCCTACTGGTGGTTACATAAGGTTGCAACAGAAATATATAAAAAATATCTGACAAAACATATATAGAACTTCTCTGCCGATAGAGAAAAAACGCCAAATAGCCGAGGGGCAAAAACACTGTTTTATAGACCAGGGTACCCGGGTTCGATACCCAGCCAGGACTCAATTTTTTTTTCGTTTTTTCTTCTCTTGATATTACCAAAATAGTATTAACATTTCAAAAAACACAATATTTTAGCTCTCTATTACAGTTCTTTTTTTTTCATCGAAAATACAAGTTTTAGTACCGGCGTCGGGCGGGGCCAAGCGGGGCCGGGCGATGCCGAGCCGGACCAGAAATGAAATGACCTACCCTCAAATTTGAAAATTTCAATTTCATGCCAGATCCTACCGTTGGTTGCAACAGAAATATATAAAAAATATCTGACAAAACATATATAGAACTTCTCTGCCGATAGAGAAAAAACGCCAAATGGCCGAGGGGCAAAAACACTGTTTTACAGGCCAGCGTACCCGGGTTCGATACCCAGCCAGGACTCAATTTTTTTTTCGTTTTTTCTTCTCTTGATATTACCAAAATAGTATTAACATTTCAAAAAACACAATATTTTAGCTCTCTCTATTACAGTTCTTTTTTTTTCATCGAAAATACAAGTTTTAGTACCGGCGTCGGGCGGGGCCAAGCGGGGCCGGGCGATGCCGAGCCGGACCTGAAATGAAATGACCTACCCTCAAATTTGAAAATTTAAATTTCATACCAGATCCTACTGGTGGTTACATAACGTTGCTACAGAAATATATAAAAAATATCTGACAAAACATATATAGAACTTCTCTGCCGATAGAGAAAAAACGCCAAATGGCCGAGGGGCAAAAACACTGTTTTATAGACCAGGGTACCCGGGTTCGATACCCAGCCAGGAGTCAATTTTTTTTTCGTTTTTTCTTCTCTTGATATTACCAAAATAGTATTAACATTACAAAAAACACAATATTTTAGCTCTCTCTATTACAGTTCTTTTTTTTTCATCGAAAATACAAGTTTTAGTACCGGCGTCGGGCGGGGCCAAGCGGGGCCGGGCGATGCCGAGCCGGACTGAAATGAAATGACCTACCCTCAAATTTGAAAATTTAAATTTCATGCCAGATCCTACTGGTGGTTACATAAGGTTGCAACAGAAATATATAAAAAATATCTGACAAAACATATATAGAACTTCTCTGCCGATAGAGAAAAAACGCCAAATGGCCGAGGGGCAAAAACACTGTTTTATAGACCAGGGTACCCGGGTTCGATACCCAGCCAGGACTCAATTTTTTTTTCGTTTTTTTCTTCTCTTGATATTACCAAAATAGTATTAACATTTCAAAAAACACAATATTTTAGCTCTCTCTATTACAGTTCTTTTTTTTTCATCGAAAATACAAGTTTTAGTACCGGCGTCGGGCGGGGCCAAGCGGGGCCGGGCGATGCCGAGCCGGACTGAAATGAAATGACCTACCCTCAAATTTGAAAATTTAAATTTCATGCCAGATCCTACTGGTGGTTACATAAGGTTGCAACAGAAATATATAAAAAATATCTGACAAAACATATATAGAACTTCTCTGCCGATAGAGAAAAAACGCCAAATGGCCGAGGGGCAAAAACACTGTTTTATAGACCAGGGTACCCGGGTTCGATACCCAGCTAGGACTCAATTTTTTTTTCGTTTTTTCTTCTCTTGATATTACCAAAATAGTATTAACATTTCAAAAAACACAATATTTTAGCTCTCTCTATTACAGTTCTTTTTTTTTTCATCGAAAATACAAGTTTTAGTACCGGCGTCGGGCGGGGCCAAGCGGGGCCGGGCGATGCCGAGCCGGACCTGAAATGAAATGTCCTACCCTCAAATTTGAAAATTTAAATTTCAAGCCAGATCCTACTGGTGGTTACATAAGGTTGCAACAGAAATATATAAAAAATATCTGACAAAACATATATAGAACTTCTCTGCCGATAGAGAAAAAACGCCAAATGGCCGAGGGGCAAAAACACTGTTTTATAGACCAGGGTACCCGGGTTCGATACCCAGCCAGGAGTCAATTTTTTTTTCGTTTTTTCTTCTCTTGATATTACCAAAATAGTATTAACATTTCAAAAAACACAATATTTTAGCTCTCTCTATTACAGTTCTTTTTTTTTCATCGAAAATACAAGTTTTAGTACCGGCGTCGGGCGGGGCCAAGCGGGGCCGGGCGATGCCGAGCCGGACCTGAAATGAAATGACCTAGCCTCAAATTTGAAAATTTAAATTTCATGCCAGATCCTACTGGTGGTTACATAAGGTTGCAACAGAAATATATAAAAAATATCTGACAAAACATATATAGAACTTCTCTGCCGATAGAGAAAAAACGCCAAATGGCCGAGGGGCAAAAACACTGTTTTATAGACCAGGGTACCCGGGTTCGATACCCAGCCAGGACTCAATTTTTTTTTCGTTTTTTCTTCTCTTGATATTACCAAAATAGTATTAACATTTCAAAAAACACAATATTTTAGTTCTTTTACAGTTCTTTTTATTTCATCGAAAATACAAGTTTTAGTACCGGCGTCGGGCGGGGCCAAGCGGGGCCGGGCGATGCCGAGCCGGACCTGAAATGAAATGACCTAGCCTCAAATTTGAAAATTTAAATTTCATGCCAGATCCTACTGGTGGTTACATAAGGTTGCAACAGAAATATATAAAAAATATCTGACAAAACATATATAGAACTTCTCTGCCGATAGAGAAAAAACGCCAAATGGCCGAGGGGCAAAAACACTGTTTTATAGACTAGGGTACCCGGGTTCGATACCCAGCCAGGACTCAATTTTTTTTTCGTTTTTTCTTCTCTTGATATTACCAAAATAGTATTAACATTTCAAAAAACACAATATTTTAGCTCTCTCTATTACAGTTCTTTTTTTTTTCATCGAAAATACAAGTTTTAGTACCGGCGTCGGGCGGGGCCAAGCGGGGCCGGGCGATGCCGAGCCGGACCTGAAATGAAATGTCCTACCCTCAAATTTGAAAATTTAAATTTCAAGCCAGATCCTACTGGTGGTTACATAAGGTTGCAACAGAAATATATATAAAATATCTGACAAAACATATATAGAACTTCTCTGCCGATAGAGAAAAAACGCCAAATGGCCGAGGGGCAAAAACACTGTTTTATAGACCAGGGTACCCGGGTTCGATACCCAGCCAGGAGTCAATTTTTTTTTCGTTTTTTCTTCTCTTGATATTACCAAAATAGTATTAACATTTCAAAAAACACAATATTTTAGCTCTCTCTATTACAGTTCTTTTTTTTTCATCGAAAATACAAGTTTTAGTACCGGCGTCGGGCGGGGCCAAGCGGGGCCGGGCGATGCCGAGCCGGACCTGAAATGAAATGACCTACCCTCAAATTTGAAAATTTAAATTTCATGCCAGATCCTACTGGTGGTTACATAAGGTTGCAACAGAAATATATAAAAAATATCTGACAAAACATATATAGAACTTCTCTGCCGATAGAGAAAAAACGCCAAATGGCCGAGGGGCAAAAACACTGTTTTATAGACCAGGGTACCCGGGTACGATACCCAGCCAGGACTCAATTTTTTTTTCGTTTTTTCTTCTCTTGATATTACCAAAATAGTATTAACATTTCAAAAAACACAATATTTTAGCTCTCTCTATTACATTTCTTTTTTTTTCATCGAAAATACAAGTTTTAGTACCGGCGTCGGGCGGGGCCAAGCGGGGCCGGGCGATGCCGAGCCGGACCTGAAATGAAATGACCTACCCTCAAATTTGAAAATGTCAATTTCATGCCAGATCCTACTGGTGGTTACATAAGGTTGCAACAGAAATATATAAAAAATATCTGACAAAACATATATAGAACTTCTCTGCCGATAGAGAAAAAACGCCAAATGGCCGAGGGGCAAAAACACTGTTTTATAGACCAGGGTACCCGGGTTCGATACCCAGCCAGGACTCAATTTTTTTTTCGTTTTTTCTTCTCTTGATATTACCAAAATAGTATTAACATTTCAAAAAACACAATATTTTAGCTCTCTCTATTACAGTTCTTTTTTTTTTCATCGAAAATACAAGTTTTAGTACCGGCGTCGGGCGGGGCCAAGCGGGGCCGGGCGATGCCGAGCCGGACCTGAAATGAAATGTCCTACCCTCAAATTTGAAAATTTAAATTTCAAGCCAGATCCTACTGGTGGTTACATAAGGTTGCAACAGAAATATATAAAAAATATCTGACAAAACATATATAGAACTTCTCTGCCGATAGAGAAAAAACGCCAAATGGCCGAGGGGCAAAAACACTGTTTTATAGACCAGGGTACCCGGGTTCGATACCCAGCCAGGAGTCAATTTTTTTTTCGTTTTTTCTTCTCTTGATATTACCAAAATAGTATTAACATTTCAAAAAACACAATATTTTAGCTCTCTCTATTACAGTTCTTTTTTTTTCATCGAAAATACAAGTTTTAGTACCGGCGTCGGGCGGGGCCAAGCGGGGCCGGGCGATGCCGAGCCGGACCTGAAATGAAATGACCTAGCCTCAAATTTGAAAATTTAAATTTCATGCCAGATCCTACTGGTGGTTACATAAGGTTGCAACAGAAATATATAAAAAATATCTGACAAAACATATATAGAACTTCTCTGCCGATAGAGAAAAAACGCCAAATGGCCGAGGGGCAAAAACACTGTTTTATAGACCAGGGTACCCGGGTTCGATACCCAGCCAGGACTCAATTTTTTTTTCGTTTTTTCTTCTCTTGATATTACCAAAATAGTATTAACATTTCAAAAAACACAATATTTTAGCTCTCTATTACAGTTCTTTTTTTTTCCTCGAAAATACAAGTTTTAGTACCGGCGTCGGGCGGGGCCAAGCGGGGCCGGGCGATGCCGAGCCGGACCAGAAATGAAATGACCTACCCTCAAATTTGAAAATTTCAATTTCATGCCAGATCCTACCGTTGGTTGCAACAGAAATATATAAAAAATATCTGACAAAACATATATAGAACTTCTCTGCCGATAGAGAAAAAACGCCAAATGGCCGAGGGGCAAAAACACTGTTTTACAGGCCAGCGTACCCGGGTTCGATACCCAGCCAGGACTCAATTTTTTTTTCGTTTTTTCTTCTCTTGATATTACCAAAATAGTATTAACATTTCAAAAAACACAATATTTTAGCTCTCTCTATTACAGTTCTTTTTTTTTCATCGAAAATACAAGTTTTAGTACCGGCGTCGGGCGGGGCCAAGCGGGGCCGGGCGATGCCGAGCCGGACCTGAAATGAAATGACCTACCCTCAAATTTGAAAATTTAAATTTCATACCAGATCCTACTGGTGGTTACATAACGTTGCAACAGAAATATATAAAAAATATCTGACAAAACATATATAGAACTTCTCTGCCGATAGAGAAAAAACGCCAAATGGCCGAGGGGCAAAAACACTGTTTTATAGACCAGGGTACCCGGGTTCGATACCCAGCCAGGAGTCAATTTTTTTTTCGTTTTTTCTTCTCTTGATATTACCAAAATAGTATTAACATTACAAAAAACACAATATTTTAGCTCTCTCTATTACAGTTCTTTTTTTTTCATCGAAAATACAAGTTTTAGTACCGGCGTCGGGCGGGGCCAAGCGGGGCCGGGCGATGCCGAGCCGGACTGAAATGAAATGACCTACCCTCAAATTTGAAAATTTAAATTTCATGCCAGATCCTACTGGTGGTTACATAAGGTTGCAACAGAAATATATAAAAAATATCTGACAAAACATATATAGAACTTCTCTGCCGATAGAGAAAAAACGCCAAATGGCCGAGGGGCAAAAACACTGTTTTATAGACCAGGGTACCCGGGTTCGATACCCAGCCAGGACTCAATTTTTTTTTCGTTTTTTCTTCTCTTGATATTACCAAAATAGTATTAACATTTCAAAAAACACAATATTTTAGCTCTCTCTATTACAGTTCTTTTTTTTTCATCGAAAATACAAGTTTTAGTACCGGCGTCGGGCGGGGCCAAGCGGGGCCGGGCGATGCCGAGCCGGACCTGAAATGAAATGACCTACCCTCAAATTTGAAAATTTAAATTTCATACCAGATCCTACTGGTGGTTACATAACGTTGCAACAGAAATATATAAAAAATATCTGACAAAACATATATAGAACTTCTCTGCCGATAGAGAAAAAACGCCAAATGGCCGAGGGGCAAAAACACTGTTTTATAGACCAGGGTACCCGGGTTCGATACCCAGCCAGGAGTCAATTTTTTTTTCGTTTTTTCTTCTCTTGATATTACCAAAATAGTATTAACATTTCAAAAAACACAATATTTTAGCTCTCTCTATTACAGTTCTTTTTTTTTCATCGAAAATACAAGTTTTAGTACCGGCGTCGGGCGGGGCCAAGCGGGGCCGGGCGATGCCGAGCCGGACCTGAAATGAAATGTCCTACCCTCAAATTTGAAAATTTAAATTTCAAGCCAGATCCTACTGGTGGTTACATAAGGTTGCAACAGAAATATATAAAAAATATCTGACAAAACATATATAGAACTTCTCTGCCGATAGAGAAAAAACGCCAAATGGCCGAGGGGCAAAAACACTGTTTTATAGACCAGGGTACCCGGGTTCGATACCCAGCCAGGAGTCAATTTTTTTTTCGTTTTTTCTTCTCTTGATATTACCAAAATAGTATTAACATTTCAAAAAACACAATATTTTAGCTCTCTCTATTACAGTTCTTTTTTTTTCATCGAAAATACAAGTTTTAGTACCGGCGTCGGGCGGGGCCAAGCGGGGCCGGGCGATGCCGAGCCGGACCTGAAATGAAATGACCTAGCCTCAAATTTGAAAATTTAAATTTCATGCCAGATCCTACTGGTGGTTACATAAGGTTGCAACAGAAATATATAAAAAATATCTGACAAAACATATATAGAACTTCTCTGCCGATAGAGAAAAAACGCCAAATGGCCGAGGGGCAAAAACACTGTTTTATAGACCAGGGTACCCGGGTTCGATACCCAGCCAGGACTCAATTTTTTTTTCGTTTTTTCTTCTCTTGATATTACCAAAATAGTATTAACATTTCAAAAAACACAATATTTTAGTTCTTTTACAGTTCTTTTTATTTCATCGAAAATACAAGTTTTAGTACCGGCGTCGGGCGGGGCCAAGCGGGGCCGGGCGATGCCGAGCCGGACCTGAAATGAAATGACCTAGCCTCAAATTTGAAAATTTAAATTTCATGCCAGATCCTACTGGTGGTTACATAAGGTTGCAACAGAAATATATAAAAAATATCTGACAAAACATATATAGAACTTCTCTGCCGATAGAGAAAAAACGCCAAATGGCCGAGGGGCAAAAACACTGTTTTATAGACTAGGGTACCCGGGTTCGATACCCAGCCAGGACTCAATTTTTTTTTCGTTTTTTCTTCTCTTGATATTACCAAAATAGTATTAACATTTCAAAAAACACAATATTTTAGCTCTCTCTATTACAGTTCTTTTTTTTTTCATCGAAAATACAAGTTTTAGTACCGGCGTCGGGCGGGGCCAAGCGGGGCCGGGCGATGCCGAGCCGGACCTGAAATGAAATGTCCTACCCTCAAATTTGAAAATTTAAATTTCAAGCCAGATCCTACTGGTGGTTACATAAGGTTGCAACAGAAATATATATAAAATATCTGACAAAACATATATAGAACTTCTCTGCCGATAGAGAAAAAACGCCAAATGGCCGAGGGGCAAAAACACTGTTTTATAGACCAGGGTACCCGGGTTCGATACCCAGCCAGGAGTCAATTTTTTTTTCGTTTTTTCTTCTCTTGATATTACCAAAATAGTATTAACATTTCAAAAAACACAATATTTTAGCTCTCTCTATTACAGTTCTTTTTTTTTCATCGAAAATACAAGTTTTAGTACCGGCGTCGGGCGGGGCCAAGCGGGGCCGGGCGATGCCGAGCCGGACCTGAAATGAAATGACCTACCCTCAAATTTGAAAATTTAAATTTCATGCCAGATCCTACTGGTGGTTACATAAGGTTGCAACAGAAATATATAAAAAATATCTGACAAAACATATATAGAACTTCTCTGCCGATAGAGAAAAAACGCCAAATGGCCGAGGGGCAAAAACACTGTTTTATAGACCAGGGTACCCGGGTACGATACCCAGCCAGGACTCAATTTTTTTTTCGTTTTTTCTTCTCTTGATATTACCAAAATAGTATTAACATTTCAAAAAACACAATATTTTAGCTCTCTCTATTACATTTCTTTTTTTTTCATCGAAAATACAAGTTTTAGTACCGGCGTCGGGCGGGGCCAAGCGGGGCCGGGCGATGCCGAGCCGGACCTGAAATGAAATGACCTACCCTCAAATATGAAAATGTCAATTTCATGCCAGATCCTACTGGTGGTTACATAAGGTTGCAACAGAAATATATAAAAAATATCTGACAAAACATATATAGAACTTCTCTGCCGATAGAGAAAAAACGCCAAATGGCCGAGGGGCAAAAACACTGTTTTATAGACCAGGGTACCCGGGTTCGATACCCAGCCAGGACTCAATTTTTTTTTCGTTTTTTCTTCTCTTGATATTACCAAAATAGTATTAACATTTCAAAAAACACAATATTTTAGCTCTCTCTATTACAGTTCTTTTTTTTTTCATCGAAAATACAAGTTTTAGTACCGGCGTCGGGCGGGGCCAAGCGGGGCCGGGCGATGCCGAGCCGGACCTGAAATGAAATGTCCTACCCTCAAATTTGAAAATTTAAATTTCAAGCCAGATCCTACTGGTGGTTACATAAGGTTGCAACAGAAATATATAAAAAATATCTGACAAAACATATATAGAACTTCTCTGCCGATAGAGAAAAAACGCCAAATGGCCGAGGGGCAAAAACACTGTTTTATAGACCAGGGTACCCGGGTTCGATACCCAGCCAGGAGTCAATTTTTTTTTCGTTTTTTCTTCTCTTGATATTACCAAAATAGTATTAACATTTCAAAAAACACAATATTTTAGCTCTCTCTATTACAGTTCTTTTTTTTTCATCGAAAATACAAGTTTTAGTACCGGCGTCGGGCGGGGCCAAGCGGGGCCGGGCGATGCCGAGCCGGACCTGAAATGAAATGACCTAGCCTCAAATTTGAAAATTTAAATTTCATGCCAGATCCTACTGGTGGTTACATAAGGTTGCAACAGAAATATATAAAAAATATCTGACAAAACATATATAGAACTTCTCTGCCGATAGAGAAAAAACGCCAAATGGCCGAGGGGCAAAAACACTGTTTTATAGACCAGGGTACCCGGGTTCGATACCCAGCCAGGACTCAATTTTTTTTTCGTTTTTTCTTCTCTTGATATTACCAAAATAGTATTAACATTTCAAAAAACACAATATTTTAGCTCTCTATTACAGTTCTTTTTTTTTCATCGAAAATACAAGTTTTAGTACCGGCGTCGGGCGGGGCCAAGCGGGGCCGGGCGATGCCGAGCCGGACCAGAAATGAAATGACCTACCCTCAAATTTGAAAATTTCAATTTCATGCCAGATCCTACCGTTGGTTGCAACAGAAATATATAAAAAATATCTGACAAAACATATATAGAACTTCTCTGCCGATAGAGAAAAAACGCCAAATGGCCGAGGGGCAAAAACACTGTTTTACAGGCCAGCGTACCCGGGTTCGATACCCAGCCAGGACTCAATTTTTTTTTCGTTTTTTCTTCTCTTGATATTACCAAAATAGTATTAACATTTCAAAAAACACAATATTTTAGCTCTCTCTATTACAGTTCTTTTTTTTTCATCGAAAATACAAGTTTTAGTACCGGCGTCGGGCGGGGCCAAGCGGGGCCGGGCGATGCCGAGCCGGACCTGAAATGAAATGACCTACCCTCAAATTTGAAAATTTAAATTTCATACCAGATCCTACTGGTGGTTACATAACGTTGCAACAGAAATATATAAAAAATATCTGACAAAACATATATAGAACTTCTCTGCCGATAGAGAAAAAACGCCAAATGGCCGAGGGGCAAAAACACTGTTTTATAGACCAGGGTACCCGGGTTCGATACCCAGCCAGGAGTCAATTTTTTTTTCGTTTTTTCTTCTCTTGATATTACCAAAATAGTATTAACATTACAAAAAACACAATATTTTAGCTCTCTCTATTACAGTTCTTTTTTTTTCATCGAAAATACAAGTTTTAGTACCGGCGTCGGGCGGGGCCAAGCGGGGCCGGGCGATGCCGAGCCGGACTGAAATGAAATGACCTACCCTCAAATTTGAAAATTTAAATTTCATGCCAGATCCTACTGGTGGTTACATAAGGTTGCAACAGAAATATATAAAAAATATCTGACAAAACATATATAGAACTTCTCTGCCGATAGAGAAAAAACGCCAAATGGCCGAGGGGCAAAAACACTGTTTTATAGACCAGGGTACCCGGGTTCGATACCCAGCCAGGACTCAATTTTTTTTTCGTTTTTTCTTCTCTTGATATTACCAAAATAGTATTAACATTTCAAAAAACACAATATTTTAGCTCTCTCTATTACAGTTCTTTTTTTTTCATCGAAAATACAAGTTTTAGTACCGGCGTCGGGCGGGGCCAAGCGGGGCCGGGCGATGCCGAGCCGGACCTGAAATGAAATGACCTACCCTCAAATTTGAAAATTTAAATTTCATACCAGATCCTACTGGTGGTTACATAACGTTGCAACAGAAATATATAAAAAATATCTGACAAAACATATATAGAACTTCTCTGCCGATAGAGAAAAAACGCCAAATGGCCGAGGGGCAAAAACACTGTTTTATAGACCAGGGTACCCGGGTTCGATACCCAGCCAGGAGTCAATTTTTTTTTCGTTTTTTCTTCTCTTGATATTACCAAAATAGTATTAACATTTCAAAAAACACAATATTTTAGCTCTCTCTATTACAGTTCTTTTTTTTTCATCGAAAATACAAGTTTTAGTACCGGCGTCGGGCGGGGCCAAGCGGGGCCGGGCGATGCCGAGCCGGACTGAAATGAAATGACCTACCCTCAAATTTGAAAATTTAAATTTCATGCCAGATCCTACTGGTGGTTACATAAGGTTGCAACAGAAATATATAAAAAATATCTGACAAAACATATATAGAACTTCTCTGCCGATAGAGAAAAAACGCCAAATGGCCGAGGGGCAAAAACACTGTTTTATAGACCAGGGTACCCGGGTTCGATACCCAGCCAGGACTCAATTTTTTTTTCGTTTTTTCTTCTCTTGATATTACCAAAATAGTATTAACATTTCAAAAAACACAATATTTTAGCTCTCTCTATTACAGTTCTTTTTTTTTTCATCGAAAATACAAGTTTTAGTACCGGCGTCGGGCGGGGCCAAGCGGGGCCGGGCGATGCCGAGCCGGACCTGAAATGAAATGTCCTACCCTCAAATTTGAAAATTTAAATTTCAAGCCAGATCCTACTGGTGGTTACATAAGGTTGCAACAGAAATATATAAAAAATATCTGACAAAACATATATAGAACTTCTCTGCCGATAGAGAAAAAACGCCAAATGGCCGAGGGGCAAAAACACTGTTTTATAGACCAGGGTACCCGGGTTCGATACCCAGCCAGGAGTCAATTTTTTTTTCGTTTTTTCTTCTCTTGATATTACCAAAATAGTATTAACATTTCAAAAAACACAATATTTTAGCTCTCTCTATTACAGTTCTTTTTTTTTCATCGAAAATACAAGTTTTAGTACCGGCGTCGGGCGGGGCCAAGCGGGGCCGGGCGATGCCGAGCCGGACCTGAAATGAAATGACCTAGCCTCAAATTTGAAAATTTAAATTTCATGCCAGATCCTACTGGTGGTTACATAAGGTTGCAACAGAAATATATAAAAAATATCTGACAAAACATATATAGAACTTCTCTGCCGATAGAGAAAAAACGCCAAATGGCCGAGGGGCAAAAACACTGTTTTATAGACCAGGGTACCCGGGTTCGATACCCAGCCAGGACTCAATTTTTTTTTCGTTTTTTCTTCTCTTGATATTACCAAAATAGTATTAACATTTCAAAAAACACAATATTTTAGTTCTTTTACAGTTCTTTTTATTTCATCGAAAATACAAGTTTTAGTACCGGCGTCGGGCGGGGCCAAGCGGGGCCGGGCGATGCCGAGCCGGACCTGAAATGAAATGACCTAGCCTCAAATTTGAAAATTTAAATTTCATGCCAGATCCTACTGGTGGTTACATAAGGTTGCAACAGAAATATATAAAAAATATCTGACAAAACATATATAGAACTTCTCTGCCGATAGAGAAAAAACGCCAAATGGCCGAGGGGCAAAAACACTGTTTTATAGACTAGGGTACCCGGGTTCGATACCCAGCCAGGACTCAATTTTTTTTCGTTTTTTCTTCTCTTGATATTACCAAAATAGTATTAACATTTCAAAAAACACAATATTTTAGCTCTCTCTATTACAGTTCTTTTTTTTTTCATCGAAAATACAAGTTTTAGTACCGGCGTCGGGCGGGGCCAAGCGGGGCCGGGCGATGCCGAGCCGGACCTGAAATGAAATGTCCTACCCTCAAATTTGAAAATTTAAATTTCAAGCCAGATCCTACTGGTGGTTACATAAGGTTGCAACAGAAATATATATAAAATATCTGACAAAACATATATAGAACTTCTCTGCCGATAGAGAAAAAACGCCAAATGGCCGAGGGGCAAAAACACTGTTTTATAGACCAGGGTACCCGGGTTCGATACCCAGCCAGGAGTCAATTTTTTTTTCGTTTTTTCTTCTCTTGATATTACCAAAATAGTATTAACATTTCAAAAAACACAATATTTTAGCTCTCTCTATTACAGTTCTTTTTTTTTCATCGAAAATACAAGTTTTAGTACCGGCGTCGGGCGGGGCCAAGCGGGGCCGGGTGATGCCGAGCCGGACCAGAAATGAAATGACCTACCCTCAAATTTGAAAATTTCAATTTCATGCCAGATCCTACCGTTGGTTGCAACAGAAATATATAAAAAATATCTGACAAAACATATATAGAACTTCTCTGCCGATAGAGAAAAAACGCCAAATGGCCGAGGGGCAAAAACACTGTTTTACAGGCCAGCGTACCCGGGTTCGATACCCAGCCAGGACTCAATTTTTTTTTCGTTTTTTCTTCTCTTGATATTACTAAAATAGTATTAACATTTCAAAAAACACAATATTTTAGCTCTCTCTATTACAGTTCTTTTTTTTTCATCGAAAATACAAGTTTTAGTACCGGCGTCGGGCGGGGCCAAGCGGGGCCGGGCGATGCCGAGCCGGACCTGAAATGAAATGACCTAGCCTCAAATTTGAAAATTTAAATTTCATGCCAGATCCTACTGGTGGTTACATAAGGTTGCAACAGAAATATATAAAAAATATCTGACAAAACATATATAGAACTTCTCTGCCGATAGAGAAAAAACGCCAAATGGCCGAGGGGCAAAAACACTGTTTTATAGACCAGGGTACCCGGGTTCGATACCCAGCCAGGACTCAATTTTTTTTTCGTTTTTTCTTCTCTTGATATTACCAAAATAGTATTAACATTTCAAAAAACACAATATTTTAGCTCTCTCTATTACATTTCTTTTTTTTCATCGAAAATACAAGTTTTAGTACCGGCGTCGGGCGGGGCCAAGCGGGGCCGGGCGATGCCGAGCCGGACCAGAAATGAAATGACCTACCCTCAAATTTGAAAATTTCAATTTCATGCTAGATCCTACCGTTGGTTGCAACAGAAATATATAAAAAATATCTGACAAAACATATATAGAACTTCTCTGCCGATAGAGAAAAAACGCCAAATGGCCGAGGGGCAAAAACACTGTTTTACAGGCCAGCGTACCCGGGTTCGATACCCAGCCAGGACTCAATTTTTTTTTCGTTTTTTCTTCTCTTGATATTACCAAAATAGTATTAACATTTCAAAAAACACAATATTTTAGCTCTCTCTATTACAGTTCTTTTTTTTTCATCGAAAATACAAGTTTTAGTACCGGCGTCGGGCGGGGCCAAGCGGGGCCGGGCGATGCCGAGCCGGACCTGAAATGAAATGACCTACCCTCAAATTTGAAAATTTAAATTTCATGCCAGATCCTACTGGTGGTTACATAAGGTTGCAACAGAAATATATAAAAAATATCTGACAAAACATATATAGAACTTCTCTGCCGATAGAGAAAAAACGCCAAATGGCCGAGGGGCAAAAACACTGTTTTATAGACCAGGGTACCCGGGTACGATACCCAGCCAGGACTCAATTTTTTTTTCGTTTTTTCTTCTCTTGATATTACCAAAATAGTATTAACATTTCAAAAAACACAATATTTTAGCTCTCTCTATTACATTTCTTTTTTTTTCATCGAAAATACAAGTTTTAGTACCGGCGTCGGGCGGGGCCAAGCGGGGCCGGGCGATGCCGAGCCGGACCTGAAATGAAATGACCTACCCTCAAATTTGAAAATGTCAATTTCATGCCAGATCCTACTGGTGGTTACATAAGGTTGCAACAGAAATATATAAAAAATATCTGACAAAACATATATAGAACTTCTCTGCCGATAGAGAAAAAACGCCAAATGGCCGAGGGGCAAAAACACTGTTTTATAGACCAGGGTACCCGGGTTCGATACCCAGCCAGGACTCAATTTTTTTTTCGTTTTTTCTTCTCTTGATATTACCAAAATAGTATTAACATTTCAAAAAACACAATATTTTAGCTCTCTCTATTACAGTTCTTTTTTTTTTCATCGAAAATACAAGTTTTAGTACCGGCGTCGGGCGGGGCCAAGCGGGGCCGGGCGATGCCGAGCCGGACTTGAAATGAAATGTCCTACCCTCAAATTTGAAAATTTAAATTTCAAGCCAGATCCTACTGGTGGTTGCATAAGGTTGCAACAGAAATATATAAAAAATATCTGACAAAACATATATAGAACTTCTCTGCCGATAGAGAAAAAACGCCAAATGGCCGAGGGGCAAAAACACTGTTTTATAGACCAGGGTACCCGGGTTCGATACCCAGCCAGGAGTCAATTTTTTTTTCGTTTTTTCTTCTCTTGATATTACCAAAATAGTATTAACATTTCAAAAAACACAATATTTTAGCTCTCTCTATTACAGTTCTTTTTTTTTCATCGAAAATACAAGTTTTAGTACCGGCGTCGGGCGGGGCCAAGCGGGGCCGGGCGATGCCGAGCCGGACCTGAAATGAAATGACCTAGCCTCAAATTTGAAAATTTAAATTTCATGCCAGATCCTACTGGTGGTTACATAAGGTTGCAACAGAAATATATAAAAAATATCTGACAAAACATATATAGAACTTCTCTGCCGATAGAGAAAAAACGCCAAATGGCCGAGGGGCAAAAACACTGTTTTATAGACCAGGGTACCCGGGTTCGATACCCAGCCAGGACTCAATTTTTTTTTCGTTTTTTCTTCTCTTGATATTACCAAAATAGTATTAACATTTCAAAAAACACAATATTTTAGCTCTCTATTACAGTTCTTTTTTTTTCATCGAAAATACAAGTTTTAGTACCGGCGTCGGGCGGGGCCAAGCGGGGCCGGGCGATGCCGAGCCGGACCAGAAATGAAATGACCTACCCTCAAATTTGAAAATTTCAATTTCATGCCAGATCCTACCGTTGGTTGCAACAGAAATATATAAAAAATATCTGACAAAACATATATAGAACTTCTCTGCCGATAGAGAAAAAACGCCAAATGGCCGAGGGGCAAAAACACTGTTTTACAGGCCAGCGTACCCGGGTTCGATACCCAGCCAGGACTCAATTTTTTTTTCGTTTTTTCTTCTCTTGATATTACCAAAATAGTATTAACATTTCAAAAAACACAATATTTTAGCTCTCTCTATTACAGTTCTTTTTTTTTCATCGAAAATACAAGTTTTAGTACCGGACCTGAAATGAAATGACCTACCCTCAAATTTGAAAATTTCAATTTCATGCCAGATCCTACTGGTGGTTACATAAGGTTGCAACAGAAATATATAAAAAATATCTGACAAAACATATATAGAACTTCTCTGCCGATAGAGAAGAAACGCCAAATGGCCGAGGGGCAAAAACACTGTTTTACAGGCCAGCGTACCCGGGTTCGATACCCAGCCAGGACTCAATTTTTCTTTCGTTTTTTCTTCTCTTGATATTACCAAAATAGTATTAACATTTCAAAAAACACAATATTTTAGCTCTCTCTATTACAGTTCTTTTTTTTTCATCGAAAATACAAGTTTTAGTACCGGCGTCGGGCGGGGCCAAGCGGGGCCGGGCGATGCCGAGCCGGACCTGAAATGAAATGACCTACCCTCAAATTTGAAAATTTAAATTTCATGCCAGATCCTACTGGTGGTTACATAAAGTTGCAACAGAAATATATAAAAAATATCTGACAAAACATATATAGAACTTCTCTGCCGATAGAGAAAAAACGCCAAATGGCCGAGGGGCAAAAACACTGTTTTATAGACCAGGGTACCCGGGTTCGATACCCAGCCAGGACTCAATTTTTTTTTCGTTTTTTCTTCTCTTGATATTACCAAAATAGTATTAACATTTCAAAAAACACAATATTTTAGCTCTCTCTATTACAGTTCTTTTTTTTTCATCGAAAATACAAGTTTTAGTACCGGCGTCGGGCGGGGCCAAGCGGGGCCGGGCGATGCCGAGCTGGACCAGAAATGAAATGACCTACCCTCAAATTTGAAAATTTCAATTTCATGCCAGATCCTACCGTTGGTTGCAACAGAAATATAGAAAAAATATCTGACAAAACATATATAGAACTTCTCTGCCGATAGAGAAAAAACGCCAAATGGCCGAGGGGCAAAAACACTGTTTTACAGGCCAGCGTACCCGGGTTCGATACCCAGCCAGGACTCAATTTTTTTTTCGTTTTTTCTTCTCTTGATATTACCAAAATAGTATTAACATTTCAAAAACACAATATTTTAGCTCTCTCTATTACAGTTCTTTTTTTTTCATCGAAAATACAAGTTTTAGTACCGGCGTCGGGCGGGGCCAAGCGGGGCCGGGCGATGCCGAGCCGGACCAGAAATGAAATGACCTACCCTCAAATTTGAAAATTTCAATTTCATGCCAGATCCTACCGTTGGTTGCAACAGAAATATAGAAAAAATATCTGACAAAACATATATAGAACTTCTCTGCCGATAGAGAAAAAACGCCAAATGGCCGAGGGGCAAAAACACTGTTTTACAGGCCAGCGTACCCGGGTTCGATACCCAGCCAGGACTCAATTTTTCTTTCGTTTTTTCTTCTCTTGATATTACCAAAATAGTATTAACATTTCAAAAAACACAATATTTTAGCTCTCTCTATTACAGTTCTTTTTTTTTTCATCGATAATACAAGTTTTAGTACCGGCGTCGGGCGGGGCCAAGCGGGGCCGGGCGATGCCGAGCCGGACCTGAAATGAAATGACCTACCCTCAAATTTGAAAATTTAAATTTCATGCCAGATCCTACTGGTGGTTACATAAGGTTGCAACAGAAATATATAAAAAATATCTGACAAAACATATATAGAACTTCTCTGCCGATAGAGAAAAAACGCCAAATGGCCGAGGGGCAAAAACACTGTTTTATAGACCAGGGTACCCGGGTTCGATACCCAGCCAGGACTCAATTTTTTTTTTCGTTTTTTCTTCTCTTGATATTACCAAAATAGTATTAATATTTCAAAAAACACAATATTTTAGCTCTCTCTATTACAGTTCTTTTTTTTCATCGAAAATACAAGTTTTAGTACCGGCGTCGGGCGGGGCCAAGCGGGGCCGGGCGATGCCGAGCCGGACCTGAAATGAAATGACCTACCCTCAAATTTGAAAATTTAAATTTCATGCCAGATCCTACTGGTGGTTACATAAGGTTGCAACAGAAATATATAAAAAATATCTGACAAAACATATATAGAAGTTCTCTGCCGATAGAGAAAAAACGCCAAATGGCCGAGGGGCAAAAACACTGTTTTATAGACCAGGGTACCCGGGTTCGATACCCAGCCAGGACTCAATTTTTTTTTCGTTTTTTCTTCTCTTGATATTACCAAAATAGTATTAACATTTCAAAAAACACAATATTTTAGCTCTCTCTATTACAGTTCTTTTTTTTTCATCGAAAATACAAGTTTTAGTACCGGCGTCGGGCGGGGCCAAGCGGGGCCGGGCGATGCCGAGCCGGACCTGAAATGAAATGACCTACCCTCAAATTTGAAAATTTCAATTTCATGCCAGATCCTACTGGTGGTTACATAAGGTTGCAACAGAAATATATAAAAAATATCTGACAAAACATATATAGAAGTTCTCTGCCGATAGAGAAAAAACGCCAAATGGCCGAGGGGCAAAAACACTGTTTTATAGACCAGGGTACCCGGGTTCGATACCCAGCCAGGACTCAATTTTTTTTTCGTTTTTTCTTCTCTTGATATTACCAAAATAGTATTAACATTTCAAAAAACACAATATTTTAGCACTCTCTATTCCAGTTCTTTTTTTTTCATCGAAAATACAAGTTTTAGTACCGGCGTCGGGCGGGGCCAAGCGGGGCCGGGCGATGCCGAGCCGGACCAGAAATGAAATGACCTACCCTCAAATTTGAAAATTTCAATTTCATGCCAGATCCTACCGTTGGTTGCAACAGAAATATAGAAAAAATATCTGACAAAACATATATAGAACTTCTCTGCCGATAGAGAAAAAACGCCAAATGGCCGAGGGGCAAAAACACTGTTTTACAGGCCAGCGTACCCGGGTTCGATACCCAGCCAGGACTCAATTTTTTTTCGTTTTTTCTTCTCTTGATATTACCAAAATAGTATTAACATTTCAAAAAACACAATATTTTAGCTCTCTCTATTACAGTTCTTTTTTTTTCATCGAAAATACAAGTTTTAGTACCGGCGT
Source organism: Micropterix aruncella (assembly GCA_944548615.1). Taxonomy (NCBI): domain Eukaryota; kingdom Metazoa; phylum Arthropoda; class Insecta; order Lepidoptera; family Micropterigidae; genus Micropterix; species Micropterix aruncella. The sequence continues at coordinate 12,009,498 of OX155960.1, forward strand.
CTGGCGGGGCCAAGCGGGGCCGGGCGATGCCGAGCCGGACCAGAAATGAAATGACCTACCCTCAAATTTGAAAATTTCAATTTCATGCCAGATCCTACCGTTGGTTGCAACAGAAATATAGAAAAAATATCTGACTAAACATATATAGAACTTCTCTGCCGATAGAGAAAAAACGCCAAATGGCCGAGGGGCAAAAACACTGTTTTACAGGCCAGCGTACCCGGGTTCGATACCCAGCCAGGACTCAATTTTTTTTTCGTTTTTTCTTCTCTTGATATTACCAAAATAGTATTAACATTTCAAAAAACACAATATTTTAGCTCTCTCTATTACAGTTCTTTTTTTTTCATCGAAAATACAAGTTTTAGTACCGGCGTCGGGCGGGGCCAAGCGGGGCCGGGCGATGCCGAGCCGGACCAGAAATTAAATGACCTACCCTCAAATTTGAAAATTTCAATTTCATGCCAGATCCTACCGTTGGTTGCAACAGAAATATAGAAAAAATATCTGACAAAACATATATAGAACTTCTCTGCCGATAGAGAAAAAACGCCAAATGGCCGAGGGGCAAAAACACTGTTTTACAGGCCAGCGTACCCGGGTTCGATACCCAGCCAGGACTCAATTTTTTTTCGTTTTTTCTTCTCTTGATATTACCAAAATAGTATTAACATTTCAAAAAACACAATATTTTAGCTCTCTCTATTACAGTTCTTTTTTTTTCATCGAAAATACAAGTTTTAGTACCGGCGTCGGGCGGGGCCAAGCGGGGCCGGGCGATGCCGAGCCGGACCTGAAATGAAATGACCTACCCTCAAATTTGAAAATTTAAATTTCATTCCAAATCCTACTGGTGGTTACATAAGGTTGCAACAGAAATATATAAAAAATATCTGACAAAACATATATAGAACTTCTCTGCCGATAGAGAAAAAACGCCAAATGGCCGAGGGGCAAAAACACTGTTTTATAGACCAGGGTACCCGGGTTCGATACCCAGCCAGGACTCAATTTTTTTTTCGTTTTTGCTTCTCTTGATATTACCAAAATAGTATTAACATTTCAAAAACACAGTATTTTAGCTCTCTCTATTACAGTTCTTTTTTTTTCATCGAAAATACAAGTTTTAGTACCGGCGTCGGGCGGGGCCAAGCGGGGCCGGGCGATGCCGAGCCGGACCTGAAATGAAATGACCTACCCTCAAATTTGAAAATTTCAATTTCATGCCAGATCCTACTGGTGGTTACATAAGGTTGCAACAGAAATATATAAAAAATATCTGACAAAACATATATAGAACTTCTCTGCCGATAGAGAAAAAACGCCAAATGGCCGAGGGGCAAAAACACTGTTTTACAGGCCAGCGTACCCGGGTTCGATACCCAGCCAGGACTCAATTTTTCTTTCGTTTTTTCTTCTCTTGATATTACCAAAATAGTATTAACATTTCAAAAAACACAATATTTTAGCTCTCTCTATTACAGTTCTTTTTTTTTCATCGAAAATACAAGTTTTAGTACCGGACCTGAAATGAAATGACCTACCCTCAAATTTGAAAATTTCAATTTCATGCCAGATCCTACTGGTGGTTACATAAGGTTGCAACAGAAATATATAAAAAATATCTGACAAAACATATATAGAACTTCTCTGCCGATAGAGAAGAAACGCCAAATGGCCGAGGGGCAAAAACACTGTTTTACAGGCCAGCGTACCCGGGTTCGATACCCAGCCAGGACTCAATTTTTCTTTCGTTTTTTCTTCTCTTGATATTACCAAAATAGTATTAACATTTCAAAAAACACAATATTTTAGCTCTCTCTATTACAGTTCTTTTTTTTTCATCGAAAATACAAGTTTTAGTACCGGCGTCGGGCGGGGCCAAGCGGGGCCGGGCGATGCCGAGCCGGACCTGAAATGAAATGACCTACCCTCAAATTTGAAAATTTAAATTTCATGCCAGATCCTACTGGTGGTTACATAAAGTTGCAACAGAAATATATAAAAAATATCTGACAAAACATATATAGAACTTCTCTGCCGATAGAGAAAAAACGCCAAATGGCCGAGGGGCAAAAACACTGTTTTATAGACCAGGGTACCCGGGTTCGATACCCAGCCAGGACTCAATTTTTTTTTCGTTTTTTCTTCTCTTGATATTACCAAAATAGTATTAACATTTCAAAAAACACAATATTTTAGCTCTCTCTATTACAGTTCTTTTTTTTTCATCGAAAATACAAGTTTTAGTACCGGCGTCGGGCGGGGCCAAGCGGGGCCGGGCGATGCCGAGCTGGACCAGAAATGAAATGACCTACCCTCAAATTTGAAAATTTCAATTTCATGCCAGATCCTACCGTTGGTTGCAACAGAAATATAGAAAAAATATCTGACAAAACATATATAGAACTTCTCTGCCGATAGAGAAAAAACGCCAAATGGCCGAGGGGCAAAAACACTGTTTTACAGGCCAGCGTACCCGGGTTCGATACCCAGCCAGGACTCAATTTTTTTTTCGTTTTTTCTTCTCTTGATATTACCAAAATAGTATTAACATTTCAAAAACACAATATTTTAGCTCTCTCTATTACAGTTCTTTTTTTTTCATCGAAAATACAAGTTTTAGTACCGGCGTCGGGCGGGGCCAAGCGGGGCCGGGCGATGCCGAGCCGGACCAGAAATGAAATGACCTACCCTCAAATTTGAAAATTTCAATTTCATGCCAGATCCTACCGTTGGTTGCAACAGAAATATAGAAAAAATATCTGACAAAACATATATAGAACTTCTCTGCCGATAGAGAAAAAACGCCAAATGGCCGAGGGGCAAAAACACTGTTTTACAGGCCAGCGTACCCGGGTTCGATACCCAGCCAGGACTCAATTTTTCTTTCGTTTTTTCTTCTCTTGATATTACCAAAATAGTATTAACATTTCAAAAAACACAATATTTTAGCTCTCTCTATTACAGTTCTTTTTTTTTTTCATCGATAATACAAGTTTTAGTACCGGCGTCGGGCGGGGCCAAGCGGGGCCGGGCGATGCCGAGCCGGACCAGAAATGAAATGACCTACCCTCAAATTTGAAAATTTCAATTTCATGCCAGATCCTACCGTTGGTTGCAACAGAAATATATAAAAAATATCTGACAAAACATATATAGAACTTCTCTGCCGATAGAGAAAAAACGCCAAATGGCCGAGGGGCAAAAACACTGTTTTATAGACCAGGGTACCCGGGTTCGATACCCAGCCAGGACTCAATTTTTTTTTTCGTTTTTTCTTCTCTTGATATTACCAAAATAGTATTAATATTTCAAAAAACACAATATTTTAGCTCTCTCTATTACAGTTCTTTTTTTTCATCGAAAATACAAGTTTTAGTACCGGCGTCGGGCGGGGCCAAGCGGGGCCGGGCGATGCCGAGCCGGACCTGAAATGAAATGACCTACCCTCAAATTTGAAAATTTAAATTTCATGCCAGATCCTACTGGTGGTTACATAAGGTTGCAACAGAAATATATAAAAAATATCTGACAAAACATATATAGAAGTTCTCTGCCGATAGAGAAAAAACGCCAAATGGCCGAGGGGCAAAAACACTGTTTTATAGACCAGGGTACCCGGGTTCGATACCCAGCCAGGACTCAATTTTTTTTTCGTTTTTTCTTCTCTTGATATTACCAAAATAGTATTAACATTTCAAAAAACACAATATTTTAGCTCTCTCTATTACAGTTCTTTTTTTTTCATCGAAAATACAAGTTTTAGTACCGGCGTCGGGCGGGGCCAAGCGGGGCCGGGCGATGCCGAGCCGGACCTGAAATGAAATGACCTACCCTCAAATTTGAAAATTTCAATTTCATGCCAGATCCTACTGGTGGTTACATAAGGTTGCAACAGAAATATATAAAAAATATCTGACAAAACATATATAGAAGTTCTCTGCCGATAGAGAAAAAACGCCAAATGGCCGAGGGGCAAAAACACTGTTTTATAGACCAGGGTACCCGGGTTCGATACCCAGCCAGGACTCAATTTTTTTTTCGTTTTTTCTTCTCTTGATATTACCAAAATAGTATTAACATTTCAAAAAACACAATATTTTAGCACTCTCTATTCCAGTTCTTTTTTTTTCATCGAAAATACAAGTTTTAGTACCGGCGTCGGGCGGGGCCAAGCGGGGCCGGGCGATGCCGAGCCGGACCAGAAATGAAATGACCTACCCTCAAATTTGAAAATTTCAATTTCATGCCAGATCCTACCGTTGGTTGCAACAGAAATATAGAAAAAATATCTGACAAAACATATATAGAACTTCTCTGCCGATAGAGAAAAAACGCCAAATGGCCGAGGGGCAAAAACACTGTTTTACAGGCCAGCGTACCCGGGTTCGATACCCAGCCAGGACTCAATTTTTTTTCGTTTTTTCTTCTCTTGATATTACCAAAATAGTATTAACATTTCAAAAAACACAATATTTTAGCTCTCTCTATTACAGTTCTTTTTTTTTCATCGAAAATACAAGTTTTAGTACCGGCGTCGGGCGGGGCCAAGCGGGGCCGGGCGATGCCGAGCCGGACCTGAAATGAAATGACCTACCCTCAAATTTGAAAATTTAAATTTCATTCCAAATCCTACTGGTGGTTACATAAGGTTGCAACAGAAATATATAAAAAATATCTGACAAAACATATATAGAACTTCTCTGCCGATAGAGAAAAAACGCCAAATGGCCGAGGGGCAAAAACACTGTTTTACAGGCCAGCGTACCCGGGTTCGATACCCAGCCAGGACTCAATTTTTTTTTCGTTTTTTCTTCTCTTGATATTACCAAAATAGTATTAACATTTCAAAAAACACAATATTTTAGCTCTCTCTATTACAGTTCTTTTTTTATCATCGAAAATACAAGTTTTAGTACCGGCGTCGGGCGGGGCCAAGCGGGGCCGGGCGATGCCGAGCCGGACCTGAAATGAAATAGCCTACCCTCAAATTTGAAAATTTAAATTTCATGCCAAATCCTACTGGTGGTTACATAAGGTTGCAACAGAAATATATAAAAAATATCTGACAAAACAAATATAGAACTTCTCTGCCGATAGAGAAAAAACGCCAAATGGCCGAGGGGCAAAAACACTGTTTTACAGGCCAGCGTACCCGGGTTCGATACCCAGCCAGGACTCAATTTTTTTTTCGTTTTTTCTTCTCTTGATATTACCAAAATAGTATTAACATTTCAAAAAACACAATATTTTAGCTCTCTCTATTACAGTTCTTTTTTTTTTCATCGAAAATACAAGTTTTAGTACCGGCATCGGGCGGGGCCAAGCGGGGCCGGGCGATGCCGAGCCGGACCAGAAATGCACGATTCTGACAAAATTTTGGCCCCTACCCGTGAAAAATTTGGAATAGAGAAAATCGACGATATCTCCTAAACGGTAAGAGATATCACGATTATGACAAAATTTTGGCCCCTACACCACAAAAAAAAATAATTTTCAAATTTGACAGTTTTTTCGAAATTTAAGTAAGTAAAGTGTAATTACCGCTAATTCATTCGGCGATTATGAATATCCGCCTAGTATATAAATTATTTACCAATATTTTTATACTATTTAAAAAACTAAAAATATCAAATAGAACAACATCCTGAAACAATTCTGCCACCGTCTGTCACGTGGTGATTCGACTGCCGAAAAGAAGATTGGAATCGGTGGAGTGGTTCCGGAGTTAAGGCCGTAAATTTTTCGTCGAAAACAGGTGATTTAGTGAAAAATTTGGTTTTTTATTATTATTGTTTTTTTTATTATTGATTTTTATTATTGATTTTTATTATTGATTTTTATTATTGATTTTTATTATTTTTTTTATTATTGGTTTAGTGAAAAATTTTGGCCCCTACCCGTGAAAAATTTGGAAAAGAGAAAATCGACGATATCTCCTAAACGGTAGGAGATATCACGATTCTGACAAAATTTTGGCCCCTACCCCACAAAATAAAAAAATAAAAAATTTGACAGTTTTTTCGAAATTTAAGTAAGTAAAGTGTAATTACCGCTAATTCATTCTGCGATTATGAATATCCGTATAATATATAAATTGTTTACCAATATTTTTATACTATTTAAAAACAAAAAATATTAAATAAAACAACATCCTGAAACAATTCTTCCACCCTCTGTCACGTGGTGATTTGACTGCCGAAAAGAAGATTGGAATCGGTGAAGTGGTTCCGGAGTTAAGGCCAAAAAAAAATTATTTTCGATATTTTTATTTTTGAGAAATTTGGTTATTTGAATATCGGATTTTATAGGGAAACTAAAATGCAGCTTAAAATAACATACAACTTTTTTTCAATTTGGGCTTATTTACTGAGGAAATCTAGACTGTGTCTCACCATGCGGTGTAAGATCGTTATACCAGCCTGGGGTGACGGGTTCGCCCGTTGTAGTCGACAACCCAAGTTGTTAGTCAGAGTGCACAGTCTGATTTTGATTCCTATGGGAAACTGACCATAAGTTAGATTGTGCAGAGTTTGATTCCTAGGGGAAACTGACCATAAGTTAGGGGAATTCAAGCTGATTAGGGGAGGAGTTGATAATCCTAGCATGCTAGCGAAGGTTTGTCTCTTTGTCCCGGACAATTATAATCGTGCTCGCATTCATAATCTATTTGCGGAGCCGTCCTCGCGCACCAACCTAAGTCGATGGAGTCTGCTTACACGAGCTTCGCGGCACATAAATGCGCTATGTTCGACAGCGCCAGACATTTTTACAGCGAGCCCGCATCTCTTCAAGGTGTGGGCATTGCGCTACTTGTTTATGGCAGAATAATATAAACTGTTTTCACTCTTATGTACTGTAAGTTTGTAAGTTTTTCTATTCTTAATGCCGGCATTTGTATTTAACGCTTATTTAAACATGTTATGTATGTACTTGTAAGAATTCTATTATTTTTTTTTTATATTTATGTGTATATTGCATATCAACGGATTGGTAGAAACTGTAATGTTGATTTGTTATGAAAATAAATAAATAAATAAGGCCAGAGTCCTACCCGGGCTCGCATTTCATGCGTGGAGGCCGTCGGATAGGTGTCGACCCGTGAGTGTGACCAACCCTGAACAGAATGGGTCTTCGTGGCCACCTCAGCGAGGGCCCATTAACTCCCTCAACGGTCAACAGCGGAGAGACCGGACTATTCTTCTAAGGTTGGTCAGATTATCAAAGATCCGCCTAAGCAGTATTTTGTTTTATTTTTCAGATATCACAGTTGCGCGCTTGCCGTTCCACGTCTATGCAGCCCCCGTCTCGCTTTCATCGCCGAGCACTATAAGGTCAGTACTTATTATACTACACGGGAGATAGAATGACTATACGTTAAAACTTCCTGAGGTGACGGGCTCGCCCGTTGTAGTTGACGACTCTATTCGACCATTCGGCTACCCGATACCAGGAGATAGTTTGATACCAGGAAAAAAATTGGCAGTAACTGATAGCGAAGGCGCATGGTCTGCCCGGTGAGTCAACTGCCCGGTGCGTCTTCTACGCTCATCCCGCGGCTGAAAGAACGATCACACATCGTTATACCAGCCTGGGGTGACGGGTTCGCCCGTTGTAGTCGACAACCCAAGTTGTTAGTCAGAGTGTACAGTCGATCGGCTTATGCCGCACGGTGCGCAGACCGTCCAGGAGCGCCAGAAGTTCGATTCCTAAGGGAAACTGACCATAAGGCCAGAGTCCTACCCGGGCTCGCACTTCATGCGTGGAGGCCGTCGGATAGGTGTCGACCCGTGAGTGTGACCAACCCTGAACAGAATGGGTCTTCGTGGTCACCTCAGCAAGGGCCCATTAACTCCCTCAACGGTCAACAGCGGAGAGACCGGACTATTCTTCTAAGGTTGGTCAGATTATCAAAGATCCGCCTAAGCAGTATTTTGTTTTATTTTTCAGATATCACAGTTGCGCGCTTGCCGTTCCACGTCTATGCAGCCCCCGTCTCGCTTTCATCGCCGAGCACTATAAGGTAGTGATGGGCGTGATTCTCAATTTTAAATCACGCAACAATCACGTTACTGGTATTTTTTCACGCGTGATAATAACTGCTACTCGTGATTTTCGTGATTGTACTGAAATGTACTGTGAAACGTTAAGTAACAAAGTTTCGTCAATGTGATAACTGATAACAGAAACGCGCATTATATTTGCTTAATATTTATTAGTAATTAGAAGAATTAGCGTTCAGAAAGATTATCTCTCTTGCTCTTTTGGTGCTAAGCCGAGTTTGTCTTTCTGAAATAATGTTATTTTATTGCTTTAACAAATCATGAGCAAACTCATTTACACGAACGATTACGACACGAGCGATAACAGTGTCCAAATCCATGCGACAACAGTGTCCAAATTCACGTTACGTACGAAATGAACGCGCCACTCATCAGTCATCGTCCAGCCGGCGCGGGCGTTCGCCCAGAACGAACGGCAAATCACTGATCCACTGATCGCCGATCACATCAAGAATGAACGAAACCAAATGAACGGTTCAATTCACCGATCATCGTTCAGTGGCGCGCCGCGCGGTCGTTCGACGGCGTTCAGTGAGAACGGCCAATCACTGATCATATAATCACGCGTGATCGGTCGCGTCGTAGCGGCGCCGAGTGATGGCAACGCGGTGCTGTTCGTAGCCGTGATTCAAATAGCATGTTCTTTCAAATTCTCGTAACGCGTTCTTCGTGATTGCAAATATCACACGTTATTGTTATTGCTATTCGTGATCACACCCATCACTACTATAAGGTCAGTACTTATTATACTACACGGGAGATAGAATGACTATACGTTAAAACTTCCTGAGGTGACGGGCTCGCCCGTTGTAGTTGACGACTCTATTCGACCATTCGGCTACCCGATACCAGGAGATAGTTTGATACCAGGAAAAAATTTGGCAGTAACTGATAGCGAAGGCGCATGGTCTGCCCGCTGAGTCAACTGCCCGGTGCGTCTTCTACGCTCATCCCGCGGCTGAAAGAACGATCACACATCGTTATACCAGCCTGGGGTGACGGGTTCGCCCGTTGTAGTCGACAACCCAAGTTGTTAGTCAGAGTGCACAGTCGATCGGCTTATGCCGCACGGTGCGCAGACCGTCCAGGAGCGCCAGAAGTTCGATTCCTAAGGGAAACTGACCATAAGGCCAGAGTCCTACCCGGGCTCGCACTTCATGCGTGGAGGCCGTCGGATAGGTGTCGACCCGTGAGTGTGACCAACCCTGAACAGAATGGGTCTTCGTGGTCACCTCAGCTAGGGCCCATTAACTCCCTCAACGGTCAACAGCGGAGAGACCGGACTATTCTTCTAAGGTTGGTCAGATTATCAAAGATCCGCCTAAGCAGTGTTTTGTTTTATTTTTCAGATATCACAGTTGCGCGCTTACCGTTCCACGTCTATGCAGCCCCCGTCTCGCTTTCATCGCCGAGCACTATAAGGTCAGTACTTATTATACTACACGGGAGATAGAATGACTATACGTTAAAACTTCCTGAGGTGACGGGCTCGCCCGTTGTAGTTGACGACTCTATTCGACCATTCGGCTACCCGATACCAGGAGATAGTTTGATACCAGGAAAAAATTTGGCAGTAACTGATAGCGAAGGCGCATGGTCTGCCCGCTGAGTCAACTGCCCGGTGCGTCTTCTACGCTCATCCCGCGGCTGAAAGAACGATCACATATCGTTATACCAGCCTGGGGTGACGGGTTCGCCCGTTGTAGTCGACACCGTCCAACTATGCAGCTTTCCGGTAGCGAACGCTTTCGTTTAGCTCGGGCCAAAAGATCAATTGTAGGTAAACTCGCATCGCAGGTGAACAATTATTTTGACACGTCCAAGAGCAGCGGTTTTTAGCCGTCAATTGTACACGACGAAAATGTAATATAATGTATTTTTCAAATCTAAACTAACATAAAGATTGCTAAGATGAATAAATGAATTAATGAAAATCTCTTTATTGCACAATAAAAAATAAAGTACAATGGCGGACGTATTGCTACATTACAATATCTTCCAGTCAACCAACACAATATCTTCCAGTCAACCAACCCAATATCTTCCAGTCAACCAACTCAATATCTTCCAGTCAACCGACAGGTGACTTTTTTGATCATTTTAAAAAACTGACCAAATTTTTTGTCGCTTGGTTGCCGAAAACTGTAAATAATCAACAAAATATAAAATACCAAGCGACAACAAAAACTACCCCAGCAGTTTGAGAGTGGGACTAATCGACGCAGGATTTTTTTATGATTCTAGTGATATATATAACTCAATATCGCCCAAATTGTCGTTTAGTAAATTTTTCCTTTTCACCGTCGATGTATTTATTTTAACCTATTGATATTTGGACATTTAGACAACTACTTACTTAATATTTTTAGATTGAGGTACCCTATGACACTCGGGATGACATAACGATTCTAGTAATATTTCTAGCAGATCTATTCTAGCAGATTTTTAAATTGGTCTTAAGTGTTTAGAAGTTATGATGGAATAAAGAAACGGAAATTTGTGGTCAGGGGGAATTTTCGATCACTACAACAGAATTAGGTTTTTGAAATTGAATTGAAATTTAGACAGGACGTGAGAACTAATAATATTGTTTTAATTTTCAGACGACCTATAGCGGCGGCGGGGCGAGTAGCGGGCGGCGGACGCGGGAGATCCGGCGCGCGGCGTAGAGCGACGGGCGGCGTTTTGTTATTACTGTTTTATATAGAATAACGACGTTTCACTCGAAATTTTGTTGAATTACAAGGAATTTTGATGAAACTCCATTACTCGATTATATGTATCATTATATTTCAACGATGTAACGTGATGTGTGTTATGCACTTTTTTTTGTGATACATTATAAGTTTTTATCAAATGTGGCAATTTTTAAACGTGCATGTACTATTTTGTACTGGAAATTTAGTACCAATAAAAAAAAATTAAAGCATAAGTCGCATAAAAAATAAATGATAAAATCCAATCTCTTATATTTTTCTATGTTTCTTTTGTATATAAAGAAACGAATAATTGTATACCTAATATACCAACTGATGAAAGTTTTTATTTTAGTCGGTACAATTGTTTTGTTTATTTTTATGACATGTTTGTTTTATTTTTATCAAATGACTGTTACTGTAAAATTTTGTACTGGAAATTTAGTAAATAAAAAAAAATTGGTTTCTTGAGTTTTCTTCTAGAAAATTTTAATAATAATAATTATACAAAAGTTGTTAAAAAACGAATATACCGCGTGAAGTTTGTAGCACCCGACGTTTCGGCGATGTTGCAGCGGCCGCTGCCCAGTCTACTCGGGACAACGGCTGCTGCAACGTCGCCGAAACGTCGGGTGCTACAAACTTCACGCGGTAAATTCGTTTTTTAACCACTTTGTATAATGCCTTTGCCATTATTATGAAATCAAAAACTTAACGCGTTTTTTTGACATTATAAATAGCTTTATAAACGAATTTACCGCGTGAAGTTTGTAGCACCCGACGTTTCGGCGATGTTGCAGCGGCCGCTGTCCAGTCTACCCTGGACAACGGCGGCTGCAACGTCGCCGAAACGTCGGGTGCCACAAAGTTCACGCGGTAAATTCGTTTATAAAGCTATTTATAATGTCAAACAACCGCGATAATCTTTTTCATAATAATTGCAAAGGCATGATACAAATGTGGTTAAAAAACGAATTTACCACGTAAAGTTTGGACACCAACGTTTCGGCGACGTTGCAGCCGCCGCTGTCCAGTCTACCCTGGGCAACGTCGCCGAAACGTCGGGTGCTACACACTTCACGCGGTAAATTTGTTTATAAAGCTATAATGTGAAGCAACCGCGATAGTCTGATTTCATAATAATTGCAAAGGCATACAAAAGTGGTTAGAAGTTTTTCGAATGTATTGAAAACTTCACGCTTATTAGATGTCCAATAACTAATTATTATACTCCAGTCACATTTCATAGAAGAAACTAGAAAATCACACTCCGAATTTGCCTAAACAAATAACAACGCACCGCGGCGATATTGCATAGACAGGCGCGCTGCCTAATTTTATCGATATTCGCGAAATCGCGGGGTGCGCATACCTATTTGTTTACGTAATTAGTATGGAAGAATTACCATATTTTGAGTGTGATTTCCTATAGTTTTTCTATGAAATGTGACTCTTTAGAGTATAATTAGTTATTAGACATATAATAAGCACATAATAACACAATATATTTGAAAAACTTTATCCACTTTTGTATTATGACCTGTCAAAATTAATACCAAATTTTCGTCACCGACTCGCAAAAGTTTGGATTTTTCTGTAATATCAGACAAAGTTGAAAGGTCTGGTATGATTTTATAAGAAGTGTAGTGTAGTGGAAAAGTTATTATGAAAGAATTTCATATAAATAAAGTCCCTAGGTAGTCAGAAATACAAAATTTAAAAAAAAAATTTTACGAGGAGACATCAAATTTTTCTTGGTTATTATGACTGAAAAACTAAATATTTTTGTATGCAAAGAAGTAAAACAAAATAATGGTTTTGGTAAAGCATTTAATAAAGAACATAACTGTAAATACAATTTCCGCATAGACTTTCGTATTTTGTGATAAAAACATCGAAATGATAAATAGGCGAGTTTTTTCACTTCGCCATATTTGTAATTTGTCGCCATTATTATGTTAATTGATTTACGAGATAAGGTTATAATGTTTTATATGTCAAATTTCAATGCGATCATTTTACAGTTCTTCTTTTTATGATCCGTATAGTGGTTTACAAGTTATGGTCGTTTTTATCAAGGTCGTCGATTTTGCGCGCGAAAAGGTCGCGCGCGAATGGGACGGCTGAATTTTATTCCGCGAGGAGAGGGGTTAAGTAAGTAAAGTGTAATTACCGCTAATTCATTCTGCGATTATGAATATCCGTATAATATATAAATTGTTTACCAATATTTTTATACTATTTAAAAACAAAAAATATTAAATAAAACAACATCCTGAAACAATTCTTCCACCCTCTGTCACGTGGTGATTTGACTGCCGAAAAGAAGATTGGAATCGGTGAAGTGGTTCCGGAGTTAAGGCCGTAAATTTTTTGTCGAAAACAGGTGATTTAGTGAAAAATTTGGTAAAAGCGGAAATCGTCGATAGCTCCTAAACGGTAAGAGATATCGCGATTCTGACAGAATCTAATGTTTAAAAATTTTATTTTTTTTAAGACAGATCCCAATCGGTGGTAGGCCGATGAATTTTCGTCGGAAACAAGTGGTTTCGTGAAAATTTTGGAAAAAGAGAAAATCGACGATATCTCCTAAACGGTAAGAGATATCACGATTCTGACAAAATTTTGGCCCCTACCCGTGAAAAATTTGGAAAAGAGAAAATCGACGATATCTCCTAAACGGTAAGAGATATCACGATTCAGAAAAATTTTTGGCCCCTACCCCACAAAAAAAAATAATTTTTAAATTTGACAGTTTTTTCGAAATTTAAGTAAGTAAAGTATAATTACCGCTAATTCATTCTGCGATTATGAATATCCGTATAATATATAAATTGTTTACCAATATTTTTATACTATTTAAAAACAAAAAATAAAACAACATCCTGAAACAATTCTTCCACCCTCTGTCACGTGGGGATTTGACTGCCGAAAAGAAGATTGGAATCGGTGGAGTGGTTCCGGAGTTAAGGCCGTTAAATTTTCGTCGAAAACAGGTGATTTAGTGAAAAATTTGGTAAAAGAGAAAATCGACGATATCTCCTAAACGGTAAGAGATATCACGATTCTGACAAAAATTTGAACCCTACCCCACAAAAAAAAAAAAATCAAATTTGACAGTTTTTTTCGAAATGTAAGTAAAGTGTAATTACCGCTAATTCATTCGGCGATTATGAATACCCGCCTAATATATAAATTGTTTACCAATATTTTTACACTATTTAGAAACAAAAAATATTCAATAAAACAACATCCTGAAACAATTCTGCCACCGTCTGTCAGGTGGTGATTCGACTGCCGAAATGAAGATTGGAATCGGTGCAGTCGTTCCGGAGTAATTACCGTTAAATTTTCGTCGACAGATCCCAATTGGTGCTAGGCCGATGAATTGTCGTCGGAAACCAGTGGTTTCGTGAAAAAAATTGGAAAAAGAGAAAATCGACGATATCTCCTAAACGATAAGAGATATCACGATTCTGACAACATTTTGGGCACACAAAAAAAAAACAAATTTGACAGTTTTTTCGAAATTTAAGTAAGTAAAGTGTAATTACCGCTAATTCATTCGGCGATTATGAATATCGGCATAGTATATAAGTGTTTACCCATATTTTTATACTATTTAAAAAACCGGTAGGGTATATAGTATAAAAATATTGGTAAACAATGTATATACTAGGCGGATATTCATAATCGCCGAATGAATTAGCGGTAATTACACTTTACTTATTTAAATTTAGAAAAAACTGTCAAAATTTGAAAATTATTTTGTTTTGTGGGGTAGGGGCCAAAATTTTGTCAGAATCGTGATATCTCTTACCGTTTAGGAGATATCGTCGATTTTCTCTTTTTCCAAATTTTTTCACGAAACCACTGGTTTCCGACGAAAATTCATCGGCCTAGCACCACTTGGGATCTTTCTTAAAACAAAATTTTTTGAAACATTAGATTCTCTCAGAATCGCGATATCTCCTACCGTTTTGGAGCTATCGACGATTTTCTCTTTTACCAAATTTTTACAAAATCACCTGATTTCGTAGGAAAATTTAACGGCCTTAACTCCGGAACCACTGCACCAATTCCAATCTTCTTTTCGGCAGTCGAATCACCACGTGACAGACGGTGGCAGAATTGTTTCAGGATGTTGTTTTATTAAACATTTTTTGATTTTTAATAGTATAAAAGTATTGGTAAAAAATGTATATACTTACTCGGCGGATATTCATAATCGCCGAATGAATTAGCGGTAATTACACTTAAATTTCGAAAAAACTGTCAAATTTGAAAATAATTTTTTTTTGTGGTGTAGGGGCCAAAATTTTGTCAGAATCGTGATATCTCTTAGCGTTTAGGAGATATCGTCGATTTTCTCTTTTTCCAAAATTTTTCACGAAACCACTGGTTTCCGACGAAAATTCATTGGCCTAGCACCAATTAGGATCTGTCTTAAAAAAAAAATTTTTGAAACATTAGATTCTGTCAGAATCGCGATATCGCGATCTGTCTTAAAAAAAATAAAATTTTGAAACATTAGATTCTCTCAGAATCGCGATATCTTTTACCGTTTTGGAGCTAACGACGATTTTCTCTTTTACCAATTTTTTACAAAATCACCTAATTTCGTAGGAAAATTTAACTCCGGAACCATTGCACTAATTCCAATCATATTTTCGGCAGTCGAATCACCACGTGACAGACGGTGGCAGAATTGTTTCAGGATGTTGTTTTATTTAATATTTTTGGTTTTTAAATAGTATAAAAATATTGGTAAACAATGTATATACTAGGCGGATATTCATAACCGCCGAATGAATTAGCGGTAATTACACTTTACTTACTTAAATTTCGAAAAAACTATCAAAATTTGAAAATTATTTTGTTTTGTGGGGTAGGGGCCAAAATTTTGTCAGAATCGTGATATCTCTTACCGTTTAGGAGATATCGTCGATTTTCTCTTTTTCCAAAATTTTTCACGAATTTTTCACGAAAAATTCATTGGCCTAGCACCAATTAGGATCTGTCTTAAAAAAAAAAATTTTTTGAAACATTAGATTCTGTCAGAATCGCGATATGTCTTACCGTTTTGGAGCTATCGACGATTTTCTCTTTTACCAAATTTCTCACTAAATCACCTGTTTTCGACGAAAATTTAACGGCCTTAACTCCGGGACCACTACACCGATTCCAATCTTCTTTTCGGCAGTCGAATCACCACGTGACAGACGGTGGCAGAATTTTTTCAGGATGTTGTTTTATTTAATATTTTTTGTTTTTAAATATTATAAAAATATTGGTAATCAATTTATATATTAGGCGGATATTCATAATCGCCGAATGAATTAGCGGTAATTACACTTTACTTACTTAAATTTCGAAAAAACTGTAAAAATTTGAAAATTATTTTGTTTTGTGGGGTAGGGGCCAAAATTTTGCCAGAATCGTGATATCTCTTACCGTTTAGGAGATATCGTGGATTTTTTCTTTTTCCAAATTTTTAACGAAACCACTTGTTTCCGACGACAATTCATCGGCCTAGCACCAATTGGGATCTGTCTTAAAAAATATATTTTTTTTAAACATTAGATTCTGTCTGAATCGCGATATCTCTTACCGTTTTGGAGCTAACGACGATTTTCTCTTTTACCAAATTTTTACAAAATCACCTGATTTCGTAGGAAAATTTAACGGCCTTAACTCCGGAACCATTGCACTAATTCCAATCATCTTTTCGGCAGTCGAATCACCATGTGACAGACGGTGGCAGAATTGTTTCAGGATGTTGTTTTATTTAATATTTTTGGTTTTTAAATAGTATAAAAATATTGGTAAACAATTTATATATTAGGCGGATATTCATAATCGCCGAATGAATTAGCGGTAATTACACTTTACTTACTTAAATTTCGAAAAAACTGTCAAATTTGAAAAGATTTTTTTTTGTTGTGTAGGGGCCAAAATTTTGTCAGAATCGTGATATCTCTTACCGTTTAGGAGATATCGTGAATTTTCTCTTTTTCCAAATTTTTAACGAAACCACTTGTTTCCGACGAAAATTCATCGGCCTAGCACGAATTGGGATCTGACCTAAAAAAAAAAAATTTGAAACACTAGATTCTGTCAGAATCGCGATATCTCTTACCGTTTTGGAGCTATCGACGATTTTCTTTTTTACCAAATTTCTCACTAAATCACCTGTTTTCGACGAAAATTTAACGGCCTTAACTCCGGGACCACTACACCGATTCCAATCTTCTTTTCGGCAGTCGAATCACCACGTGACAGACGGTGGCAGAATTGTTTCAGGATGTTGTTTGATTTGATATTTTTGGTTTTTAAATAGTATAAAAATATTGGTAAACAATGTATATACTAGGCGGATATTCATAATCGCCGAATGAATTAGCGGTAATTACACTTTACTTACTTAAATTTCGAAAAAACTGTCAAAATTTTAAAAATATTTTGTTTTGTGGGGTAGGGGCCAAAATTTTGCCAGAATCGTGATATCTCTTACCGTTAAGGAGATATCGTGGATTTTCTCTTTTTCCAAATTTATAACGAAACCACTTGTTTCCGACGACATCTCATACTCCGGAACCACTCCACCGATTCCAATCTTCTTTTCGGCAGTCAAATCACCACGTGACAGACGGTGGAAGAATTGATTTAGGATGTTGTTTTATTTGATATTTTTGGTTTTTAAATAGTATAAAAATATTGGTAAACAATTTATATACTAGGCGGATATTCATAATCGCCGAATGAATTAGCGGGAATTACACTTTACTTACTTAAATTTCGAAAAAACTGTCAAAATTTGAAAATTATTTTGTTTTGTTGGGTAGGGGCCAAAATTTTGTCAGAATCGTGATATCTCTTACCGTTTAGGAGATATCGTGGATTTTCTCTTTTTCCAAATTTTTAACGAAACCACATATAGCACTTCTCTGCCGCTATAGAAAAAACGCCAAATGACCGAGGGGTAAAAATGCAGATCTACAAGACAGGGTACCCGGGTTCGAAACCTATTTTTTTTCGTTTTTTTCTTCTCCCTATATTACTAAAATAGTATTCACATTTCAAAAAACACATTAATTTAGCTCTCTCTATTTTAGTTTTTTTTATCGAAAATTAAAATTTTAGTACCAACTGTCAAATTTGAAAATTCGAATTTCAAATTTAGTACCTACTGTCAAATTTGAAAATTAAAATTTCATGCCAGTTCCTACCGGTGTATTCCAAAGGTTGCACCAGGAATATAGAAAAAATATTTGACAAATCATAAATAGCACTTCTCTGCCGCTATAAAAAAACGCCAAATGGTCGAGGGATAAAAACACTGTTTTACAGGACAGGGTACCCGGGTTCGAAACCTCGTCAGGACGCATTTTTTTTGTTGTCCCTATATAACTAAAATATTATAAACATTTCAAAATACACATTATTTTAACTCTCTCTATTTTAGATTTTTATATCAAAAATTAAAATTTTAGTACCAACTGTCAAATTTGAAAATTCTAAATTTCTAATTTAATAACAACTGTCAAATGTGAAAATTCAAATTTCATGCCAGATGCTACTGGTGGTTTCCAAAGGTTGCACCAGGAATATAGAAAAAATATCTGACAAAACATATATAGCACTTCTCTGCCGCTATAGAAAAAACGCCAAATGGTCGAGGGGTAAAAACACTGTTCTACAGGACAGGGTACCCGGGTTCGAAACCTCGTCAGGACTCATTTTTTTTTGATTTTTTTTTCTCCCTATATTACTAAAATAGAATTAACATTTCAAAAAACACATTATTATAGCTCTCTCTATTTTAGTTTTTTTTAACGAAAATTAAAATTTTAGTAGCAATTGTCAAATTTGAAAATTCGAATTTCAAATTTAGTACCAACTGTCAAATTTGAAAATTAAAATTTCATGTTAGTACCTACCGGTGGTTTCCAAAGGTTGCACCAGGAATATAGAAAAAATATCTAACAAATCATAAATAGCACTTCTCTGCCGCTATAAAAAAAAACCGAATGGTCGAGGGGTAAAAACATTGTTTTACAGGACAGGGTACCCGGGTCCGAAACCTCGTCAGCACTTATTTTTTTTTTTCGTTTTTTTCTTCTCCCTATATTACTAAAATAGTATTCACATTTCAAAAAACACATTAATTTAGCTGTCTCTATTTTAGTTTTTTTTTATAGAAAATTAAAATTTTAGTACCTACTGTCAAATTTGAAAATTCGAATTTCAAATTTAGTCCCAACTGTCAAAGTTGAAAATTCGAATTTCAAATTTATTACCAACTGTCAAATTTGAAAATTCAAATTTCATGCCAGGTCCTACCGGTGGTTTCAAAAGGTTGCACCAGGAATATAGAAAATATATCTGACAAAACA
This sequence comes from Micropterix aruncella, assembly GCA_944548615.1. Classification (NCBI taxonomy): domain Eukaryota; kingdom Metazoa; phylum Arthropoda; class Insecta; order Lepidoptera; family Micropterigidae; genus Micropterix; species Micropterix aruncella. The sequence continues at coordinate 12,028,656 of OX155960.1, forward strand.
TATATAGCACTTCTCTGCCGCTATAGAAAAAACGCCAAAACCTCGTCAGGACTCATTTTTTTCGTTTTTTCTTCTCCCTATATTACTAAAATAGTATTCACATTTCAAAAAACACATTAATTTAGCTCTCTCTATTCTAGTTTTTTTTAATCGAAAATTAAAATTTTAGTACCAATTGTCAAATTTGAAAATTCGAATTTCAAATTTAGTACCAACTGTCAAAGTTGAAAATTCGAATTTCAAATTTATTACCAACTGTCAAATTTGAAAATTCAAATTTCATGCCAGATCCTACCGGTGGTTTCAAAAGGTTGCACCAGGAATATAGAAAATATATCTGACAAAACATATATAGCACTTCTCTGCCGCTATAAAAAAACGCCAAACGGTCGAGGGATAAAAACACTGTTTTACAGGACAGGGTACCCGGGTTCGAAACCTCGTCAGAACGCATTTTTTTTTCTTGTCCCTATATAACTAAAATATTATAAACATTTCAAAATACACATTATTTTAACTCTCTCTATTTTAGATTTCTTTATCAAAAATTTAAATTTTAGTACCAACTGTCAAATCTGAACATTCGAATTTCTAATTTAATAACAACTGTCAAATGTGAAAATTCAAATTTCATGCCAGATGCTACTGGTGGTTTCCAAAGGTTGCACCAGGAATATAGAAAATATACCCGACAAAACATATATAGCACTTCTCTGCCGCTATAGTAAAAACGACAAATGGCCGAGGGGTAACAACGCTGAATATATCTGACAAAACATATATAGCACTTCTGCCGCTATAGAAAAAACGCCAAAACCTCGTCAGGACTCATTTTTTCGTTTTTTCTTCTCTCTATATTACTAAAATAGTATTCACATTTCAAAAAACACATTAATTTAGCTCTCTCTATTCTAGTTTTTTTTTATCAAAAATTAAAATTTTAGTACCACCTGTCAAATTTGAAAATTCGAATTTCAAATTTAATACCAACTGTCAAATTTGAAAATCCAAATTTCATGCCAGATGCTACCGGTGGTTTCCAAAGGTTGCACCAGGAATATATAAAAAATATCTGACAAAACATATATAGCACTTCTCTGCCGCTGTAGAAAAAACGCCAAATGGCCGAGGGGTAAAAACGCTGATTTACAGGACAGGGTACCCGGGTCCGAAACCTCGTCAGGACTCATTTTTTTTTCGTTTTTTCTTCTCCCTATATTACTAAAACAGTATTCATATTTCAAAAAACACATTAATTTAGCTCTCTCTATTTTAGTTTTTTTTTAACGAAAATTAAAATTTTAGTACCACTGTCAAATTTGAAAATTCGAATTTCAAATTTAGTAACAACTGTCAAATTTGAAAATTCAAATTTCATGCCAGATCCTACCGGTGGTTTCCAAAGGTTGCACTAGGAATATAGAAAATATATCTGACAAGACATATATAGCACTTCTCTGCCGCTATAGAAAAAACGCCAAATGGCCGAGGGGTAAAAACCCAGATCTACAAGACAGGGTACCCGGGTTCGAAACCTTGTCAGGACTCATTTCTTTTTTTGGTTTTTTTCTTCTCCCTATATTACTAAAATAGAATTCACATTTCAAAAAACACATTAATTTAGCTCTCTCTATTCTAGTTTTTTTTTATCGAAAATTCAAATTTTACTACCAACTGTCAAATTTGAAAATTCGAATTTCAAATTTAATACCAACTGTCAAATTTGAACATTCAAATTTCATGCCAGATCCTACCGGTGGTTTCCAAAGGTTGCACTAGGAATATAGAAAATATATTTGACAAAACATATATAGCATTTCTCTGCCGCTATAGAAAAACCTCCAAATGGCCGAGGGGTAAAAACGCTGATCTACAGGACAGGGTTCGAAACCTCGTCAGTACGCATTTTTTTTTGTTTTTTTTTTCTCCCTATATAACTAAAATATTATAAACATTTAAAATAAACATTATTTTAGCTCTCTCTATTTTAGTTTTTTTATAAAAAATTAAAATTTTAGTACCAACTGTCAAATTTGAAAATTCGAATTTCAAATTTAATACAAACTGTCAAATTTGAAAATTCAAATTTCATGCCAGATCCTACCGGTGGTTTCCATAGGTTGCAATAGGAATATAGAAAAAATATCTGACAAAACATATATAGCACTTCTCTGCCGCTATAGAAAAAACGCCAAATGGCCGAGGGGTAAAAACGCTGATCTACAGGGCAGGGTACCCGGGTTCGAAACCTCGTCAGGACTCATTTTTTTCGTTTTTTTGTTCTCCCTATATTACTAAAATAGTATTCACATTTCAAAAAACACATTAATTTAGCTCTCTCTATTCTAGTTTTTTTTTTAATCGAAAATTAAAATTTTAGTACCACCTGTCAAATTTGAAAATTCGAATTTCAAATTTCAAATTTAATACCAACTGTCAAATTTGAACATTCAAATTTCATGCCAGATCCTACCGGTGGTTTCCAAAGGCTGCACTAGGAATATAGAAAATATATTTGACAAAACATATATAGCACTTCTCTGCCGCTGTAGAAAAAACGCCAAATGGCCGAGGGGTAAAAACGCTGATCTACAGGACTGGGTACTCGGGATCGAAACCTCGTCAGGACTCATTTTTTTTTTCGTTTTTTTCTTCTCCCTATATTCATCTCCCTATATAGTGAATACTAAAATAGTATTCACATTTCAAAAAACACATTAATTTAGCTCTCCTATTCTAGTTTTTTTTATCGAAAAATAAAATTTTAGTACCAACTGTCAAATTTGAAAATTCGAATTTCAAATTTAATACTAACTGTCAAATTTGAACATTCCAATTTCATGCCAGATCCTACCGGTGGTTTCCAAAGGCTGCACTAGGAATATAGAAAATATATTTGACAAAACATATATAGCACTTCTCTGCCGCTGTAGAAAAAACGCCAAATGGCCGAGGGGTAAAAACGCTGATCTACAGGACTGGGTACTCGGGATCGAAACCTCGTCAGGACTCATTTTTTTTTTTCGTTTTTTTCTTCTCCCTATATTCATCTCCCTATATAGTGAATACTAAAATAGTATTCACATTTCAAAAAACACATTAATTTAGCTCTCCTATTCTAGTTTTTTTTATCGAAAAATAAAATTTTAGTACCAACTGTCAAATTTGAAAATTCGAATTTCAAATTTAATACTAACTGTCAAATTTGAACATTCCAATTTCATGCCAGATCCTACCGGTGGTTTCCAAAGGCTGCACTAGGAATATAGAAAATATATTTGACAAAACATATATAGCACTTCTCTGCCGCTGTAGAAAAAACGCCAAATGGCCGAGGGGTAAAAACGCTGATCTACAGGACAGGGTTCGAAACCTCGTCAGTACGCATTTTTTTTTTCGTTTTTTTCTTCTCCCTATATTACTAAACTAGTATTAGCATTTCAAAAAACACATTATTTTAACTCTCTCTATTTTAGTTTTTTTTTATAAAAAATTAAAATTTTAGTACCAACTGTCAAATTTGAAAATTCGAATTTCAAATTTAATACAAACTGTCAAATTTGAAAATTCAAATTTCATGCCAGATCCTACCGGTAGTTTCCATAGGTTGCAATAGGAATATAGAAAAAATATCTGACAAAACATATATAGCACTTCTCTGCCGCTATATAAAAAACGCCAAATGGCCGAGGGGTAAAAACACTGTTTTAAAGGACAGGGTACCCGGGTTCGAAACCTCGTCAGTACGCATTTTTTTTCGTTTTTTTCTTCTCCCTATATTACTAAAATAGTATTAACATTTCAAAAAACACATTATTTTAGCTCTCTCTATTTTAGTTTTTTTTTATCAAAAATTAAAATTTTAGTACCAATCGACAACCGAGTTGTCGATTGGTACAATCGACAACCGAATTTCAATACCAATCGACAACCGAGTTGAGAATCAACTGACATTTGACAATCGTCCCAGACCCGCGGTCTGCGACTTGCGTGATGTGAATGCAACCTTGACACTCACCTAGGCATTCCGGGGAATTTTGATAATAATAATAGATGATATGAGAAAATGTAAATAACAGTTTTTGTAGACAATTTTATAGGCTTTATTTTTATATCATACAATATGTCGATATCGCTTACAGTTAGCAAGGTATAAGCTGAATCTGAGCGCCATTTTTACAAGATGGCTGATCGAGCACTGCAAATTGCAAATGTACTGCAAATTGTCGAACAATGTCTTGCAGTTGCATACATCAGGATTATATTTTATTTCTTTATATTGTAAATGTAATGTAATGGAATTGTATTTCTTTATGTAAATGTATCAATAATAATTGTCTAAATAAAAATGAGTAGGTAATTGTTTGCCTAACTTATGACTGTTTCAATTCGGTTTTTTTGCATTACTTCTGTTTTTTCCGTGCAATAACCTATCATCACATTCACTATTAGAAAAAAATATAAATTATTACTGAAATAACCATTAAAATAATTGTACCTATAGCAAGTACTCAATCCATTCTCTTTACAAATAAGAGTAGAGGGGGTAAAAATAAATTCAGCAAAAAATGGACCGGCAAGATCCGTATTATTAATCTTTGACCTATTCTTAACTCAAATCCATTGGTGTAATTCGGTTCTCACATTTTGCATACTTAACTACCTCCAGCGCCAGGTCTATATTGCTGTCTGCTTCATTCCGATGCCGCGCTCGCAATCTCGTGTGTGTGTGTGTGTGTGTGTGTGTGTGTGTGTGTGTGTGTGTGTCGCCCCCAGCTTCGGCAGCTCGCGTGCTCGGCCGCGTGCCGCTCGTCGTGGCCGTTAGTTTTTAATAGTTCGAGCTCTGTGTGGCGTTAATTCACTGCGTGTCACGGAGTTTGTTCCTTTGAAATCGAGAACAAACATGCATTTTACTTTCCTCTATAAGGAAAGTATTGTGGACGTACTTCTGTGTGCCTGTGTGTATTCTCCGACGCTAGCGCTGAAACGCTTCATGCGATTGAGCTGAAATTTAGCATGCAGGCATCATTTGGTCATAGCATGAGCTGAAAAGATTGTGGTTGAAATCCGTACACCCAGCGTTGACTCCCGACGAGGGAACTCCTCAACGGTCAACAGCAAACTCAAAATGTTGTATACGCATTTAATTACGATAGTTTCTTCCAAGTTTCACTATGACATGGCTGATGTACCTTGGGTTGGCTCCCGATCAGGGGAATCCTTAACGGTCAACAGCAGAGACCCAACATTTTGTGTACGCATTCAATTATGATAGCAACTTTCAAGTTTCACCATGACATGGCTGATGTACCCTGGGTTGGCTCCCGACGAGGGAACTCCTCAACGGTCAACAGCAGACACAAAATTCAAAAAGTCGGAAAGTCGAAAAGTCGAAAAGTCGAAAGTCGAAAGCCAAAAAGTCGAAAAAGTCGACTCTTCGACTTCTTCGGATTTGATTTATGAAATTAATATTCAGATTAATTAAGTTCCTGGCTACTTGAAAGAAAAGTCTTGGGGTGACACAATCGATTTTTTTATTCGCGTGTTTCGTTGTGATCTTCGTGTGAACTTTTTAATTCGTCGTCCGCTGTCTGCTGTCTCGCCAGTTCTTGGTAATCCAAAGCGGTTGGGCATTCTATTTCCGCTACTCTAGGTAGTGCATCCGGGAAGACGTTCTCTTTCCCTGGCATGTATTTGATATCTGTAGCGAATTGTGACGTGTGCCGGATACGCAACGGTATTTCTGTTGGGAGATCGTCAAGCTTTTTTAAGGCGGTGATAAGCGGTTTGTGGTCAGTGAATATGGTAAATTTTCTTCTTTCCACCATTTTTCAGAAGTGCTTCACCGCCATGTATATTGCTAATACTCCTTATCGTATGCAGAGTAGCTTTGCTGTACATGTGACATCGCTTTTGAGTAGAAACCTAGTGGAACCCATATATTGGGCTCGAATGCGTCGATTGCATCGATCATCTCGTCGAAACCTTTTTTGCGGCCGCGTATCTCTCCGGGTTGAGTAGTCGTGGCCTGGCGAAAACTGGTCGTCCCGCGTTTCGATAGTGTTTCACATCGTGTTTCGGTTGCCTTGGTTGCGATGTGGTTGTGATTAGGTTGGGAAAATGTTCGTAGATGTGGTTAAATTTGCCTTGTTTTTCGATGGCTCGTACCGATGGTCTATCTGGTTGAGCTGCTGATGCGTGTGTATTGAAGTTGACTTTCGTAAGGAGCCTTTTGTTAGCCAGGAACACGAGTAGCCGGTGTTATTTTTAGAAATCGCTCCCCAGGATGTGTTGGGTTACATCCATAAATACTCAAAGTCATAAATATGACTTTGAGTGGTTGTTGGAAGCCGAGGTCGAATAGCAGAGTCCTTTTTCCGAACGTGGCAATGGTCTTTCCGTTTGCTGCCTGAAGGAGATACTCTGTTCTTTTCCATTGTCGCATCTCCTTCTTGGGAGGATGCTGACGTTTGCGCCAGTATCAACCAAGAATTGTGCGTTGGTGGTGTTGTCGCGGACGTAAAGTCTGTTGCTTGAATTGGCACCAAGTTGATTTTTCCCTGGCGCCTCTGGGAGTTTTCCGACGTTCTTTGTGGGTGTTCAAATGTGCATGGTTTCTGACATCTCCTTGCCGCGTCCCCAAACTGTCTGTGGAAGTAGCAGGCTGTCTTGGTTGTTTCTTATTCCAGTCTGGACGTCCCGTTTGGGCGGTACGCCTGCCTTGTTCCCGCTCTACAATCGAGGTTGTCGTTGTGCATTTTTGTCAGTTGGTTCGTGAGGTCGGTCAGGTGTTTTTCCATGGCTGTCATACGTTGACTGGTAATGTCGGTCATGTTTATTCTGCTTATTTGTTGCTTGACAGCGGTCATGGCCTCCATCATAGTGTCCGCTAGGCTTGCGAACAGAAAGACAATCTAGGTTGTCTTCATTATTTACGGAAAGTACCGTCCGTAGTATTGTGGGTAGTGTGGTCGTGCCACATAATTTTTAATGTTCCGTCGGGCGATTTTCCTCTGCTTAGCCCTCTCATTCGTCGCATGAGCTGTGAGGGTTTCTCGCTCCTTAGCTCCGTTTCATGGAGTAACTTATGCAGCTGGTTTGTGTCTGATTCTCCGAAGACGCTGACGAGCCGGCACTTCAATGTATCAAATTTGTTATTTGCGGGTGGCTGCATAAGTAGGTCTGCTACCTCCTGCAGTGCGGAATGATCTAGTTGAGCGATGACACAACTGAAGCGGTCTCGGTCGATGCATTTTTATGCTGCCAACAGGGTTTCTACTTGCGCGAACCATTGCTGTTGCCAGAAGGCGGGAAGTCTTGCCGCGACACTGAGTGGAGCGATGTCGTATTGTGATTTTGTGTGTCCTGTCGTCATTTGGTCTGACTCTATGATGTCTTCTGAGTTTTACTGATTCCGTAGTGCTTTCCGCATGTATCTCCAACCTAAGCCAACCGAACCTAACCCAATCCAGCGAAAAAATGATTTATTTTAATCAACGGATCCTACGCGGCACATCGTGATTTTTGATTCCTGATAATTAAAATATGTATGACTTATTCTCCTATTGTAACCTACCTGGCGCAACTTAACGCAAGATAACTATGGCCCACACTTTCCATTTTGTTGTGGATACACACTTTCCCGACAAACGCCGCCGTTTCCTTTTTCAGCACAATAACACAAATAAATAAATTAAAACACAAAGTTTTATTTAGGTATGCCACATAAAACACCAGATAAAGATATAATTTACTATATTAATACTATCACATTTTTTTTTACACGAAAATAAATATAAGCTGAGTTACATCTGTCGCTTAATACGATAATTATTAAGGCTAATAATGTCAGCGTCGACTACACCTCATTAGGAATGTCCAGGTAATCATTATATTTACTTAATATTAATTGCAAAATAACCACCTAGCGGTGTAAGACTTCAGTCTCGTAAAAAAATACCCAGCGATTTGTCCACCGCTATTATTTAATAAGGTGATAATTCTATCGAGACTAGGAATCGAATCGTCCGAGTAGAGCGGCGACTTGCGCGACTTTGTGGCGATTAGCGCGCATGTAAACGGCCGTCTCCCAGAGCATCTGGACCAGCTTGTCGTCGGCGCGCTCGTCCATCGGGATCTCGGCCGACATCTGCGGGCAAAAGCGGAAGTAGGGCACGCCCACGCTGCTGCACCACGCGCGCGCGCGGTCCACCACGCGGCCCTCGGACTGCGTCGCCTGCGCATACAACTCGCCATTACCAACGTATCCTTCATAACGAGGGGTTTCAACAACATTCAATATTTACGCGGCGACAGGCGAGGGTTGAAAACCCCGCCCACCACCCGGGCAGTTCTAACGACGTGGGTCGTTTTATCTGCCCAGGATGTCATGCAACGACAACCTCACGCGTGCCGGAAGGGTAGCGCGTGAGGGGTGAGCGAACGGAGACCTTATAAAGGATTCTCCGGGCTTCAGCCCCCGCCGGCACCCCGTAAACCGTTTATTTAAAATTCAAAATATTTACAATAATACTTAATTACTAAACTAAACTAGGAGACTAAGCGGTAACATATTTCATTATTTACATAGTATAATATATTATTATTTTAATTGCAATGATGAGGCGGTGGAAGTTATGCTCCATGCGGAGCATAACTTCCATGCCTGTCGAAAAAAGAAAAATAAAAAACGGGCAGCAAACGGCAGGGGCGCCGTCGGAGACGTCGACGACCGGGATCCTGTGAAAGGGCACGCACCCACAAGGGCGATTAGGGACGATACAGTACGGGCGACTTCGGATGATGAAGCAGCCCCCGGCTCGCACAGCTAAGATGGGGGGGGCTTCCCCGGAGGAGGATAGCCCCTCTGCCTCAGATCCTCCCAGAGGGACACCCAGTGATCCACAAACTCGCGAAACGCAGCAAAGCAACCAGTACAACTTACCAAATCCGCATACCAAACCGGCAGACTGCCGACGCACGAACCAACCACACACAACATTTCCGCCCGTGCGGCGTCGAGCTTGGGGCATGTCCAAACGATGTGTTCCGCCGTCTGGCGACCAATGCCACACGAGCACCAGGGATCGTCGTTGAGTCCAAGGTCAAATAACTTGGCTTTGAACTCACCGTGATATGAGCTGAGTGACATGGTGGTCAAGCCGCAGAAAATCCTCGTTTTTCATCCCCTCGGACACCGACGGAAAGAAACTATGGGTAAGGCGGCCCGTGCCGCCGCCATCCCACCGCTCCTGCCAGACGCGCAGACTCTCCGCCCGAATACGACGGGACCAGCCCACCAACGTGGAGGACGCCGGGTCCACCGACAGACTAAAGTAGTCTAACGGCACCCCTCGTCGAATCCATGACACGGCTGCCCGCTCCAGAACCTCCAGATCGATCGGCAAAACTCCAGCGAGGACGGGAAGAGCGAGAGTAGAGGTCGTCCGGTACGCGCCAGTAATCGCCACAAGCGGAAGACGCTGGCCACGCAGCAGGACAACGCGCATGGCCTCCGATATGGATGGCCACACCCAAGCACGCGCGGCATAAGCCACCTGCGGGACAAAAACACCCTGCGGGACAAAAACACCCTTGTAGAGCAGTCTGACGGCCGGGGAGCGGATGCCCCACTCGGCCCTGCTGGAGCGACGAATGGCGAGGAAAAGATCTCGCGATTTCGTAGCCACGGTTTTCGCGTGTAAAAGATGCGACAGGGACGCCGACAACGAGACCCCCAGGTAGCGAACGGACTGCGGAAAAGCCACAGGACGTCCTCCAACCCGGATAAGCGGATTACGCTGGAGACGCCCCTTTAACAATAAGGCTTGCGACTTGGCTGGAGAGAAAGAAAGCCTGTTGCGCTTTCCCCAATCGAGAATCAGGTCAATCGAACAGGCCGCCCTTCTCTCAACCTCGGCACGACTCTTGCCGCCCACCAGGAGGAGGGCGTCGTCCAGCGTATGCGCTGACGGTTCAGCCCTCCGGGTATGGCAGCCCGAGCATATCGTCAAAAAGAATATTCCACAGACAGGGACCCAACACCGACCCCTGCGAACACCCCATAGAAGGAACCTTGCTTGCTGACGAGGACCCATACTTAATAATAACGGACCTGTCTGAAAAATAGCTTCGGATTATCCTAAGGATGTTGTTCGGGCACTGTCTGAGACGAAGCTTGCTCACAATCATCGGCCACCAAGCGTTGTCGAAGGCACCCGAGATGTCGAGGAAAACCCCGACGACGTATTGTCCGTCAAACGCGCGAACCCATTCCTTCGCAAATAGAATGGCATCCTCAGTGGACCTCCCGCGGGTAAAGCCAAACTGCCGGTCGCTCTGAGGTGAGAGAGTCGCATCAAGACGATCGCGCACGAGCACCTCGAGCACTTTGCCCAAGATGGGCAGAAGTGTGATGGGCCTGTAAGCTTTCGGATCCGACCGGGGTTTGTCGTTACCCTTGGGAATTACACGCAGGAGACCAACCTTCCAACAGGTGGGAAAGTAGCCGTCGTTAATGCATTTCTGCGTTAGAACAGTCACCTCCCATCTGGCGAACTCCCAGACGCGCTTGATGATGCTCGCCGTGAAGAGGTCGATCCCTGGCGCCTTACGGGTCGACATAGAGCCTATAATCCAATCAAGTTCCTCCGCAGTTACATCCGAGACATCGGGAACGCGCGAGTCGACGACAGAAAGCCGCCTAATCTGCACATGATGCAAATCATCCCGGGCGGGCTGATCCGAGGGACAGAGTATATTAAGGAAAGCGACCCCTTAGTATCAAAAGTGGGGGCAGAGTTGCCATCCACGATGTTCGAGAGAAAATCATCAGCGCTTTTGGTGTTTTTGTAGATTGCCTTCTTCATGTCCCACGGATTGGCGTTACCTACCTCGGTAACCCACCGCCTCCACGACTCCGTCTTGGCATGCCTAATGGCGGCATGGTAGACCCTACGAGCCGAAGTCAGGTTCTCTTTAAGTGCCTCCACGCGCTCAGGAGGGGCCGAACTCCTACGGGCCACTCCCATTTTTCCGTATGCGCGTTTGTAGCTTTTCCTTAGCTCGGAGAGGTCAGAGGACAACCACGGGGCCGCGAAGCCACCGCGGGGTTTCCTCCGCCCTACCACGGCTTCACAGGAAGAAAAAATGGCCGCATTAAGTGCGGAGCACAAGTTCTCTGCGGTACTACTGGGGGGGGGATGGAAAACCCTCGAGGTTCACGCAGAGGACTTCACCGAACCGATCCCAGTTAATATCGCCGGTTCGGTATCGCCACTCGGATGGGGGTACACGACGACCGATGTCAAAGGTCACCAGTCTGTGATCCGACGAGGAGAGATGCTCATGAACAGTTCAGTTGTTCATCCAGCGGGCGAATCCCGGGGAGCACAGAGTAATGTCCACATTACTGGAACCGCCAGGGCCACAGAAAGTCCTAGGCTGTCCAGGAGTGTTAATAATGTGCAACCCGAAGGTCGCGACTAACTCCTCGACAGCCTCGGCCCTGTTTTTCGCCAGCCGTCCAAGACTACTCAAGTCGCCGTCATCGTGCCATGCAGGGGAGCGGGCATTAAAATCACCCGCGACCAGCACGGGGCGACCGTGAAGAGCGCGTAGGGCACCAGCGAGTCCAGCGATGTGGGTTCCTACTTCCTCACAGAACTGGAAATAGCAGGAAATCAGGTAGCAGTCTACGCGGTCTATAACGACCGACGCGCAGACGAGGTGCTCGTTGGAGAGGTGGTCCAAAAGCATAGGAGGCGGAAGCTCTGAGCTCACCGCGATCCCAGCCATTGGACGAACCCCCTTCTCGAGCACAACGCACCGCCCGCCGATCCCCCGGGTTTTCCCGAAGAACGTATACTGCTCCTGGATGAACGCTATTCCAATCCCCAACGTCTCGAGGGTCCGACCGAATTCGGCTGTGACCGCACGACTTCTCTGCAGGTTCAGTTGCGCACAGTTAATCATTGGTTGGGGACTATGCCCCGCCATAATTCGTGGATGAGATCAGCCGCTCGACGGCACGTTGGTACACGGGGCATACCTGGGTACCAGTCACATGGTTCGCGTCCCTGCGCAGTCGCGAGCAAGAGGCGCACTTCGGCGGCGTCCCCTTGGAGGGACAATTGGCCGCACCGTGCCCCTTAGCGGCGCAGTGGCCGCAGACTTCCTCATCTGCACAACGCTTTTGCGTGTGCCCGTAGCCGTGGCATCTGAAGCACCGAACCGCCCCAGTGTAGTCGCGGACTCTACAGGAGTCCCAGTCAAGGTAGGCGCGGCCCTCCGAGACCAGCACCGCCCTCACGGCAGGATCCACCATCCACACGGTCTGTGCGGTGGGGCCATCCCGGCGACCGAAAGTAAATAGACGCCGGGTGGTACTCAGTACAGTAGCCTTATCCACGTCGCACCTACCCTGCAGATTCTGACTCCAGAGGGCCTCAACCACCTCCGCATCTTTCAGCTCCCGAGGGACATCGTGAATGACGACCCTGGGGAGCCTACCCTGAGGTTCAACGGCACGAAGTCCCGCCCCGAGTAGGTGATCGGCCGCCGCCTTGACCCTCTCAAGGCCGCCCGGGGTCGAGGTCTGAACCAAGACACCGGCACGTGCAACTTTTCGCACCATCATGGGGCGGAAACAGACGTCCGTTGGGTTTAGTGTTTTTAAAAGGGGTTTCAACAACAGGACAACATCGAAGAGGATTATTTTCCTCTATTCGCGGTCTATGCTCGTTGTCCGCTCTACGATTAACAATGTGCTGAAAATCTGCCCGCAGAATAGTAATTGATGTTGGATAATTTAAAAGATAACTAGCTGACCCGTGCCCACTTCGTTGGGCGGTAAAACTTTTTACTTGTGATGAAATTATGAGTGTGGTTCAGTTAGTACTGAGTGCTATGATTTATTTCCTGACTGCCAAAAGAAGGGTTATATTTTTACTGCATATTTATGTATGTATTTGCATGCCAATTTGACTATATTACCGTTATTTGTGAGTGTCTTCTTGTGGGTGTCTTATTTGTGAGTGTCTTATCTCTTTAACCATTTATGCAGTAAACGGGAAATTATATGCAGAAAAAGGGAAAAGTATTTTGTTTTAAACACTTGAGACGATAAATTTACTTATTTTGATATTAATTCATAATTGTTGATAATATGACCAATAAACATGACCTAACGATTTAAATTATTTTTTTAATATAAAATACTACTTCTTGTGACTTAAATATAAAAGTTAGACATATGCTGACGCTGACTTTTTTATAGGCTTTATCAAGCTCTACAACTTTTCTCTAGAACTTAATCATATATCTCTCATCGTTAAGGCAGCGTTAGTTAGAAACGTTTTCGTTCGACCGTTTTTTCTCCGACTTACTTTGCAAATCCGGCTACCACGAAAAAGTCTTTTCATTTTTCGGAATAATATATAGCCTATGACACTCACAAATAACGTGGCTTTCTATTGGTAAAAGAATTTTCAAAATCGGTTCAGTAGATCCAGAGATTACTTCCTACGACCTCATAAACTTTACCTCTTTATAATATTAGTATAGATTGAATAGACCCATTTTATTAGCCTAATCTACCAACATGAAGTAACAAAATTAAAACATCCGATAATGAAAACCAAAATTAACATTTGTTACTTATGGTAACTGGGTAAAGATGTGCCATAGCGAAGGAGGTGTAACGGATCGACCGTAGGGTATTTAGTCGGTGTCGCACCTTTTTTAATAACAATTTCATCCACCATAAAATACACAATCTTAAAATCATAGAGCCAAACACTTTCGGATTGAAATATATACTCTACTCATACAAACAAACCAAAAAATCCATTTCACCGTTACGCCGAAAAATCCCTGTTAATTATGACTGCCCAGCTGCAGGAATAAAAAATGATTTTCAGACAAGTTGAGTGGATATTTCGCAACCATTAATGATCGAAGCATTATAGTAGACCACGATAAATAAAATTTCTAAATAGGTTCGATGCGAAAACTAAAGCATTACGCAAGAGAGCACCTGAATCCATGAAGGACCGCTATCAGCTCGAAAGGTGCTAATTGCTCTAATTATACCCGACCGCTGTGCGGATAAATAAGTCATTGCAACATGCATAAATATCATGTTTGGAAATAAAACCGTTCTAATACTACCAATTTGGATTTGGTCACATTGAAAATAAAATTATTCTAAAAATAAGATAGATTTGTCTTTGACAAAACTAGCGTAATTTGACGCGTGATAGGACATTGTAAACATGCCAAAACGCTAGATTATACATATAAATTTTAAAATAGCGATAAACAGCTTAATATAAACTTGAGAATATTATAGTAATAATTAATTAACCTAAAATAAAATAAACTTTAAGATAACGTTGTAACAAAAACCGCATGTGTTGTTGTTTTCTTTTCACGCCTGTATGTTCGCCAAACCTGTTTTTCATGCTTTCCCGGTGTTTTTTAATGTTTCCTGGTTGTTTTACGCTGTTTTCGTGAATTCCTCCCATATTTTGACAATTAAATAAACCATGTTCACGAAATTTCTTAAATGTCAATTTTGACAGATAGAGCTGCGTAGTTATCGTTCGTATCGCCAGGAGTCACTCTTTGGTTCATTAGCGGCGATACTGGTCTAACCCTACCGTTTATGGGCGACACGGCAGCTGTCAAAATTTCGAGGTTGAGGAGTGAGGGCGGCATTTCGCCAGCCGTTTCATTTATATTTACATGAAGAGCTGAAGGAGTTTTTTAATGTAGGCTGTGATTTGAATTCTGGTAAGCAATTTACTTTCATTTTGGGTTGGTTTTCATGTAGGATCAGCGCAATTTTAACGGATTTTTTCTCCCTTGCCCACAGCTGTGGCATCTCTGTTTTTTGTACGTAATTGCTGCTAAGGTGACGTAAATTGTCACCGAATGTGACGATTTAACCCTACCCTTCACTCTCAACGGGATTTTTGTCTCCATGTGGAAGAGGAAAAACCCTCAATTTGGGCGGTTCCATGTTTGCGGTCTGCGCACCGTGGACACGACGGGAAATTTGCCGTGTGCCTTTTAGGCTAAATTAAACTCGAACTTTTCGCATACCAGCGTGTTTTTTTCTTTTCTTTTGTGCGTCTGAGGGAAAAGGATTTTCTGTGGGCCAAATCAAATGCAAACAAACTTAGACCACGGTCTGAGATTGAAGTTTTTTTTAGGGTACCTACTGGTATATTTTTTTTTTCAGTATTTTTATTGGATTTGAATTAGTTTTTCGTTTTCATGTTGTTTTTGTTCAAATCCGAACACACCAATAAAATCTGTCAAAACAGCCATGTGTAGGGTAGGTTTTTGTGCTAGAATTAAAGGTGTTGTGTGATAAACAAAGTTTCATTGTTTCTTTTTGCTCGACCACTGATAATCCCTAAAAAAAATTTTTTGGTATTTTTTTTTGTATTAGTTATCGCCTTTGGCTATAAAAGTACGGTGGCATCCATAAAATAAATTCTTTTTTTTTGTTTTGGTGATTCTGTCGTGTTTCTTCAAAACACGGTGGGTTATAACTTTTCGGTTATAAAGTTGGCAGCCCAACGTTTAGGCATATAAATTGGATTTTGGTTTTCAGGAAATTCTTTTTCTCAGCTATTAAAGCACGTTTTTTTTACATTGTGTAAACAGTGTAAGAAGCCGGATGCGTATCCTCTCCCGAGAATAACTATGTACCATCCTGGACAGTTTGCGAGAAGCTAACTATTTATCTTCCATCGACTTATCGGCTGCCTTTTGGAAAATTCCCTTGGATCCTGCATCTCAAGAGAAGTGACGTTTTACTGTTCCTGGGCGAGGTTTCTTCAAAATGGAAGTATGTCCGTTCGGTATGCGCAACTCTCCGGCGTGCATGCAAAGGCTAGCTGACCAATTGTTTGACCCTTCGTTTGATAACAGGGTGTTTTGTTACATAGATGACGTTGTAATTGTCTCGTCGACTTTTGAATAACATATTTCTCTCTTAAACCGAGTCCTAGATCGTCTCATTTATGCGAATCTCTCCATAAATTTGAAGAAATGCCAGTTTTTCCGGCAAGAATTAAAGTACCTGGGGTATGTTGTAGATTCCCATGGCCTACATACAGATCCCGAAAAAGTAAAATGTATCTTAGACTTTCCGACTCCTAATTCGAATAAAATGGTTAAGTTTCCTTGGAATGGCCGGCCGCTCCGCCCGAGAGGCCAGCGGCGCCAGCGTGCCCAACTACTTTTTATAACATAGGTTACGACTCAATAGACTCATAAATATATAGAGTATTAATCAAATCTTACATTCGCTATAGTGGTTACCTCTATATCCATAACCGAATAACTTTGTTCTCCAACAGTGGTCCTCAACAAAAAGAAGCTTTTGCTTCTATACACAAATATTTAAATTACAATCACCAAAATGTACGTAGAGCAGTGTTTACCATATCGAACACCAAAGTTTTTGTAGAAAAAATACTCAGTAACGGGTACAGATTACGGAGTAAACCCCTTCGCTAAGATTGATCTTTACTCGGTCGAAGATTATTAAGATTATCTTTATTATAAGATTTATCTTTTATACTTTTAGCATAACGTTATTATTTTATTTATTGTACGTAAGTGACATTTGCAGTGTCAGGTATTTCGATGAAATCTAGAAGAAATTGTAATTATTTTGAATGAATAAATGTAGGCATTATTATTATACGATATATTCACCTGATCAACCAAGAGAGCTCCGATGGCCGACAGACCCATGGCTAGCTTAGCAGTATCCCACAAACTGTCCGGTCGGAACACGTCGATTTCTGGTAATTTTGACAATGGTACCATTCCTGAAATTTAGGCTATCATTAATTTCCATTCTTATTTAATTTCGATTATATTCTAATGTCACTACTGATTAGGCCATCTTTCGGTGAAAGTTAAACTATAAATATCATCAACATTTAACAAGAACGACAATTTTTAAAATAACACGACCGCCGGTACAAAATGAACTTTTGTATTTATAATTATTACAGACAATTCGTTTGCGCAGAAAAACATGTTTTTAGGTAATACAGTTATGTATTGAAACGATATTCGTTGAAACAAAATGCAATTTATGGATGCTCTGTTACGGCCCTATTGAAGCGCGTTGCCTCTGTAAACATCCACTGCTTAAAGACGATTGCGCGAAGACCGACCGGTTTCTCTCCAGTCTTGGGCTGCGCGTCGTCCTGGTGTCGCTACACTTTTAACGACATCTCGCTCCTCGGTTTCGGAATTGTGAAAGCGTCGGTTTCGAATTGTGAAAGCGTCGGTTTTATTTAACGATAAAATCATTAACGAAATTTGGTCATCGATAAGTCATTATTTCGATAGGTAAATTAAATTAAATAAATTCAGCCGTGCGAAAGTAATGTAATTATTTTAGATAACGACGTTTTATTTTTGCCTCGAACGCCGTACGTCGAGTAGTACGGCATTGTGCAATTTTAAGCGAACGTCTCTATTTTTTAAAACGAATAATGAAATGTAGGTTTATTTTTCGCTCGGCGGACGCGCGATGAGGTTTGAGATACTCGCCTGTGCCGCAGGAGACGACGACCGCGGGCGTGGCGGCGACGGCGTCCTGGAAGCGGCCGGCGGCGCGCAGCGCGAGCCGCAGCTCCGCCAACTCGGTCAGCGCGTCCAGCGACGGGTTGTTGGCCACCAGCCCGCCGTCCAGGAAGCGGCCGAACGAGCGGAAGTACGACGGCGCCGCGCCCGACGCGCGCGCCGCGCCCCACACCGACGCGTCCGCCCCCGCCCCCGCCCCCTCCGACGGCGACGCCGCGCCTGTCGCGACGCAAACGCACGCGTTAGCAGAGGAACGACAACATGAAGGAAAGAAGGAAGAAGACGAGCCGTCCGCGCGAACGCGCCTGCCCCCGCCGGCCGATCGTCCGGATGGGACCATATGCGGTGTGGACATTTCCTTTTAATAATATTACACAGATCGAAGGATAAGAGATATTATGAAACGCCATCACGACAGTTTCTCTATCTCTCACTGAGGTATATTTCGAAGCTTTCTAAAACTTAAAAAACTCTCGATCTTATCTTATCTATCGGCTCGCTCGTCTGTCGATTAACCTTCGTTCTTATTCGTCAGCCCTCCTATCTATCGATTAACCCTAGTTCTTATCCGTCGACCCTCGTTCTTATCTACCGGTCCTCGTATATCCATCGGCCGTCGATCGTATCCTCCAGTCCTAAGTTTTATCATTCGATCCTCGATATTATTCACCCGAACTCTTTCTTAACCATCCCGCCCGGTGTTCGATGACTAATCTTCGTTCTTATCTATGAGCCTTCGTACTAACAAGCGTTCCTCGTTTCTATCGCTAGACCCTCGTTCCTTTACATCAGCTCTCGTTATTATCTATCTGCCTCAGTATATCTGTAAGTCCTCGTTTTTATCTGTAACCTCGTTTTTAACTGTAAGTCCTCATCCTTATCCAACAGCCCTAATTATCCATCGACCTTGGTATTTATCAATCAGCCCTCAAACTGATCAATTAGTCCACGTATCTATCAATCAGCTTCTTATCTATCAAACAGCCTTCGCATTTATCAATCAGACTATCTTATCAATCAGCTCTCGCTTCTATAAATCAGCTCTCCATCTTGTTTTTTCATTCGTATCCATCAACCCCTGTATCTATTAATCATCACACGCCTAACTTGGAGAAACAACAAAAACAGAAAAAAACTATAAAAATACTGTCAAATATTTTGCGTAGCGTCCGTAGCCACGTTGACACCGGTTCTCCTCGTTGTTAGCGAAGTTAAGCGCGGTCAATACTTGAATGGGTGACCGCCTGAGTGTTTGACTGCGTGAGGCTATAAATGGCCACCTAGAAGATGATGTCAATAGGCAACAAGGCGGGTTCCACGAAATGGCACATGACTTGTTTGTAAAAAGAAAAAAAAGTTAAAACAACTTAGGACCTTTGTTGTAAAAAAGTAACTTAAAATTCGTACTATGGACTATTAAGAATTATATATGTATTTATGAATCAAACCTTTATCGCCCTCGCCAGCTAATTGTTGTAGGATCTCTTGGGGAGATTCGTAGTTCCTAAACATGTGTAAAGCTATGGGTTTTCGATCGGCCAGCGCTGCCATTATCATAAGATTCGGCCGTTGGATGTCAGCCATTTTCGTATTTGTACCTGAAAGATTAATTATATTAAGCATTGAATTGTCAACATAATAATATGACATAACCCTACAAGAGATGGAAAATGCAGCAACAGTAGACGGGGATTACAATGTTTGGTGTAATGGCGTTTCCGTGTCCAGTAGGGGCAATGACAATAAAGTCGAAATAAGCGCGACTCGTGCTAGTATCATTACGTTTACATTATAAATAGGATTGAAAACGAATTTACCGCGTGAAATTTGTAGGACCCGACGTTTCGGTGACGTTGCAGCCGCCGTTGTCTAGGATAGACACCGAAACGTCGGGTCCTACAAATTTCACGCGGTAAATTCGTTTTCAATCCTATTTATAATGTCAAACAACCGCGATAGTCTTCGATTTTATATTACGTTTACATGTTCAGTAGGCGACTACGAACGTCTTCCATATCCCGAAATTTCACGTATTGTTATAACTGCATAAATATTCGAAGAAGGTGACCATTAATTTTCACCAACACAACAATACGTATTAATTAAGGGAAATTCAAAGGAACATTCAAGGGAAATGTTGAAAATTCGCTCGTGTTGATTGCGATATCCTACCATATCGATGCTAGTCCTTGTATAGCTCATAAAATAAATCTATCCCTGGTCACAGCACGACGCTGGAATACTTAACGGTAAGCCAGAACAGCCCCCAGCATCACCACGTTCAAGACCAGGCTCAAGGAGCATGTACCTTGAACCATAATAACAACCAACCCTGCTTCACTCTCTCATTCCTGGATCACTTTCCTTTCTTTCCTCGACGTCTTTAATTAATTTCATAATTTTATTTATCTTTTGTGTTTCTGTAAAAATCTGTAGTGTTTTTATCACTTTATTTTACTTTCATGGCAAAATAAGTATTATGGACGCACTTCTGTGTGTCTGCTGTGTGTGTTCCACCACGATAGCGCCGAAACTCTTCATCCAATTGAGATGAAATTTGGCATGCAGGCATCATTTGGTCATGGCAAGAGTTGAAAAGATTGTGGTTGAAATCGGTCCACCAGCGGGCGCGCTAGTCATACTTCAATCGCGAAATATTGGAATTGGAGACTTGAAATTCGGTACACAGATGCGTCGTGGGGTCAAAACCGCATTGTTAAATTGTTTGTTTTCAATTTCTATTACACAAGCGACAAACAATAAAAAACCGACATACATTTTAAACAAATAAAACCGTCAAGCCGCCCAAGGCCAGCCGAGAAACAAACCATATTGGAAAATAGCCATTTAAATACCACATAAATACTACGAAAACACTAGATTTTCTATCGGGGGGGGGGGGGGGGGGGTGAATATTATTCTTCATTCGATATTCTTTTTCTTCCGTGGGTTCCTATTCTACCTTATCTAGAATGATTTAACTTCGAAGACAATGATAAAATAAAATACTCAGGATCTATAAAGTTCCGGACGAAAATGTTCTTCTTCTTCTGATATTCTTCTTCTTCCGTGGGTTCCTATCCCGCCTTATCTACGTAGAATGCTTTAATAGATACCCAAGTGCTTAGGATGCAAAATGGGAGTTAGGGGGGAGTAGCGTTGGGGGGTGTAGCGTTGGGTGGGGGGAGAGGGTTGAAGGAGGGATTGAGAGTGGATTTGGGGGGGTTATGGGGGAAAAGAGAGGGGGAGGAGGGGAGGATAAAAGGGGAGGGAGAGGGTTGAATGGGGGGGGGGGGGAGAAGGGAGAGGGCGGAGAGCAGGGTAGCGGAAAGGGGGAGTTAAAGGGGTGGTAGAGCAAGGGGTTTGGGGGGATCTGAGCGGGGAAGAGCGAACTGGAGGGGCGAGGGAGTAGTTGGATGGGGGGTGTAGGTAGAGGGGAGATGGGTGAGTGTAGGTAGGTTGAGGGGGAAGGGTGGGCATGAGGGTGGGGGGGGGGTGTAGGGCTGGGGGGTTATAGGGAGAGGGGGTTAGATGGGCTGGGTGAGAGGGGTTTGGAAGGGATGGTGGGCTGAGAGGGGAAGAGTGGGCGGGAGCGGTGGTAGTTGGAGGGGGGTAAGGTGAGAAGTTGGAGGGGTGGGTTAGGTTGGCGGAAAAAAGGCTTGATTGGGAGGGGGGTTCAAGGGGGGTGGTAAGGATAGGGGTTGGGAGGGGAAGTTAGGCTGATGGGGGAAGGGAGGCTGGAGGGGTGGTAGTTAGGGGGTGAGGTGGGGAATTGGAGGGATAGGGGTGGTAGAGAGAGGGGGTTAGGAGGGTGGTTGGTAGGCTGAGGGGGGGGGGGGGGTAATGGGCGGAAAGGGGGTTGTTTAGAGGGAGTAATAGGGGGGTGGTAGGGAGAGGAGTTGGGAGGGAAAGGTGGGTTGAGGGGCGGTTGGGGAGTGGTGTGAGGGGCTCTGAGGGGTTTAAGAGGGGTTGGAGGGGTTAGGGGTTTGGCGCGCAAGGGGTTGTGTGACACAAATGTTTTTTTTTGTGCAGCCAACGCAAACCTTGTAATATACTGACACTTGAGTCTTAGGTAATCTGATAGATAATGCCGCAAGAAAATAAGCTCGTTTGTGTCTCGAAAATATAGATTTTTATTACTATTATTATAATCGTGATTACACTAGTATGAGTCAGTGTTGATTTTTGAACGTTTTCGACGCTGTGCATTACTGGATAAAGAAACGTAATCACACTGAGCATTGTTTGTTTGAAAAGCTTTATTGCACACACCAAAGAATACAATGTGGTGGGCCTATTGCCAAGTGGCAATGTCTTCCAGTCATACCGCCAGGGTTATTGTGACTAAAGGTTTATGTGGGCAAATTGACGTATAAAAGGAGTCATTGTTGATTTTAGACCGACAATGAATAAAACTGATGAATAGCAGAAAAGAATTGGCTTATTAAGCGAATTATCGCATCACACAAGAAAAACGGGTGAAAGAAACAAAATTATACAAAAGTGAACTGACAGCTCTGATCTGTAGAGTTGTTACACATGCATGAGTGCTTGACTTGAAACGAAATAGCGCTGAGCTATTCAAATATGACTATTAAATTTAGTTAAATTCAATAGTCATAAATGAATACACTTAAGTAATAGTCATCATAAACAATATAACACAGTAATTAGTAACGTATCTCAACTAAATATCGAAGGAATGGAATATATGGACAAGCAAAGGAGGCGGGAGCCGAGGGGTATTGACGAGTTGAGTAAATGTCTCTTTAAAGATGTTTTTAACCCGCTCAGGTTTTCAAGTTGTCTTATGGGCAAAGGCACGGAATTCTAGAGTCGGGCTGCCTGCACTGCGAAAGACCTAGACATGAAAGCTGATGAATGCTGAGGTATAGCCAGTAATAGATTTTTCTGAGAGCGCAATGGAAGGCCATGGGACGAAAGCGGTGAGAAGAGATTATACAAATAAGAAGGCCTGTTTGACTGTAGTACGCGGAAGAGTAGGGCGAGTATGTGAAAATCCCGACATTGAATCCCATCTAATGGGAATCCACTCTATTTGCCTGCGAAAAGTCGATATGTGATCAAACTTCTTCAGGGAATAAACAAAGCGAATACACGCGTTTTAAATCCTTTCTAGCTTATCGAGTAGTTCTTCATTCGCATCTAGGTAGGCCACATCAGCGTAGTTAATTATCGGCAAAAGAAAAGTGTGCCATTTGGCGTTTAATACAAAGAGGTAAGAGATTCTGAACCCGTTTAAAATAATAGAGACTTGCAAAGACTCTACGACTGACCTCACTTACTTGAGGATGCCAAGTTAAGTTTTCATCAATGAGCAGGCCCAGGTCTTTCACAGTACTGTTGTAAGGGACAACGACGTTGTCGATATTGATAGAAGGGAGATTATTTTTATACTTGGCAATGAGAGAGCAACTTTCAATGACGATTGTTTGGGTTTTTGACGGATTGCAGGCCCTGGTTACGAGACCACACCGCTATCGAATTTAAATCGGAGTATAATGCGGTTATAGCACTGGCCGCGTCCATGGGAGAGAAACTAGCATAGAGTTGAACGTCGTCGGCATATAGGTGGTATTTACATGTCAATTTTTCAAATATGGAGATAGTAAACAAGCAGAAAAGGAGAGGTGATAAAATTCACCTTGGGGCACACCGGCGATAAATTTCGCCCAACTCGAGAGCAAGTTTTTGACCGATACTCGTTGTTCGCGTCCGTGTAAGTAGGAATGAAACCAGGCAGTGACTGATAGAGATAGGTTTAGATTATGCAAGCAGGCTAAGAGCAGGTCAAAATTTACCGAGTGGAAGGCACTGCTAAAGTCGAGGAGGATTAAGACCGTCAGCTGACGGCGATCCATAGCAACTCGGAAATACTCAGTAATTTTAGTGAGATCGGTTGTAGTACTGTGGCTAGAGCGGAAACCCGACTGCAGAGGGTTAAGTATGCTATGCTGAACGAGGAACTCGTTCAACTGAGAGAAGACAATTCGCTCAAGTAGTTTAAAAAGTGTTGGTAGAATCGAGATCGGTCGAAAGTCCTTGCAAGCTGACGGATTAGAGCATTTAGATACAGAAACAACAAGGGCACGCTTCCACTCAGCTGGAAAAGTGGCCGAAGTAAGGGAATGATTGATAATGTGCGTAATTACTGACAATACCTCAGCCTTGATCGGTAGTAGTAGGGAAATTTTTAGTACGTCGTTCCCGGTTGCTTTTGTTTTCATTTCACTCAGGAGTTTATCAGCTACTGCAGAGGTAATCGGGATAAAGCCAAAAGCCGGACAACGAGCCCTCGGTTTCGTTTCTATACATTTTAAAGTAGCCACCTTTAGCGCGGCGCTCATGGAAACCGTAGGAGTGACAAAGTGACAGTTTAAAGCCTCGATATCTATGTTGGATGGAACCTTATTTGGTACTTTTCCAAAGTTAAGTTGACGTAGGAATCTCCAGATATTGTTGACAGAAGCGGCAATCTGAGAAGTATAGAATGACTTTTTTGCATTGCTGCATAGCTGATTGCGTCGATTTCTCAGTTGTTTGTAATTGTTCCTGCTCACATCAGACGGTCTACGTTATAGCGGCGACGACCTCGGTCCCTCGGCGCCATGGCAGTCCTTATGGTGTCATTTAACCATGGCGACGGCGCGTGTCTCACACTAGCTGCTCTCATTGCAAACCTTACCGCGACTGGTACTTTACTGTACGCGGTTTCGTTGGCAAATAACGCACTAACAATCCGTCTGAATCTTGGGACATCGCGGTCCCCTACTGGACACGGAAACGTCATCCGAACGCGTATTAGGTAGCCTTCTTGCAAAAAAGCTGCATAAGTAGGAAAACTACAAAAATAAACATAATAAAATTATGGGTGCCATTGTAATTTCAATGCTGAAAAATAGACAGCTAACTTGAGCCAAATAAGACTTTAAAATACAAGGCTCGTGGAAGAGTTATATAATATCTATCAGTTTTTCATTTTTGGTCTTGTAATTTAAAAAAAAAAAACAAAGTATGCTCCAGAATCGAGCATAACCAATACAATAAATAATTCGTAGTTCTCTCTCATCTCCGTCTGCCTAATTTATTTGTCATTTTTCCTACTTATTTTATAGCCGTAAACATCTAACGGAAACGATAATAATTAGGTTTTTATAGGCAAATAAATGTACCTAGTGAAAATTGTTCATAAAAAATACCACAAGAGCGTGCAGTAAAGAAATTATTATATAAAAAAATAACATTAAGGAAAAATGAGTACAACGACCAACCTAAACAATCCTTTAAGATGGTCTCGAGAGGTTCGGAGGGGTAGGGCCTCTTGCCGGCGAAGGCCACTTCCTTCATCCTGAAGTACAGGCACTGGCACTCGAGCAGCGACTTGCCGCAGGCCAGCGCCAGCGCCAGGATGGCCCCCGTGCTGGTGCCGGCGACCCAGTCGAACGAGTGCACCGCCGGCCGCCCCGTCGCCTTCTCCAGCTCCATCAGCACGCGCACCAGCACGAGGCCGCGGATGCCGCCGCCGTCCAGGCACAACACTCTGTTCCGCCGATACCGACATGTTCATCGCAAATATGATAGCAGTCGAGCGAACCGACACAATATTATTTAAATGATGGTGGTGCCTCGAATCGAGGAGTAGGTGGGGAACATAAAATACCAAATATAGTATATGTAAGTTGACAATTGAAAAATACATCGAAAGTCTTTAATTACTAGACAATTTACTCTACTATATTTATATTTTTTGATATATTAATGGCAGCCAGATTTTATGAAATATTAATACGCAACAAAATAACCTAACTTAGATGCACAAACCTAACCAGGAACGGACCGGAATAACAATCCGCTGCCGGCAAGCGACAACTTTACGAGTGCACGGCTATAATCCAACGCGACTTCGGCGTTTCAGAGTCGATCTCCCGAGGATCTCGGGAGATCGACTCTGAAATCTCGGACCGAGCCAGACCGAGAAACAGGAAAGACGAACCTCAACATAACCGAGCGGGAAGAGGTTCCAATACGGCGGATGCATCGTTTAAGTGCCATGACGATGCGAGGAGAAGGAAACGATGACTCGGTGCAATGTTGTCAGTTGAAAGATCTACTCTGTATTATAGGAGAGGGTGCAAAAAAAATCTTAAAATCATTGGACTTTCGGACAGGTAACATGTCTACGGATTATGCAGAGAGAGCGACAAAATACAAAGTACACTTTTTGTATGCAAGACGTGCAGTGCCTTCTTAGACAATATCTTCTTATATAAAATCTTAAATAACCATATTAATTCTGCACCCCTTTTGGGCAAAATTCATTTTAAAATTCCTCGGTCTCCCTCTTGTCGTTCAAAAGATACACTTTATATACCCTCTTTTCAAACGAACTATGCGAAAAATACCTTTTTACATTATAATAAAGCTTCGATAGACCTCGACATATTTTCCGACACGTTGGTTAGTTTTAGGAAAAAAAATAGGCAAATTGTTGTTGCATTAGCTTATAGTTTAATTTGTTTTTTTTAAGTAAAACTTATTGTTTTTTTGGTTGCATTAGTTGGTTTGGTTGCTTGGTTTAATAAGTTATTAGTGTAATTTTGATTGTAATTTTCCCTTTGCTAGTATTTATAATGTTTTGCAGTAATTCATGGTAATATAGGTCTATTTGTATTATGTATTATTTTCACACAAATGTATATGACTGTTTTTACCTAAATAAAAAAAATAAAAAATAATAACACAAACGAATTGAAAATCAAGTGTAACAAAAATCCAAATTTGCGTGGCATGTTATGTTTCAAAAACATGTTGCACGCATTGCAACATGTTTCGAGTGTATTCTCGTGTTTTTTTATATTGGTCTTACTCAGTTTTTGAGTTGTTTCGTAATCATGGTTAAAAATCTTAAAGCATATCTCCAAAACAATAAAAATCGCTAAAAGCTTTGACATTTGACCTGTCATAATAGAAATAGCCGTATTGCACGGCCCAATAAAAAATGACCCTTCTGGTGTTCTTGCCATGACAAAAAAAAACAAGAGATTTACTTAAAAATCGAGTTCTAAAGAACCTTTTTAATGAATGTAATAAATATTACATTAATATTACTATTTTATTGTGAACATGAGTTGCTATGAGTTTTTTTTTATCTCCTAAAGTTGGTTTAACGACAGTCATTTCCGGTCTGTCAAACCTTGCCACCGTCATTGAGGTGGGAGATTGTTTCCAAGATGGCGCGAGGAAGAGCACTGCTGACTCGCGCTGGGAGACAAAAAACCCGTTAAAAGCGAGGTGATCCGCGAGATGTCTGCACCAGAAGTGCGGCGTTTTAAAGTAATGTGAGCAAGGTCCTATTTTTCGGTAAGCGTTTAATTCTTTTCGGGATTCAATTAGATAAACGAGTTTTGTAGTAATGGGGGTTTTTCCTTTCGTCACAGCGTGTTTTTGCCTTTGCCGCCTTTTATTTTACGGATGTAAATTCGACTCCACGAATCGGCCAACCGTGCCCGGAGTTTTCTCGCCTGGATGTTTTAAAATGAACCTGAAATACAACATGTCTGAAGTTTGTACCACATGTCTGAAGAGGAGATAGAAGGAGGGAACTACCTAAGGAATAAAGGACTTTTGTTTTCATAACTTTAAATTTGTAGTTTTATTTTTAAATTGCGAAGGTTTATTCTCTGTTTTGCCAAATTTAGTGACAAACCAAATCCTTTCCCTGACCCTGTGGTTATTTTTTCATTTTTTGGTCATCACCTAACCTAACATGGTATTTTTTTCTTTTTCCGCGTTTTAGATAAATGCGGTGGCGCTCTTGTTTCTTGTGTTGGCATAACGCGACAAGATAACTAATCTTACGTTACAAATTGGCTGCCCAAAGCTGGGGCCTATAAACTAAATTTTGGCAAGTGGAAATAGGTCTTCGCAATTTTAAAATATACATTTTTTGCGTTGATAAGTGGTAGTCTTTTGGGTAGTATCTGCGTGGTACTTTTTAGATTTTGGTATTTTTGTGTTTTTTTTCTCAGTTTGGTATTAGAATTATTATTGTAGCCACATTGTGGTATTTTTTCAAATTGCGGTATTTTTTTTGACAGATGTTGACGAAATTTGCAAATAATTTCGCGTTTTTGCCTTGTTAACTATTTCTGCGGTTCGCCGCGAACGAATGTTGAGTTCGCCGCTTTTTTTTGTGTAATATACTGTAATTTTATTAAATCCGGCGAGAAACATTGTAGAGATTAATATTTTGTGTAATAAGCGGTTTGTATTTTTTCTGCGGTTCGCCGCGAATGAACGATAAGTTCGTCGTTATCTTATACTATTCCGTTGCCGTTTCTTAAACGTTTAGTGACTAATTTTTGTAATATTTTCAGGTTCATATTGGATATCCAGGTGGGCGTTTTACCGGTTGCCGAAATTGGATAATAAAAGGTGGCACAGGAGAAAAAACGGAGTGAGCTTGTTCCATTACTTTAATTTTTTAGAATATTTTTTATTGGGATTTTTTTTAGTTTTTCTTTTGGGTTTTATATCTTTGTGGTGGAGATTTAAAAAAAATATATCATGGCTTCTCATATTTTGAACTATTATGCCGCAGCGCATTTAGTAAGAACTGAATTAGATTACTAATTTCAAATTCGAGGCGTCGCAACCACTGTGGTTGAATCTATGCGGCGACAATTCATGGGCTTGCTGGATGATTTTCCGCCACAGTCAATCGAGACTACGGACTTAGACCCGGACCAAGAGTATAATAAGTGCTCCATTCGACTATCTGTTCTCCAAGAGCTAGTCGAACAGTTTTTGGAGAATAAGACCAGGCTTTTGTACAAACGAGTTTGTACAAAAGCCACTCATTTGTTTTATCGAGTGTCCAGGATTGTTTACGCACAGACGGAACGTCAAAATCCGCTGGAGTCGTTGAAAGGGGAAATCGCGGAGGTGATTAAGATTTTGGAAGAATGCTCGGAGATTGTACGGGGTCCCAGTCCTTGTTTGCTGAGACCTATGGCAGAGTCAAGGGAAAATACGGTCCCGGAGAGTTCCTTAGGTACGCAAGGGCCCTCCGTCAGTCATTTGTTTGTTCCGGTGGTTGAGCCGGTAGTTTTGCCGGTTCCTTCGACTTCTAGCAACGAGTTCCCTCGATCCCGACCTGATTCAGTGTTGGTTGATGTACCTTCTCCTGCGGTTACTTTTGATCCTTAACAAAAAAAAGAGCAATTTGTTAGGAAAACGGTTCCGGTTAGCAGAGATTTCGACGTGTCGTTTGAGCGAGTTTTGAAGCCTTTGTGCTTAGGTTTCGTGTAGAAGAGCGGGAAGACTTGTGTCGTTGAATTTTTGGAACGACTTGAAGAGAATAGGTTGGCGCGAAACATTTCTGACGCGCGTTTATTAAAATCTGCCTGTGAGCTTTTCACAAATCATGCGCTCGTATGGTATCGCACCCGGGTTTCACATATTGAGAGCTGGTCTCAGCTCGCAAGTGAATTGCGGAATAATTTTGGAAGTGCGAACTACGACCGCGACTTGTTGAGGCAGGTACGTGCCAGGTTTCAGAGGCCGGATGAGCCGCTCCACATTTTCGTCACCACAGTGTTGAGCTATTTTCAAAAATTGTCACGACCACGTTCAGAGGTCGAACAGCTGGAGATAATCTGCTCAAATTTGAGGCCGTACCTGCAGCAATAGTTCGCGTTAGTGACCATCAACTCTATTGATGAGCTTCTCCACCTAGGTAAGCGTTTGGAAAACGCTCAGTTGTCGATCGACGAGTATAATCAAAACCTACAGGTTTTTAATAAATCCAAAGCGTCGTCGTCCAAGACTGTACACGCTATCGATCACTCCACCGTTGACATTGCTGATAGGGATTCTTCATTTGTCCAGCAGTTCAAAAATTGCGCGGTTTCTGCGGTAGATTTACATAATTCCAATAACCAACCCCGGGATGTAAGTCACCCTCGGGGTGGTTCAAATAGAAGTGGTTTCTCCCGAGGCAACACGACTGACGTCGGCGGTCCTCGCGGAGGCCCTGGAGCTTCGCGTGGTGCTCGTGGTGGTACTCACCACGGGCACTCTAAATATTGTTACCGTTGTGGGAAGTTTAATTTTACTGTGTCTACTTGACCGGATTGTTCAAAGGAAAGAAAGCCAGTTCAACCTAAACAGAATGTTTCAAAAAACTTGTCCAACGAGACTGAATAAGGGCATTCGTTGATTCGGTCTCGTTGCTATTTAAAAACGAGAAGGATAACCGTCGTCCGTTTCTAGATGTTTCGTTAGGCGACATAGCTGTGTGTGGTCTCCTCGACACGGGTTCGAGTTTGACAATTTTGGGTGCCGATTCACATAAGTATTTCATTGATATCGGTTATACTCTTCATAAAGCGCCTTCTTTGACGCTCAGCACAGCTAATTCAAGTACAGTACGGACGATTGCTTATATTTCTTTGCCCTTTAAATTCAATAATAGCTGTCAGGTGATCCGAGCTGTGGTAGCTCCGGATATAGGAACTTCTCTGATTTTAGGTATGGATTTTGTCCGAGAATTTGATTTGGTACCCGAAATTTTAAAATATGTTCGTTTGGAGTCTAGTGATGTCAGTTGGCACTCCGTCAACGAAGTGAGGGCCTTGCATCCTTTCGCGTCCCTGACGGAGAATCAACAGTCATTAGCTAACAAGATGATTAAAAGTTTTGAGAAAATTTCTACGGAAGTCAAAGGTCTAGGTCGGACAAATTTAAAGGTTATCGACACTGGTGATCATCCACCAGTGAAGCAGCGGTATTACCCTTTGTCTCCCGCTCGTCTACAACTATTAAACGAAGAAGTGGATCGTATGCTCGAGTTAGGCGTTATAAAACCTAGCAAAGGGGCTTGAAATAATCCAACTATTTTTGTTCCCAAGTCGGATGGGACTTTGCGGTTCTGTCTTGATAGTAGGAAGCTCAATTCTATTACGAAGCCGGATGCGTATCCTCTCCCGAGAATAACTACCACCCTGGACAGTTTGCGAGACGCTAACTATTTATCTTCCATCGACTTATCGGCTGCCTTTTGGCAAATTCCCTTGGATCCTGAATCACAAGAGAAGTGTAGTTTTACTGTTCCTGGTCGAGGTTTTTACTCATTCACATCGTGTCCGTTCGGGGTTCGCAACTCGCCGTCGTGCATGCAGCGTTTGGCTGACCAATTGTTTGACCCTTCGTTTGATAATAGGGTGTTTTGCTACTTAGACGACATTGTAATTGTCTCGTCGACCTTTGAGGAACATATTTCTCTCTTAAACAGAGTCCTAGATCGTCTCATTTATGCGAATCTCTCCATAAATTTTAAAAAATGCCAGTTTTTCCGGCAAGAATTAAAGTACCTGGGGTATGTTGTAGATTCCCATGGCCTACATACAGATCCCGAAAAGGTAAAATGTATCCTAGACTTTCCCACTCCTAATTCACCTAAAATGGTTAAGAGTTTCCTTGGAATGGCCGGTTGGTACCGGCGTTTCATTCGTAATTTTTCCAGTATTGCTGCACCTCTTTCCCGGTTGACTAGTACCCGCAAAGGTGCTCCCGCGTTTGCATGGACACCGGAGGCGGAAGAGGCCTTTCAAAAATTGAAATCCGCCTTAATTTCAAGTCCGATCCTAGCTTGTCCTGACTATTCAAAGCCATTTGCTTTACATTGCGACGCATCGTTGTACGGCTTAGGTGGTGTACTTACCCAGAGAGTGGATGGCGTAGAACATCCAATCGCTTTCACGAGTAGGACTCTCCTACCTGCTGAGACCCGTTACTCTGCTACTGAACGTGAAGCCCTAAGCGTGATCCATGCTGTCGAGCATTTTCGAGGCTACTTTGAGGGCGGTCCCAAGGTCAAAATCTACACTGATCATGCCAGTTTGCGTTGGTTTTTATCGCTTAAAAACCCAACGGGACGCTTGGCTAGGTGGGGAATCCGGTTGTCGGCTTTTGATTTTGAGATCATCCTCAAGAAGGGTGTCGAAAATGTCGTCCCAGACGCGTTATCTCGCCTACTTCCTGTAGCGGCTGTCTCGGTTGTCGCCGATCCCTGGTACAACGATTTGGTTAATGCGGTATCCGGCAATCCTGCCGCGTATCCCAATTACCAGATCAAAGGCAGTGAGTTGTATCGTTACTCGAGGAGCAAGTACCAACTTACCAGTTGTAACGACTGGAAGTTAGTTGTGCCGTTACCTTTCCGAGAAAAGCTCATACAAGAAAACCATGCTTCTGATTTGGCAATTCATTTTGGGGTCTTTAAAACCCATCGTCGTCTTTGTTTACGCTATTTTTGGCCAAATTTACATGGAGACGTGTTTAAATTCGTCTAAGTGCGATACGTGTCAGCAATACAAACATCCGAACGTGTCTCCGTTGGGTCATTTGGGTAATCCAAAGTCGTGTGCCTTTCCCTTTCAGATGATCTCCGTCGATCTTTTGGGTCCCTACCCGATGACGAGAGATCTAAATATACATATTCTAGTAGTCACGTGTTGTTTTAGCAAATATTGCTTATTATTCCCTTTAAAACGTGCTACTAGTAAAATTGTTGGCAACATTATCGAGCATAAGGTCTTTCTGCAATTTGGTGTTCCGCAGTATGTCATTTCGGACAATGGGAAACAATTTATTGGTAAGGAGTTCACTGGTCTAATGACCAAGTACCGAATTCCCAAGGTATACTTGAACCCGAAATATTGCCCTCAGGTCAATCCAACTGAGAGGCAGAATCGTGGGGTTGTCACGGCGTTGGCGTTGTCAGTTAAGGACGACCATCGCTCTTGGGACCTCCACCTTTCTGCCATTCAGATGGCGATCAATTCGGCTGTTTCGGAAGCCACGGGTTTCAGCCCTTTTTTCCTTGTCCATGGTCGAAAACCGATTTTAGATGGTTCTTTTTATACGCAATATCCGGAATCCCAAACCGAAGTCATATTCGGTAGCAGAATGTCCTACGCTCAGGATTTGAGTGAACTTCCTGGCGTTTTCCATACCGTGCGGAAGAAATTACTTCAATCGCATGCTCACAATAAGGTATATTATGATCGCAAACACCTCCCGGCTGAATTTTCCGTTGGGGATACGGTTTATAAAAAAACTTATTTTCTGAGCAATGCGGGAAATTACTTCATTTCAAAGTTTGCCCCGCGGTATGAAAAATGTCAGATAGTGAAGAAACACTCTCCTTTGGTGTATGAACTGCTTTAATGCAGAAGGCAAGAATATAGGCACATGGCATATAAAGGATTTTAAACTAAATCCCAAGGACTCCGTTTGATGTGTTTTTTTTTCTTGGTTGTTTCCTCGTTAACATACGTATAAAAAATGTTTCATCTTAGTCGAACGTCTTCGATTTCACTCTCTTAATAATTGTCATGTATAAAGGTGTGGTACCGGGTGGTTACCATTACTGTTATCATTTTGTCTGTGTCCGTCGTGCTAGCAAACCTGTCTAGCACTACCGGGGTTTGAATGTCGCATGAAAGGGAAGTATGCTAGAGCTCGGTATGAAAGGTAATACTTGACATTCAACATTTTCCTACTAGGCATTGGCTACTGTCGAGTCACAACAATTTTGCTAATATGTTTGTTTTTTTTTTTGGTGTCCACCATAAGTTTACTTAGTTTTGCTTTATGGTTTGGAGGTCGTTAGGTTTTCCTTCGACAAGTTGTGCGGTCCTGTTATAAAGCCACTAGGACTTTTGTCCGTTTTTTTTTATGTTTATCAGGCTGACCTGGTAGCCCTTTGGGGTTGGTAAGTTATTGGGAGTTGTTTGGTGTTTGTTGTAACTCTCTACGGTTATGTAGAGTGCTTTCTATTAGCAGTTGACCTCTGCAGTACCCTGCCGAATGGATATTTTACTTTAGTTAACGAGGAGAAGTAGGAGTATTTTGTTCTTTGTTTTCTTTTATTTTTTTTTGTTTTGGTTTACCATTTGATGGGTATTAGATAGTTCAAGTGTTTTTTTTTGTTATCTGTTTAGATTTTTGTTAATGCTCTATTAGTCACGTGCGAATCGGGACGACTCGAGGAAATCGTTAGTGTCCTGCCGATTTCTTTTTGTGGGAGAGGCTGTAACAAAAAATCCAAATTTGCGTGGC
This sequence comes from Micropterix aruncella, assembly GCA_944548615.1. Taxonomy (NCBI): domain Eukaryota; kingdom Metazoa; phylum Arthropoda; class Insecta; order Lepidoptera; family Micropterigidae; genus Micropterix; species Micropterix aruncella. The sequence goes on from OX155960.1 coordinate 12,062,421, forward strand.
ATGTTATGTTTCAAAAACATGTTGCACGCATTGCAGCATGTTTCGCGTGTATTCTCGTGTTTTTTTTATATTGGTCTTACTCAGTTTTTGAGTTTCGTAATCATGGTTAAAAATCTTAAAGCATATCTCCAAAACAATAAAAATCGCTAAAAGCTTTGACATTTGACCTGTCATAATAGAAATAGCCGTATTGCACGGCCCAATAAAAAATGACCCTTCTGGTGTTCTTGCCATGACAAAAAAAAACAAGAGATTTGCTTAAAAATCGAGTTCAAAAGAACCTTTTTATTGAATGTAATAAATATTACATTGATATTACTATTTTATTGTGAACATGAGTTGCTATGAGTTTTTTTTATCTCCTAAAGTTGGTTTAACGACAGTCATTTCCGGTCTGTCAAACCTTGCCACCGTCATTGAGGTGGGAGATTGTTTCCAAGATGGCGCGAGGAAGAGCACTGCTGACTCGCGCTGGGAGACAAAAAAACCGTTAAAAGCGAGGTGATCCGCGAGGTGTGTGCACCAGAAGTGCGGCGTTTTAAAGTAATGTGAGCAAGGTCCTATTTTTCGGTAAGTGTTTAATTCTTTTCGGGATTCAATTAGATAAACGAGTTTTGTAGTAATGGGGGTTTTTCCTTTCGTCACAGCGTGTTTTTGCCTGTGCCGCCTTTTATTTTACGGATGTAAATTCGACTCCACGAATCGGCCAACCGTGCCCGGAGTTTTCTCGCCTGGATGTTGTAAAATGAACCTGAAATACAACATGTCTGAAGTTTGTACCACATGTCTGAAGAGGAGATCGAAGGAGGGAACTACCTACGCGGAATAAAGGACTTTCGTTTTCATAACTTTAAATTTGTAGTTTTATTTTAAAATTGCGAAGGTTTATTCTCTGTTTTGCCAAATTTAGTGACAAACCAAATCCTTTCCCCGACCCTGTGGTTATTTTTTCATTTTTTGGTCATCACCTAACCTAACATGGTATTTTTTTTCTTTTTCCGCGTTTTAGATAAATGCGGTGGCGCTCTTGTTTCTTGTGTTGGTATAACGCGACAGGATCTCTAATCATACGTTACAATTTTTTTTTATTTTTTTTAAGTTATGAAGTCAATATGTAAGTCAGTCGCAGCCGCAGTAAGCAGTAATTAATTTTATAAATATATTATAAATTTGTACGGCATTATTCACTTACTAAGCCAATTAAAAAAAACAACATCTTCATGTCAAACGTTATCGCGAGTATTTAATACGACAAGAAGCTCCGTGAAATATTTATCTACTTCAATTAATTGACGTTTCCGGAGAACAGGGGAGAGAGTGATGGGAGAGAAGGAGATACGGAAGAGGGAAGAGAGGGCCGTGACAGGAATAGAGGGCTAGGAAGACGATGCCTAGGGGGAGAAGGGGAGAGAGGGGCGGGAGAGAGGAAAAGGTAGAAATGAGGGGGAGGAGGGAAAAGGGTTGTTGGGAAACACAGCGGGTAGATTCATATTTTTGTACTTCTATCACGTTTACCTTTGTAACCGTGCCATTCCGCACCAGGGATGTGCTATTTTGTAACCTCCCGTTTAAGGACTGTTCAACTTCGTCGGACTCGAAATTCACTAATCCCAGTAGAGTAACATAATCGAGGCGCCAAAATAATGATGCCACTGTCCAAATCTAGTTTTCATACTTTGTCGGGCATGTCTGCCCTAGTTTCTCAAATCTTGGGTATGCTCCTTTTTGAAATGTTGGGTAGAACTGTTAAATATTAACCTATTAAAATGTCAACTTAACCTGCAGATTGTCCCGACAAAGAGGATAGTGAAAAGAAGTCCAATTCCGAGCTGCGGAAAAACTAAAAATCAAAAAAACTTCTACAAAATGTAGTGCCCGTCGATACGCTCGCAGTCGGTACGCATGACCCAGTAGACGTTATTGTTGGAGCGCTACCTTCGCGATCTCCGAGAAGTATAATTTAAAGCGGACTTGCCGCAGCGGCTAAATCGAAGAGATGAACTATACATCGTAATGTAAACGATTTATGTGAACTGGATGCTGGGAGGGAAATCGTGAGATACGCCGATGATACAGCCATCATACTTGCTTCAACCAGTTGGGAAAGTGTTATGGTGACATGATTTATGGCTCTTGCTCTTATCATTTTTAATTCCCCTTTGTAAAAGTTTTGTACTATTTGTTTTAGTGGGTTTTTGACCTTATTTTAATTATTGTGTATTTACTTTCACTATTTAAGGAATTTCATTATTTAGGCGCTTTATCGCCAAATACCCGTCGGTTGGTCGACGTATACAATAAAGATTTATTTATATCAAAACATTCTTTTATTTTAGCTTCTAAATCTCTAATCAATCATGCCACCATAAAACGTGACAATACGTGTATTGAAAAAAGTAAAAAACTGGTTATACAACTTGCTAACCCTAAACGTAGGTAAAACTATGACCTACAGCATATACCCCCGACAGCAACCAACGCCCATCCCTAAATTAAAACTGGAAGAAGACAATGTCCATAAGACAAAAGAACTTGTCAATGCCATCAAATATCTAGGAATGCAGATCGATCATCATCTATGATGGAATGTACATTTCAATAATATTTCAGGGAGGATACGAAAATTTATATGTATATTCAGAATTCTTGGTAATGTCTTAAATATAAAAACCGTACTATCAGTAAATTGTGCTTTAGCCCAGTCATCTACGTCGTACGGACAAATTGGCTAGGGTTGTGCGGGCAGAGTGCACCTGAACTCGCTAATTAAAGCCCAAAAGGTGGTAGAGCAGTTTAGGGTATTTGACGTTTTGGATGTGGAAGATAAAGATGTGCGAAATATTATTACGTATTTCCATATTCTCATTCTTATCTTCCATATTCATACTCATCACTGACTGTCATTCTTCGCTAAACCACTCGCATGACAGTCGAAATAAAAGCAAGCAATCCCACCAACGAGTGAATACTAGATTTGGACAAAGGCATTACGCGTTTCTGGCACTGCGTCTGTATGATTTCTTCCTTATACGAGGCTAAACTTCAGTTCGATCAGCAGATTAACTCTGAAAAAAATACATTGTCAAAAGACTCATGACGAAAAGTAGAAGCCAGTGCGAAGAAATGGTGACACATCCTGTCGTAGGCCTTATTTGCCATATGTATTATTTGATACTTGACAATAAATGCATTTAGTTGATTAAAACCAATTAATAATATTATACTAAATAATTAGATTTAGAATGTGCATAATAAGAAACCTTTTTAAACCTACTTAATTTATTGGTCGATTTATTAGTTTATTTATTTATAGATTTATTAATATATTTTCATTTATTTTATAAGAATGAATGAGCGATCTGAATGACATCACTCCAGAACAGATATACAATCTAGTGGGGTGGCAAAATCCACATAAATGTCTTCTTATCTGCTTCGTTGTAAGAAATATTATTATTTATACATTTGTTTGTGCCTTTTTTTATATTGGATAATTTTATAGAATAAAAAAAGGATGAATTACCGTCCCGATCTCAGTTCTCCGTCATTGGTGGCTCTCTCCACGCCTCCGACGTCGAGCATCTCGTCCAGCAGGTTGCGCGACGGCGGCTGCGGGACGGGCGGCGGCGGAGTGCCGTCGTACGAGCCGCCCGCCGCGCACGCCGACGAGCAGCTCGCACCGTCCGGGCCGCACCTGGACGCGCCAATGCGGTTACTCGCCTACCCTTCGCTCCATCTCTGGCCACGTCTATTGGTGGTGAGCGGTTTCGTGCAGTTTGGGCCACAAGATCCACTTCGTACTCGGATCGGCTTAACTCACAATTCAGCTCCTATTCAGAAGCCACCTCGAGTGGAATGCTACCCCGGGTAAGACTCCCGAGTCTCAGGTCTCAAAGCTGGTGGACCGGTTTCTCCCGGCGGGATTGCATCACGGCGCCACTGGGCGGTTTGCGCACCCGTTCGGCGAAGCCAATCGGTTGTGCATTCTGACTAATTGCTGAAAGAGTCTGGAGACTATGGAAATATACTATTTCCTAAGCAGCGGGGGTGGATGTTGAAAAGTTGTCATGCCACTCTTGAAATGACCTTGGGCCACTCGATCCCGTGTGGCACTATGGGCAAAGAACGCCCAGGTCCGCGATAAATTCAAACTGAATTACCGCTGTAATACAACAGGTAGAGATCGCGTAAGCGACTTTGGACACGTCACCAGTCGGGAGGACGGAGGTATCCTGAAGGTTAATTCCAGACGGAGATATTCAACCAACACTGGTAGTTAGGGGGTGAGGCTGCCCGCTGGTTACCTTTCCCGGTGCCTCGCCGTAAGGCGTCGGTCTCTAACGGGTTGCTGGTGAAATAGACAGTAGATTCTCTTGTCCTTAAGTCTTCTACGGTCATCCAACGGCTGAAAGAATGATTATATACTATTATACCAGCCTGGGGTGACGGGTTTGCCCGTTGTAGTCGACACCGCCCTGCTGTATGCTGTAAGTCGGGCAGAGTGTATTATAAGCTTGTCTAGAGGCAGGCAGCAGAGTGCCACCTTTCATCACTCTGTTGGGGTAGTTTTTCTTGGTCATTCTTCTCTGGCGGACGTAATCGAATGTCCATTGTCCACACACACGCAATTATTTAAAAAATAAACGATAAACCAAGCATCAAGGGAGATAATCCAAGATTAAGACGAGTAGATGCATGAAGCAGACGTGGGAAGAGTGAGGCAGTTGTAGCAGCTGTTATTGAGAGAGATGGAGAAATAGACGCCTGAAGCAGGCATGTATTGAGATGAAAAACTGCGTCGTGAGCGACGCGGAGGGGTGGCGCGAGGGCGCGACCAGTCAGTCTGATCGACCTTTTGGCCAAGCCAGCCGCCCGCGTTCTAATCTTTTTCTCGGATTTTTTTTGTGCGCGAACCGTTTGTTTTATTCCTTCGAATTCACATTACATCTATATCAACAAGCTATCGTCGAGTTGATTATTACGTCACAGGCCGACACCCTTCGTCCTTCGCACCTTTCTACAAACAAAAAGGTTCGCGTGGAGTTGCGGGCCGGCAGGCATTCACAAGGACCGCTATTGTTTTTTGTGTTAAACCCGGTAATCAAAAAAAAGGCCGAGGCGAGGAAACTGTTTGCCTAATCGTTTATTGGGCGTAAATTGTTAGGTCGTATGGTAATAGTATAAAATCGAGAGTGTCAGGTGCGAACAGTACACTGGAAGCTTTGTGAAAGGATTTGTCACACATAAGGTTCTTTTGGGCGAGCAATACAATTGAAAAGGTAATGCTGGCCAGCCCGTAGGCTAAGAGAAAGTACGCAGCGTGTTGACGGATTAACGATCGGTAACCGGACTTGCCAATTGAACAGTGAGCCCGCAAATCGGGATAGCGCGTTTATCAGCCAAGCAACGGTAGCTGGGTCAATCTGAATAAATGAACAGTGAGCCCGTAAATCGGGATATTCGCGTAGCACGTTTATCAGCCGAGTAGCGGTAGCTGGTTCAATCTGAATAAATGAACAGTGAGTCTGCAAATCGAGATATTCGCGTAGCGCATTTATCAGCTGGGCAGCGGTAGCTGGGTCAATCTGAGCCAATGAACAGTGAGCCCGCAAATCGAGATATTCGCGTAGCGCGTTTATCAGCCGAACAGCGGTAGCTGGGTCAATCTGAATGGATAAATAACATCGATCCAAAAAAAAGTGTTTGCACAATTGAATCGACCAAACGTAAATTTAAGATTCCTGAGAACGCAAAGCTTCTATTGTGATCGAACATTTGTTGATTTCGACGCAAGTGTAAATTTATTTTTTTTACCAAAGCGAGTCGGTATTTTACGGTTGTGCGTGTACGAAGCGCACGCGTAACGTGAGTGAAGCTGGGGATAGGACAGAGTTTTCCCACAGTTTCCGTGGTCTTTTCGGGCAAAGGCGTTATATATATAGTCGCTACCCGCCGTTGACCTGCGCAACAAAGGGCGAAACTGCCATTAAGTCCTCATCTAGAACTAACGGCGGTATCGCCGTCCGGTGACGCCATGAGCGTAAGAAGCGGAAACAACCTTAAGGCGAAGAAGAATGGCGCAGCGGAGCCTACCTTACAAGAGATGACGGCGACAACTGGCACTGATGTTGGTGCCGCAGTGCCGATAGAGTATTCGCCAACCCGGACTATCTCTAACCCGACATCGCATAACGAAGCCGCGGTATCAGCGCGCAAACGACATCGCAGTTCCTCTGTCATCAGCCTGCAAAGTCGAGCGAGCGGCAGCCAAAAAAGTCGCAGCCGAACGATAACCAATTCACCCTCTTACAAAACCTAGCAAGGTACGGCACAATGGTGCATCGAAGCAAACACGCGCGCCTGTTCATGTCGTAAATACACATCGATTTCACTGCCCGCAAGTAGACAGAGCGCTGACAAACAAAATCCGTCTTGCGCAAAACAAACGCGTCTGCCTTATTACAAGCCGAATCACTAAATCAACGACTGCATAATAATCAAGAAAATGCGACCAGATGAAAAAAATCCGGTGGCGTCGCCAGAATGACCTCTATTTTAATTGTTTCAACGAGGGACATAGGAGTGTCAACTGCCCTACCAGACAGCTGAAAAATCACCACGGTCGACCGCAAATAGAATCAGCGCTCCGCTCTGACTTTTCGAACGCGACTTCGAGGCGTTTCGAACGCGACTAGCCAATGGGCGACCAGCCCCGGCGGTCCCAAGCAGTGATTTTGTGCGGAGCGGACCATATCCAATGTGCCGGCCGGCCACAAGCACGGATTTGGTACGGAGCGGACCATATGCGGATATGCCATGTCCGGAGCGGTCCGGACCGCCGCGGACACAAATAATAATTATTATGGTCGCCGGACTACTGTCTACAGAAGGACAGATATGGTTAGGAGTGGACCAAATCCGCGGTCCGGCCGTACCAAATCCGACCGTATGTTACGGGTATTATAATCGAGCTAGAAATTAATGTCCCTTTGCTGCAAGCTTTCAGTGGCCTAGGAAGTGAAGCGCGGCGTTTTGCGATATTCGCTGCGCGAGTAAAATTACAAGATTCGACGATTCCCCGCCATTTCTTAGGAAAACTGCCAAACCCGTTACAGGTAGATTGACATCTCTTAATGATAGACAACATATGATTGAAATTGCACATCATACGAATAAACCAATGCAAAAACACCAATCAGTCCATATTACAAAAATAGCATTCCAAGGGGCTCCATTATAGGCTCCTTGCCATTTTTATGTATATAAACAGCCCGCCGATATTTTTTTTTTAAATAACCATATTCGCCGCCGATATCAGCCTAATTGTTACCGGCAAGGACTCACATTAACTATGGACGAAAGCAAATAACATGTTTTTTGCAGGCTTTTATGAATGGTTTCAAAGCGATAATCTCAATTTAAACGCGTCTAAAAGAAGCTTCGTAAACTTTACTAATGACGACATCGAAATCGGAGCGGAAAAAAATCGAGGAACATTTGACTGCAACCCAGGTCGCCAAGTAACTGCGCACGCATTTTATTGTAACATATTTTTAAACTTTTTGTTTTTATTTCAACATACTTTAATGTTTTTAATTCTATTTAACTTAACAGAAAATGCATTTATAACTATAGCAAGTTGGCAACTCTGTCAACATTCACATATAGTTTCTTACGCATGCGCACGCTATGGTCGCACACGCACATACACCATTACACAAAAACACATTACACACGCACTGAGGCTAGTGCGGCGTTTGCAATTCGATCTGTTAATTGGTCATCAAATTTTAATACCATTTTCACTGCTTATTTTTGCCACGATTTTATCAACTATAAACTACCACCATCGCTTTATGACGATACTCTTATTATTATCATTTATCGTCGTTTATCCGCTATAATTGTTCTTGCATTTTTTATACTGTATGTGAAACCTCTTTATGAATAGTCTTTCTATAAGATATCAGAATGTTCGAGGTTTGCGTACGAAGACTAATATATTTAAAAACAACATTCTATGCAACGATTATGACCTAATAATGGCTAACGAAAGTTGGCTTCTGGATGGCATCTTGGACGCGGAGGTCTTGGACTCACGCTATGACGCTCTGAGGAGGGATAGGGACCCCGACACCACGGGTAAGAAACGCGGCGGAGGTGTTCTCGTATGAGTACGAAGGGAGTTAAACGCTTTCAGCAGGGACGATTGGAGCCCGACGAATGCTGAATGGTTCTGGTTTACCATTCCGTCCACATCGCTCATAGCGGACACAGATTTGCATATCGCATGTGTCTATATCACTGGCGAGGAACACGATAGATTAGTGCAGGAGTTTGTAGAATTAATGTGTGATCTCGTTCAAAACCATCCCGCAGACAAATTCTTAGTGGTAGGGGATTTTAATCTCCCAGCGATAACATGGAGAGATGATGACGATGATAATTACACTAACGCCGGTACTATCGGTTCTATTTTTCTTGATCATGTAGCCTTCGCTGGTCTTATTCAATTTAATCATATAGCAAATGCAACAAATAGAATCTTGGACTTAGCTCTTGCGAATTTTGACATAGAAATTGAACGAGCCTTAAATCCTTTAGTGAAAGAAGATGCTCATCACCCGTCATTTTACATTTTCGTTCCGAACCTTAGATACAAAACTCTTATAACTCCAGCTATCTCTCGAAATAACTTCTCAAAGGCGGATTATCCATCTCTCAATTACTATTTATCACTTATCGACTGGGACAATGTTTTATTGACAGATAACTTAGACAACGCTATTGGTGTATTCTATACTACAATTGGCGCAGGGATCGATTTGCATGTTCCAAGGCAAAAAGTGATATCTAGTAAATATCCAAAGTGGTTCTCGCCAGCTCTAATCAATATTATAAAAGAGAAGATTAAATACCACCGAAAGTGGAGGCGGTACGGGAATCCGCTCGATTATGATGCCTTTTCCTTGCTACGATCGCGACAGAAATCCATGCAGAAAACATGTTATCACTCTTATATTGCAAACAGCGAGAATAGTATAACCAAGAATCCAAAGCAATTTTGGGCATATGTAAAGGGTATTAAAAAGATCACGCTCTGCCTAGCCGTATGAAACTCAACGGTGTCTTTGCAACGGAGGGCCAAGCGATTAGCGAAAGCTTTGCCGATTATTTTTAATCGACATACATCACCGGGCAACCTGTCAATGTAATGCCGGTTAGTGACAATCTAGATACAATGTGTGGTTTAAGTAATATCCAAATCATCGAATCTCAAGTCCTAAAGTATCTTATGAATTTAGACCGCAATAAAGGACCTGGTAGCGATGGTATACCACCTATTTTTGCCATCAACTGTGCGAAGGAACTTTCCCGGCCACTAGCATTGCTCTTTCGACGCTCTATAAATGAGGGCGTATTTCCTTCTGCTTGGAAAGAAGCCATCGTCGTACCGGTACATAAAGGAGGCGCCAAAAACTGCGTAGAAAACTATAGGCCTATTTCAATATTGCCAGTTTTTAGCAAGCTCTTGGAAAAGGTTGTTTACGAACAGCTATATCAAGCTCTCGCTAGCTCGTTCACAGAGCACCAACACGGGTTTCTTAAAAATCGGTCGGTTGTTACAAACCTCGCTCATTTTACTGATTATACTTTGGGACGTATGGATCGGCGTATTCAGGTGGACGCGATATATACTGACTTCTCAAAGGCCTTTGATCGTGTCAATCATGTTGAGCTAATAGCTCGTCTGTCGTCTATGGGCATACATAGAGATCTACATTACATTACATTACATTTACGTCGTGTCCAATTGGTGGCTAAAAACCGCTCTTGGACGTGTCAAAATATTTGTGTTTTAAGTAGTAAGTGTCATTACTACTTTAATCTTTACGTTACATACATATATTAATCTGTTAAGGTGGATAGCATCCTACGTTTTCAAGCGAAGGCAGGCCGTTGTCGTTGGTGGATTTAGATCTAGTTTCTTTGGCATTGAGTCTGGTGTTCCACAGGGATCCCATTTAGGGCCTTTGCTTTTTAATGTTTATATTAACGACATCGGTACTTGCTTTAATTACTGCGACTATCTCCTTTACGCAGATGATTTGAAAATCTTCATGGGAGTGAAGAACCATGGCGACTGTCAACTGATCCAGGAAGATCTGAATCGTTTCACTAGTTTTTGTGAACAGCGTAAACTTTCTTTAAATGTAGCTAAGTGCCATAAAATCACATTTTCGCGAAATGTCAATATTATTAACTTTAAATATACAATTGGCAATGATGAAATTCTGGAAGTAGATCGAGTGCGTGATCTAGGAGTCATCTTAGATCGCAAGCTTTTAATGGATAAGCACATTGATTCAGTCGTGAACAGGGCTTACAGCACCCTCGGTTTTATTATGAGAGTTTGTAGACCTCTTAAAAACACTCATTCTTTGACAACGGTTTATGTTGCATACGTACGCAGCCTGCTTGAATTTGCTTCTAATATTTGGTCTCCACAGTATGCTACATACAAGCTGAGGATTGAGCGTATTCAAAAACGATTTATACGTCATCTAAATTACCGCTTATTTTCCAACGGCTTGTCGTACGCTGAAGGTCTGCAACGCTACGGTTTAGAGACATTAGGGGACCGGCGAGTAGTATCAGATATGTCGTTTCTACATAAAATTATTCATACTGGGTTGGAGAGTTCATACCTCCTGAGTAGGGTGAGCATACGAGCGCCTTCCCGACTCGCACGTGCTCACTCAACTTTTTACGTACCAAGGTTCAACACTAACTATGGTTCCAATTCGTTATTGCCGCGCGTTATGCATGCATACAATGTATGCTTTAACGATATTGACATATTTAACCATCAGAATAGTCGATCCTTTGTTAAGGAGGTACGTGAAAAGCTGATTATCAGATCGGATTGAATTAGCATGCACAAGCACTCACATGCACATTCGCACTACAGATACACACACCCACACACACATACATACACGCACACACATATACAAACACACACATACACACACTCACACATACACGCTCTCCATCACACAAACACACACTAACATCCATACACTCGCACTTAGCGATTTTAACTGTTACTTTTAAATTCTTTTTGGTTTTATTTATTTTGTATTGTTTAGCATATTTAATCCTTATATAGCAAATAATTTAAAACATCATTGGCTTTGTTACTGGTATATATTATGCTTATACGTATTTTTTTATGCTGTATGTTTTTAAGAAAAATAAAATTTAATTAAAAAAAATAAAATTTAAAATTTTGGGGCGGGGGTCGCACGCAACTCACCTCTCGGCTCCGACGGCGTGGAGTATGTAGAGGATCCTGTCGGCGGCGTCGGAGGACGTCCCGGCGGCCGCGGGCACGCAGTGGCGCGGCGTGGCGCCGGCGTGGTTGCGGTAGTCCACGTCGGCGCCGAACGCGATGAGCGCCTGCACGAGGGCCGGCGAGGCGCCGCGCACCGCCACGTGCAGCGGCGTGTCGCCGCGGAAGTCGCCCAGCGAGGGGTTGGCGCCGCGCGACAGCAGCGCCACCGCGCACTCCAGCCGCTCGCGAAACACCATCACGTGCAGCGCCGTGCGCCGGTCGAAGTTCACCGCGTCGATGTGGCAGTTCATGTCCACCAGAGCCTCGATCACCTGCCGCGACACGCACCAGTGCAGCGGCGTCCCGCCCAGCTTCATGTCCTCCGAATACAGCTTGTTCACGCTCGCCTGCAGCAAGTCCCCGACGTAACCTGGAGGCGAAAGCTTCTCATAATTGACTGGAAAATAGGCCCCTTTTACAGAGGGCCGCTTGCTATCGATAGAGCTGGATTTTCATTTAAGTCTATTGGCCGATCCAAATCACGATAACTAACTCTTCCGAAGCCGAGCTAAGTTGTTTTTAGGTTCCTTCCTTTGGCCGAACGCGGGCGAACGTTGCCAAACTTCAATTTTGATTTAATGTTATCGAAGGGTCTATAAATTTTACTCGCCGAATGAATATAAATAATAAGAATAACTCTTTCAGGCACATACCCACCTCATGATGTAAGAAAGAGAACACGACCCTAGCATGATAGTTTTACCTTCGCCTTGAGAAAGTCGCCGAATATTGTCAAACATAGAGTTTGGGATAAACTGAACAGTGTCTCAACAAAGGGGGTAGTTTTTTGTTGTAGTTGTTAAAATAGGATTGCCATCAGCCTGGCGAATATCAGCCAGCACCGCCACGGTGCATTTTAACCGCTGAATTTGTCAATTAACACTGTTAATATTCCAGCTGCACCATAAAAGACAGATTCTTTGTATTTCTTTCGCTAACCCACACTCTTTGTATAATCCTGTACCAACCTCCTAATTACAAATCCCGCAGTGCTGACAAATTGTTACGTGTGTATCGCGTCGTCATTGGACACACAGACACATAAGCGAGTCGTAAACACCGCCGCGCGGTCGCTTTGTTCATTCGAGTTGAGTCCTACCCGCCGTCGCATCATTGTCGCAAAATCGTCGAACAACTCTCGTGTAAATTGGTGCGTGCTGCAAATTGGTGTGTGCTGTTTGGAGAATTGCGCGTGCGGTCCAGCATCTTCGCGGTCCAAGTTTGTGAAATCGAGTGGAAGCCAAGCAGCTCGTCATTCCGTCAGGTGCACTGATCGACCGTCGAAAGGTTGGTGATTTGTTGGCATTTGTTCCATCGTTATGAAACGTCCATTTATCCCATAAATCCAATACAGTCCTAATATCTCTTTGTTTATCATACCAGCCGGATACTACTGGAAATAGTTTAGAAAAGCGTGTTCTATAACTGGGCTGAAAAATCGCCAGTCAGCTAGAACACACCGTTACATAATTTGGTCATTCGAGCACGGATTTAACATATAGTTCGGTATTACAATCCAGTGAAATCTATATCGTTTGTTTAAATTATTTGTCAGTAGATCTATAGAAATACATGGAACGTTTCATTGTCATATTGTAATTTCGCATCGTAACAATAGGATTCATATTTATTTACCTAGCACCTATATAAAGTGTAAGTTCGTCACACTATCGTTATATTGGGCTATTCAATAGGTAAATAAATTAAATCGTAGTACGAATCAATTATTGTTATACAATTCGTTTTTTTTTTCGTTTCAACAGCGCGCGCGTAAAATAAAATAGAAGGAATTGATAAATCATTTTAATGGTCATCATGTTTGATTTGACGTTTCGTTATCTCGGTCGGTCATTTATCGATTTCTTTCGCCTTCATTAGGGAGTGATTAATAATCGTATCGTAAATTTATCGTACATTCCATACAGTGTGCAATAAATAAACAAACATAAATAGTTGTTTATTATCATAAATTACGTGATAATATATCAATCAATTTACTTGTAATTAATTGATAAAAATTCTTGGTTTCATACATTTAGTTTTAAAAAAAAAAAACACTTTCGTAGTTAATTTCATATCGTTTTCATATAGTTTAGTAGATTGATTGCAGAACGATTATACGATAATCAGGTGAGAGGGATTGCGTATTTTTTGGAGCACTTATAATATCGTACGTACTTATTGTACCCATAAAATTATGGTACCTTTCGTAGACTAGTGCATATAATCAAAATGCCGGTAATCGACGATCTCAATTTCGCAGTGCAGTCTACTTTGAAGAAAATAATTAGAATTGAAGACACGGCTCTAAAGTGTGAAAATGAACCGGCAAACGAAAAATTAAAAACCTTTTAAAGGTCATGTCGGATGGAATGGATGATTTGTTGGATAATTTCTCCGAAAATATAGGGAAGATTGCCTCATATAATGCAAAACAATCCCCACGTATCGAGAAGGATATGCAACGGGAAATTGAAGAATTTGAAGCACATTTTTATAATGCAAAATCTATCGTTACCTTTTTGTTTCCTAGCAAGGATAAAAATGAACCTCAACCCTCCACGAGCGTTAGTGCTAAAACCGAGTTTAAGCCTTCGATAGGTATATCACTTCCGAAGATTCAGTTATCAGAATTTGATGGAAACATGAAACAATGGTCGAATTTCGCGGATTTGTACACAGCTACCGTGCACTTGAATCCTCAATTATCCGATGTGCAGAAGCATATGTACCTACGCTCATTGTTAAGGGGAGAAGCTCTTTCTATTATATCTAGTCTACCACTGTCGGGTGCTAATTATAATATCGCATGGAATGCTGTTTGTAATCGCTATAGCGATTCGAACCTACTTACAAATGCTTATTTGGAAGCATTGATGGAATCTCCGAATTGTAAACGGGATTTCGCGTCATGTCGTACATTCGCCACCACTATTATGGAAAATCTTGGTGCTCTCCAAGTTCTTGGCCACGATACAAAAGGGTGGGTGGCACTGCTAATCTTCATGCTGAGAAAGAAGTGAAATCCAGATCTGAGGGAGAGATGGGAGAAATACATTATTTCGGTCGCCACTCCAGCAATCGACGATCTTGTTAACTTCTTAAATAGCGAAGCAAGAGTATTGGAAGCGGCGCAGCCAGATTCAAGCATCAAGCCATATAGCAAAGGGCATGAAATACCAATGGTCAGAAGCACTAAACCAATAAGAAATGCTACAGCACTAATGGTCAGCACGAACCCATTACAAAAGGCTTCATGTCTGGAATGTGGTGCTCAGCATTTTATTTACCAGTGCCACATCTTTAGTAAGAAGAAACCATTTGAAAAACTTCGTTTAGTCAAGCGACATCGTCTTTGCTTGAATTGTCTGGGAGCAGGTCATTATCTGAAAGACTGCCCTATCAAAAGTACTTGCAAACATTGTTCAAACCACCATCATTCCTTGTTACATTTTGGTGATAAGAATAATAGTGATGGAGCTCCTGCTAATCGAGGAGTTAAACCAATTCACACGGTTGAACAATCTGGCACATCTTCGGATCCAGGAGGATCCAGAGATACAACAGTGTCATCGTTACAAACTAATACGAGTCTCTCACTCGGATCGATTCTACTAGCGACAGCACAAGCGTTTGTATCGGATCGGCAAGGACAATATCACAAAGTGAGTGTACTCATCGATAGTGCTAGTGAAGGAACCTTCATTACTAGCTCCATAGCCCAAAAACTAGGATTGCCAGTCGAGAATACTAATGTGCCAATATTTGGAATGGCACAGACGAATATTGGGGTCTCAAAGGGAATGGTAACTTGTTGCTTCAAGCCAGCATGCAATGTTGAGCTACAAATTCAGGCACTTGTGGTAGATCGAATCGCAAGATGCCCATCGATTTCTGTGAACCATCAAGCATGGACTCATATCGGAGGCCTACAGCTGGCCAACCCAGAATACTGCCATTCGCAAATGGTAGATATTTTGTTAGGCGCAGAATGGTACAGTACGGTAATCATCGGAACTCCAATCACAGGTCCAAGTGGCTCTCCGAGTGCAATTGAAAGCATTTGGGGTTACTGCCTAATTGGCAGAGCTCAACAAAAAGTACCACACGTGCAGGCCTTATGCACAGGTTTGGACAGTAAACTAGAGCTGCTCGTTCGTTCGTTTTGGGAAGTGGAAGAACCGCCAGCTACTTCACATTTCATGAGTCCTGAAGAGGAGGAATGTGAACGTCATTACCAGTCTACAGTAAGGCGATCCCCAAGTGGAAGGTACATCGTCTAGTTACCTTTCAAGACCTCAGCACCAGCATTGGGTGATAGTCGTCAAGCTGCATTGCGTCGATTCCTCTTACTGGAGCGTCGTTTGGAAAAAAATCCAGAACTGCGAATGCACTACAATTACTTTATGACAGATTATCTAAATCAAGGTCATATGGTTGCATCGTCAGCAAAAACCTCTATGGAAGAGGCAAGGTATTATATACCACACCATTGTATCTACAAAACAAATCCAGTCATCAGCAAATTTCGTGTTGTATTTGATGCATCGATGACAACTGTGAATGGCCCATCGTTAAATCAAATTTTACATGTTGGACCTTCACTACAACAGTCAATATACAATCTCCTTATAACATTTCGGTTTTTTGGAGTAGTATTAGTAGCAGACATTCGCCAAATGTATAGGAATATCGTTGTAGCAGGAAAAAATCAGTCGTATCAAAGAATATTCTGGAGATGGGACCGTCCTGATCCTATTCAAGAATACTGTCTGACAACAGTAACATATGGGGTCGCATCCGCACCCTATTTAGCTATTCGCACCCTGAGACAATTAGTACAGGATGAAGGATCATCATATCCAGCGGCATCAGAAGCTATAATGTCTTCAACATACATGGATGATATTATAACATCTACACCTACGGTAGAAGACGCAATATCGCTACAAACAGAATTTATTGCGTTAATGGATCGCGCTGGATTTTCGTTACGGAAATGGTCAAGTAACAGAATCGAACTGTTGCAGTTATTACCACCAGAATATTGTGCTCTACCAGTCAAGGAATGGGCATTTGATGAAACGTCAAAATCTTTCACAAAAATATTGGGATTGATCTGGTTGCCAACATCGGACACACTTACTGGACCAATTTCTGGACCAATCACCAAAAGAGGGATTTTGTCAGAAGTGCTGGTTTGTATGATCCACTGGGTTTTCTTTCGCCGGTTACCTTTTATAGAAAGTGGATTATTCAGCACCTTTGGCAATTAGGAGTATCGTGGGATAAAGAGCTTCCCTCAGAAGTGGTGGCCAAATGGACTCAGTTCAGGAATGAATTGCCAGAACTGGCTAGGTTTCAACCGCATAGGAACTTAAAATTGGACTCAACAATAAATGTGGAATTGCACAGTTTTGCTGATAGTTCTGAAAAGGGATATGCTGGAGTTGTCTACCTGAGGACCGAGGAGCTCGATACCAAAGTAGTTGTCCTCCTAATCATGGCAAAATCTACAGTCGCCCCACTGAAACGCGTATCTTTGCCAAAATTGGAATTGTGTGCAACCCTATTGGCAACTAAGCTAGTTTGTCATGTATTAAACTTAATGCAACCACATTGCACCATATCAAGGGTGAATGTGTGGACAGACTCAACAGTAGCATTGGGATGGATTCAGTCTTCGCCACATACATTGCTAATAGAGTTAGTCAAATTCAATCGTCACTTTCACTTTTAAAAATTCTTTAAAGAGACATTTACTCAACTTATGAATTCCCCCCTCCCCTCCCGTCTCCTTTGCTTGTCCTTATATTTCACTCCTCCCTTCAATACGAGTTGGCATACGTTACTAATCACTGAATTATATTTTATACTATGATGACTTTTTTGTAAGTGTATCTATTTATTACTTGTAAATTTATTTGCCCACATAAACCTTCAGTCACAATAACCCTGGCGGTATGGTCGGTAGATATTGCCACTTGGCAATAGGCCCACCACATTGTATTCTTTTGTGTGTGCAATAAAGCTTTTCAAACAAACAAACAAACTTTCGCCAGAACATTTTCGATATGTTCCATCTGCTCATAACCCAGCCGATTGTGCGTCTAGAGGATTACTACCAATGGAGCTGATAGAGCATCCATTGTGGAAATCGGGTCCTGAATGGCTCAAAGGAACAGCAGAAAATTGCCCAATGAAAGGCTCAGTCTTGTTAAAGGAAACTGTAGAAGCGGTTCACCTGGAAGACCGAGTAATATCGTTAATGTCACAACCTCAACCAAGTGATGATCAAGAAGTAGACTTAATCGAAAACGTGTTAAATAGAACTTCGTTGTTAACACGTTTCAAATATATCGTCGGTTATTGTCTTCGTTTCATCCACAATATACGCCAGAGTGAAAATCGTCGCTCTGGACAATTGTCAGCTAAAGAATTGGCGCTGGCCCTCGAAATTGGAGTTCGTTGGGTGCAGTCAACAGAATTTATAACGCTCATTAGTGACTTACAAGCTCGAAAACAGCCAGCTGCTCAATTTCGTAAACTCAATCCATTTTTAGATGACCATCAACCAATGAGAGTTGGTGGACGTTTACGAAATGCTTCGATCGCATATGCAAGGAAGCATCCACTTCTACTACCTAGAAGGCATACACTTACGTTGATGATCGTGGACTTTTATCATTTGTTCTACCTGCATCCAGGTCCACCGAATCTATACTGCGTCATCCAGACCCAGTTTTGGACATTGTCGTGTAACAAAAATTACTTTTTGTGCACATGGGCACGTAAGTGGTAAAGGTTTTTGTAGTGTTCTTGATTATTCCTCTGGTTTTCCTTCCTCATAATAGATGCTTTTTATTTAAACTAAATTTGTACCCCATAAAAAAAACATCTGACAGTTCTCTGTTTACATATTTGATATGTCAGTGTTGTAATGTAAAAAAAAAACAAAATATATCAAGTCAAATTACCAAGTCAAATTATATAATATATATTTTACTTCAAAAACAAAACTTCTTCTTACTTCTTGCTTGCTGTCTTCAGTAATATTTTTTTCTGTCCGCGTTTTCAGTTTTCAGCGACATTAATTGCTAAGGTCAGTCACTGAGATGAAACTGTCAAATTAGAGAGAAGAGGGGCCTGCTCCCTCTTATTTTACAGATTAAATTAAAATTTAAAACATTTCATCATGAAATAGTGCACTGACATAAAAGGATTGGCCGCAAATTCCAGGCACTTTATATTAGCCTTATTTGGGTACCGCTTGGTTTACTCGCGAGCAAAGCAGGCCGGAGGAACACGACCTAATCAGCAATGTAACCTTCGTATCATCCATATTACACATATTATGTTATACTTCATCATGTTTTGATGCAATATCGGATTTCGGCGCTGTGGGCGACTTTCTGCTGTTTGATGACCGAAGATTATATGGATTTACGAAAATAATTTCGTGTTTTATTTGTAGCAAACAACCGCCTTGGCAAAACGAGTAGAAATATATTTTTTGATAACCTACCCCCTGATTGATAAATATTTTTTTTATATAGTTTTTTTGTTTATCTTTTTCTTTCTAAATGTATTTATAGTTTCTGCGTTTGTCTACAAAACGTAGTGGCGCTCTTTCAAGTTTAAAATCAATTAACGGCATTATTTTTCATCCTTCTATTTTTATTCCGTTATAGTCGGGTCGTGATGTAATTCGACGTAGAGTAAGCAAATGTGTGAAATGCTTTCGAACGAATCCGACGTCATTAAGTCCGCCGCTGCAGTGGCATCTCGGACGTATCACGAGAACTTACCCAGGGAACGATGGAATCGTCCGCGTTGCTGAAGTTCGTACAAGCAAAGGAGTGATAACCAGACCCGTTGTCAAACTTTGCCCTCTTCATATAAATTAAATTGAATCATATCCAGGTGTGCGAATCGTGTGCTATGTAGCGGGTGACAGATTGTTGTTCTCGGAGAAATACGCAAATTCAAGGTTAAAGCTCACCCCGACAATAAGTAACCTGTAAGGCAGTGAATGGTCTTGTTTGAACTGACCTCACATTCTGGTATGTTTGTTTATTGCATTGTGCACATCTTGGATAACGTAGAATAATATAGGTTTAGGAAAACAATCGTGTTTATTAGTTTCGTAGGTCAGAGTTAATTCGAACTCTTCTATAGTTATAGAAAAAAAAATTCGTCAAGTTGTTAGCATTGTGTCAAACATTTCGTTGAATTTACTGGGTAGATTCAAGGTGGGCGGTATGTATAATCCTGTACCAACCTCCTAATTCCAAATCCCGCAGTGCTGACAAATTGTTACGTGTGTATCGCGTCGTCATTAGACACACAAACACATAAGCGAGTCGTAAACACCGCCGCGCGGTCGCTTTTGTCATTCGAGTTGAGTCCTACCCGCCGTCGCATCATTGTCGCAAAATCGTCGAAAAACTATCGTGTAAATTGGTGCGTGCTGCAAATTGGTGTGTGCTGTTTGGAGAATTGCGCGTGCGGTCCAGCATCTTCCCGGTCCAAGTTTGTGAAATCGAGTGGAAGCCAAGCAGCTCGTCATTCCGTCAGGTGCACTGATCGACCGTCGAAAGGTTGGTGATTTGTTGGCATTTGTTCCATCGTTATGAAACGTCCATTTATCCCATAAATCCAATACAGTCCTAATATCTCTTTGTTTATCATACCAGCCGGATACTACTGGAAATAGTTTAGAAAAGCGTGTTCTATAACTGGGCTAAAAAATCGTCAGTCAGCTAGAACACACCGTTACACTCTTCATTATTCTTTCTCTATTTCCAGAACCATTTTTTACTGTTTTAGTCGACACTTTTTTAAGAAAGTTAGGCATCAAATTACATTAAATGGTAGGTATTTTTTGGAATAATCCACAGGATAATGAGCGAATTCATGCACCGGAATGAGTACCTTGGAGTGTCAGTACAAAAAGGCTTCATAAGTGGCGTCTCAGGCTGCCTCGAGCACAATTCTCTTCCGGCTGCTGCCATTGAGGAAGCGTGACAGCTCGAGCGCCAAATCAACGTATGCTGGCTCGACCTAGATAACGCTTTTGGGTCAGTCCGACACAGTCTCCTCCACTTTGCACTCCGCTGGTACAACTTCCCACCTGTGGCACCTGACATTGTAATCTCCTACTACAACTGTCTGATGTCAAAACACAAGGTCAATTCCATGTCAAAACCCAAGAATAGACTACCTGCTCTATATCATATTCAATTGGACTGTTTCAGAGCTGTTGCCTCTCTCCGACGATATTCAATATTGTTTTCAATATACTGCTGGAAAGCCTGAACCAGTTCGACAAGATGTGGGGTTACCGTTTCAAAACAGACGGCCAATACACCTCTTCGTGCCTCGCTTTTGCCGAGGACCTAACTTTTATCACCAGGAGCCCCAAGCAGCTTTCCCTGCTATTACAGAAAGTGGGGCTGTTCTGCGACTGGTCAGGATGTATAAAAGTGAAACCCTCCAAATGTTTTTGCCTTGGACTCGCCCGCATACACAAAATGTACGTCCTATGATCCCAAATTGGTCGGTAAGGGCTCTATTATCTCCCTTTTAGACCCAAATAACCATTTGTAATTTCTTGGCAGGAAAATCACCTGTCAGGGAAAAAACCTCTCTGGCGATCATGTTATAGAACATTTCATTAGTTGTCTGGCTAAGATAGATGTCTTGTTAATTTCTTGCCCTCTTTAGGCTTTGATCTTTGACAATTATCTAACTTCACATTTGTCATGGCCCTTTCTTATTTACGATTTCACCAAAACCCAACTGTCTCGTTTGGATGCACTGGTAACAGCTAGTTTAAAATCCTGGTTGTCCTTAGCAAAACCAGCTAACCCCTCGACTTTCTTCAGGTAAAAACACAAATTTGGGCTAGCTGCAAAACTGCCCTCTCTGCTCTACGTCAACTCCAGAATAACCAAAAATTCGATTCTAATCAATTCCAAGGATCCGGCAATATCGAAGTACGTAATAAGTGGCCGTAGTGAGTCAAATGATCTACAAAGCCCGAGTAGACTTCCACAAAAAGTTCCTTGCTGGAATCAGCCAGAACGGCAATGGTCTGGGGTATGGCAGTACAACCATGAGCGATGTGAACTTGAAGATGTCTCTTTTGCGGGAAGATTTCGACAGCAATAGTATGGCTCACGCTATTGCCTTCTAATGTTAGAATGATTGGACAACAATTGGAGACTTTTGCTGTCCTCCAATGCACTGGAAAGTAATGTTGTATGACTGGACGCCAGAGATGCTGAAATTTTACTTAAATGCCTTTTGGCATACACCTCCAGACCCCAGAAACCTCGCTCGTTGGAGTTATACCGAGGATAGTTCATGTCCCCTTTGTAGCAATATCCCTTGCACAGCTAGACATACATATTCTAGCTCAGGGACGGTACACTTACCGCAACGACAAAGTCCTTGCTGTTATTCGCGAGGTAATTAGCCTCTCAGTGGGTCGTGCCAACAAAGATTTGACAGTATCCTCTAACCTCCCAATACAGCTTGTGGGGGATGGCTCTAAAGGCAAAAAACATTTCACTACAAAACCTTTCTCAATAGACGAGAAAGCTTCAAACTGGATTCTAGAGGTCATCTGGAAACACTGAACAATCTTTCCTTTCTGTTTTCTTAATTGCGAGCAATAAACCTAGGATAACTAACGCGTCGTCGTCCGTCACTGGTAACGCCATGGTTTCAACTGGTGCGGTATCATGCAAACTAGACGGCAAACTTGAACGTGAGTGGTCTATATGGATGCATTGCAAACTGGACGCTACTTCAAACGCGCTGCAAACTTGACGGTAAACCGGATCGTGTATGGCGTGCTTAAGGTTATGCGTAAATTGGTTTGTTGCATCTGCAACTCAACTAACAGATGGCACAAATTGGAAATAAAATATTTTTCTTGCCATTCTATTCTCGTAAGTAATCCTGTTACTCTAAGAAATTCAAGGTAATTTGATCCGCCAGTAAGATCATGGGCTCTCTTTTCTGGGACAGTAATGGGGCAACGACTGAATACCTTGACCATGGAGCTCTACTATTACGGTGACTTTATACAAGAAGAAATAAATACCTCGGTGCTCAAGTCCGCAATTGCAATGGCTGCCATTAAAGATGATAGCTTTGACATACTTGATCATCCGTTATATTCACGAGAACTCACCCCTACTGTTATTTTTCTATTACCGAGATTAAAGGAATATCTGAAAGGCCAGAAATTTGAAGTTGATGAAGCAGTAGTCGCCGCGAAGAAGAATTTTTTAGGTCCTTACGATGAAGAGTTTTTTGGGAAAGGAATTTTAAGGTTAAGGAAAAGATATGTAGAATGTACTGACCTAAAAAGCGATTTGTCGAAAAATAAATTAACATTTAATAAAAGTTAACTGTATCATATTCATTCTCACTTTTATTTCAACGCCGAAGTGTATCGTTTTATTGCAGTATTTTTTTTGTCTCCAAACTCCCAACCAATTATTCAATGACTAATAAACAAAAGTTACTCGTGATATTTTTTTATTTTTATTTATTTATCCAAAATAAAAATTTACAATGTTGACATAAATAACACAGTGTAAAAAAAATATAAATAACTTTTGTTTATTAGTATGGATTTAAAATACCATACTATGGGTCTGGGTCCATACCAATAAAACATATTTTTATTAGTAAAAGTTTTTATATAGTATGTACGATTACGAAAAATATTTCGAGGCACATTAATAGGCTTAAAAACCGGCAATATATCAACCCTTTGTTACATCCACTACGAAAATGGGAACAAAGAAGTTGAAGTCAAAGGAAGACCAATGGGCTGTAAATAAAAGAATTACAGCCCAGGAAGGGAAAGCCAATGTTGTAACATTCGTACGTTTAAGGAAACGACCGGAAGGCCCGCCCTTAAACAGGCGGACCCTTTTAATGCTATTGTGTGCCTAGGGGCGTGGTTTAAGGTAGGTATATTTTTTCAACTATTCGCGGCCCAAGAGGCGGTATTATGGAATTTGTAACGTATCTCGTTTGGAACATGGCGAGCAGTGAATAATTAGAATTGGAGGCGACAACGCGTGTCGTAAGCTCCAGAGGCGCGGAGCATACCTACGCCCGAAATAAAGGCGACCACTGTCTAGGTCAAATATTATAATCCTAAAATACGTATAAGTTAGTAGGAATAAAACAAGCGATTTCGCTATAAAAAAGCTTTGATTGTTTGTTTACACCGATTCTTAAGTAGATCCCAGTGCCAGTGAACGACTCATTAAAACAAAAGAAGACTCTCGACCGTGCAGGAGTGACTCAGCGGATTACGCCTATTGGAAGGAAGCCATTTTCAGTGAAACGGAAATCGTAGGAAAAACGGAGTAAGTAGAAAACTACCTAATTATACAGCCACCGAAAATTATTCCATTGCGGGCAAAAACCCGCATAAAAAACATACCTGTAGGAGGTGAATCGTAAACAAGTGGTCCTTCGACGACGGATTTTGGAAAAATAAAAAATCCATCAGTAAAAACGGCAACAAAAATGGCTTCAACAAACGAGTCAAGAAGAGGATCCACAGCTTGGTCGGCAAATAGCAGAAAAAGGGAGAGGCTGCAAGGAGTGAGGGAAGCCTCTGAGGAGTTAAGGAGGGCCACGAGGAAAAGAGCAAGAGTAGCCGCAGAGAAAAAGAAACTGGAGTTGGAAACGAGATCGCGAGAAGATCAGTTAAGAGCGGCGGAAGAAATAGCAGCGGCAAAGCGCAGAGCGTAAGAATGCAAAGCTGCGGCAGTGGTACAAGTTCAGCAAGCCGAACTGGAAGCAGAACTGGAGATGATGGATGCCGATACGCAACACGCAATGAGGGTGCTGGATGTAGTGTCAGAGACCTTTAACTCGGAAGGCGGCGGCGGCGAGGAGCAAAGAAGAGATATCGCAGATTTGGAAGACGCAGCGGGGCGGACATCGAGATGGGCAAAAGAACACCCACACGCCGCGGAGGATCAAGGACCTTACCCGATGGAGACGGCACCGGCGGTCGGGCCAACGACGAATATCGACGAAGGCGACCGCGGTAGCAAAGTACCCGGCAGCGGCGCCGACGCACAGGGGGAGCGACTCACGGCGACCGCGCAGGCGAAAGCCGCGGCGGGCGCGGCGGCACAAGAGGCTGCCGCGAACGCCGGCGCTGGCAGCTGCAGCGCGTCTAACGACGTCTAGCGCGTCACTTTCTAAGCAAAATGCGAAAAACTCAAGGCGCTATATTTAGATAAGCGCTGGGAAGCGGTAAAAATTTGAAGAGATGCTTCAAATGTCTTGCAGCGACCCATGGCAGGAGACAGTGCCCGGCCTATCGGAAGTACCCTAAAAACAAATATAATTACGTTGAATGCAAACTTCTTGAGCTCTACAACTACATGCTCAGGTCACACGTATTGCATTTATTGAACACCAATGCACTGAAACCAAAAAAGGGATAGGAATATTTTATACCTGTGACAATGACGGAGAGAGGTTGAGTTTACGCGTGACTGTAATGATTTTCGTCGAAGCCAGCCATTTAACGGTACAGTCAGACGATTACATAACTAATAGATTCGTTTAGTGTTGAGTTGAATTGGGCTGTGATAAATTTTCAGTATATACGTGATTGTCTCAGCGGCCCGTCGTTTGGCGGTACAACCAGAAGAGTAACAAATAAATACGTTTTGTGTTGTATTTTGTCTTCGTCGTCTGTGTTGTGATCGTGAGTTCGACTGTGCTGAATCCCAGGAGGTACAGTAGGTAAATAACTGTATTTTCTATTATTTCTTGTCGTGATCGTCGTTTAATATGCCGTTAAAAACAAAATTGGGGAATAAGACGATATAGAAATGTTATCGATATAGAAAACAAATCTAGGCTAACCGAACCGGTGTTAGATAGAATTTTAGACAATCTATCATTAGTAGTAAATACGGGAAGTAGTGATGAAGAAACGAACGCACTTAATTTAGATGAAAAGAGATTTGAAAATAGTGACAGTGATTTAGAAGGAATATATCCACTTCAATGAATAATACTATGTGTCTTACTGTGTACTGTAAAATTGAGGCGCATATAATTATAATAATAGCTTAGACAGTGAAAGGTGATCGTATTGTGTTGTAAGCAGAGTCTGTAAAAGTATTGTGTTTGAGATGTACTGAATAATTGAGGCTCCTAATATAAAAGAGGTAATAGTTTGGAAAGTGAAAGATGATTGTTTTGTGTTTTTGTGTCACAATCCTAATGTTATTTTCCACCTAATTATATCTCACACCGTATTATAAACCAAACTAATTATCGATATTACATCATGGACGGTTATGCATGTAATGCATAATCGTTCATGTGTTAATCGCTAATGAACATTTAAATTATAGTACAGTCATTCTCTAAAACAATACTGCTAGGATGGCTAGTCGATTTTGTACGTCGAAATTAAGTTTTTTTTATTTTGTATTCATCACTTCAATATTTATTTATTTTTTAATTTATTTGATTTAAAAAATTACACAGTTTGTAATAACAAATGCTTGCGTCGCTCCTAACTAGGCATAGTCGATCTATTTTGAATATTTATATTTTATTGTGAAATTACTTGTTTTCTGCCTGTCTTTTTTCTTTCTGTTTCATGTCTTCAATTCACGGGAACATCGATGAAGTGAATACATGGACCGAGGACATGAAATATTTTTGAAGTATTGATTATATATAAATTATGGACAATAATAGTACCAAAGAGTGGTCACTGGTTTTCTTTGGCGGTTCTTTTCAGTGGAATCTTACTTGTATAACTCGCCGGAAAAAATAGGAAAAAGTACCATTGCTGTCTTTTGACGTTCAGTATGTGTATATTATGTATTTACATTGAATAAACATATTTGAAATTGATTTTGAATTTGTTAATTAGACTATAAAATCTAATTTTAAATTTTCAATACATCATCACGATATCAAATATTCTGTCGTTGGCTGTACATGCCTTGGTTTTAAGGAAGCCGGCGAAGTCCGTTACATATAGCGGCTCTAGTCTAGCACGAGGCCATTTGATTTTCTTTCTCATGTGCAGTTTTGACGCGGTTGTGTTTAATCTGTGTAAGCATTTTTGAGACTGTGGTCGAGAGCTCAAGAAGATTGCAGCGGAGTGTACCTGCTTACCGCGGTTAGCGCGGGCGCTGAAAATGTCGGAGACGGCGCTTGCAGTGGAGAACAAAATGGAGGTTTTGAAGCCGTGATCGCGGATACGGTAACTCGTAATCGAGCGTTATTGCAAGCATTGCCTATTACGTTGATAGGACCCAAGGGTAGAAGGATAATATATGCGCTTTTAGACGCGGGTTCTACCATAAGATTATTGGACCGGGGCATAGCGGAAGAGCTAGGTATACGCGGAAAAAGGGAATCGATAGAGGTAATGGGCGTAGGCGGCCTACGGGCCTCAGCACAAGTAGTAGTGGCCGTATCGTTTAAAATCAAAGGAGAATCGGGCCAAAGAGAGTTCTATATGCAAGCCTATAGTGTTGCGCGTTGAGCCTACCGGAGTTAAAGAGTATCCCCACGGAATACCACCAGGGAGTGGGCCAGGGCGAGAAAGTAGCGGGAAAAAAAGCCGAAGTACGGCCGATGTTATTAATAAGCGAGGACTACTGGGAGTTAATCGTATCAAGGAGTCTTAAGAAAATAACGAAGGATCTCTTTTTATCTAAGACAAAGCTCGGTTGGGTGGCTGTGGGTAAGGTACCTACAAATCAACGCAACCCGACATATCCTCTACTTTGTACAAGCGAATGCCCGGGTGGGGATACGGTACTTCAAGCCCTACTTGAGGCGAATTTGAAACTAGAAGAGATCTGGCCTAGCAAGAGCCGGGAATTAAAGGATATCAAAACGGCTGAAGAATATTAAGGAAGACGACTGTCTTGAAGGACGACGTCTGGACCACCGGGTAACTCTGGCGAGAAGAGGATGAGAAGGTACCGGACAGTAGAAACATGGCGTTGAACCGCCTACAGGCGGTGGGAAGACGAATGGATCGGGACCCAATATACGCAAAAGCATACTGCCGCAGAATGGAGCAGTACCTCGCTGCCGGGTATGCCGAAGAGGTATCGCCGGATGATTTAGAAGGGAGAAAAAACCTTTAGTTCTTACCACACTTAGGCATTTTGAGCCCAGCCAAGGGAAATTAATTGCGGATAGTGCACGACGCGGCCGCCCGTGTCGAAGACACTTCACTCAACAGTCGACTGTTAACAGGTCCCGTTCTTTACAACGGGATAATCGGTGTACTGCTCCGATTTAGAGAACATAGGGTGGGTTTCACAGCCGATATAGGAGACATGTTTCTGATGATCCGAGTGACTGATAACGATAGTTACAACCAGCTATTTTTATGGAGAGGTTACGAGCGGGATATCGTGCCGCGTACCTATAGGATGTTGTCGTTAATTTTTGGATCAAAATCATCGCAGACTTCGGCGCAGTATGTAAGGAATACCAACGCGGAGCGCTTCCGTGATCGCTTTCCCGATGCCGTGGAAGCGATTGTAAACCATCACTATTTTGACGACTTATTATTCGGGACCCCCACTATAGATGAGGCACACCGCGTTATAAAAGAGATAAGCTGGATTCACCAACAAGGAAACTTTACGCTGAATGGGTGGGCATCTAACGAGCCGGCGGCACTAAAAGAGATACCCAACGAGAAAAGGGCCCTGAAAAATATCGCGCTAGAAGAGGGCGAATTAAGATCTCAGCGGTTGCTAGGTTTAAAGTGGTTACCGAACGTAGACGAGATGGCCTTTGAAATGAAAATGGAAAAACTTGACGAACCCTCAAAGAAGGGCGAACGAGTGCCTACAAAAATAGAGGTGCTTAAATTAATTATGGGTATTTGGGACCCTTTGGGGGTATTAAGCCCCATAACGATTCGTGCAAAAACCCTAATACAGCGGGTTTGGAATTGTTGCATGAACTGGGACCAGGCCATGTATGTTGCACGTATTTTGCGGTACATCACAGGAAGCAATGTGTAGCGTCGCTTACCTGCGAATATTCGGTAGCAGCGACGAAGCCGTGGTATCATTCATTGCAAGTAAAACTCGCGTTGCGCCTCTGAAAAAATTACCATTCCGAGAATGGAGCTCACGTCAGCCCTCCTGGCTGCCAAATAAAATAATAGGTGAAAAAAAATTGAAATACATGAGAAGGTGTTATGTACCGATTCAACCAACGTTTTTTGGTGGATTCAATCTAAAAGTTCCGCACACCAGCAGTTTGTCGCCAACAGATTGGGGGCGTTGTATGAATTAACGTCACCGGGGGGGAGTGGCGGTGGCTAGCGGGACGTAAAAATCCCGCGGATAAGGGAACACGTGCGACCTCAGCGATCGACTTCTCGCAGAACGGCAGATGGTTGAGTGGACCCGGTTTTCTGAGAGAAGAACCGGAACAGTAGTCCCGGCAATTACCGCGCGCACCCGGTAAGGCAGAAAGAAAAGAATTGGAATACAAGCCTTTGGCCGTATTCACACTTCACGCACAGGCTACTAGCAGCGTCGACGTCGGACGATATTCACAGCATCGTCGACTCGTGCGTTCTATGGCGTATGTTATAAAATTCGGTCAGCTATGTAGGAAATTAACAACGGACCGCGCGTTAGACGGAAGCGACGTCGCGCGGGCGGAAAAAAATGCTGATAAAGGAGTCTCAGCGACAGTGTTTCTATAAAGAAATCGATGTTAATTTTTTGTAACATTCGTACGTTTAGGGAATCGACCGGAAGACCCGCCCCTAAACAGGCGGATCCTTTCAATGCTATTGTGTGCCTAGGGGCGTGGTTTAAGGTAGGTATATTTTTTCAACAATTCACGGCCCAAGAGGCAGTATTCTGGAATTTGTAATGTATCTCGTTTGGAACATGGCGGGCAGTGAAGAATTAGAATTGGAGGCGACAATGCGTGTCGTAACCTCCAGAGGCGCGGAGCATACCTCCGCCCGAAATAAAGGCGACCACTGTCTAGGTCAAATATTATAATCCTAAAATACGTATAAGTTAGTAGAAATAAAACAAGCGATTTCGCTATAAAAAGCTTTGATTGTTTGTTTACACCGATTCCTAAGTAGATCCCAGTGCCAGTGAACGACTCAATAAAACAAAATAAGACTCTCGACCGTGCAGGAGTCTCAGCAGATTACGCCTATTGGAAGGAAGCCATTTTCAGTGAAACGGAAATCCTAGGAAAAACGGAGTAAGTAGAAAACCAGCTAATAATACAGCCACCGAAGATTATTCCGTTGCGGGCAAAAAACCGCATAAAAAACATACCTGTACAAGGTGAATCGTACAGTTAAAAGAACATGTTTTTATTAGTATGGAACCAGACGGTAGAAATGAAACATTATTTTTTCACTATGGTAATTAACCTAAATATAGTGCAGGATTTAAATGTAAAATTTGCAGGAGTTTGCATATTACCGATAAATATAAAATATAAAATATAAAAATACATTGAATAAAGTTATTACATATATTATATTTTTTATATTTGTTGAGTGGGGCTTTTCTAAGGTCTTTATGAGCCTTGTAACACTGCGACCATTGCTGATCTATTGTGCTCGCCACCTACTATAGTTCTGCGCTAAGCCCCGTGTCATTCAAGAACCGCAGCAGGCTTTTGGCGCCAGATTGTTTTACCTCCTCAGGTTGGAGGTAGTGACCACCCAGGTGGTTGTATCTTTTACGCATCAGCGGGCCACACTCGCACATGAGGTGCTGGGGAGTTTCCTCTGCCCCTTGGCAGAACCTGCACATTTTTGTGTCTTTGAGCTTGAGGTTGAACATGTGTTTGTTCAGGCCACAATGCCCCGTGAGCGCCCTTACCAGTATGCGTAGATTGTTCCTATTTAGCGATAGGGCCTCACGGGCCGTCTTACGGTCGTAAGGCTTAATGAGCGCTTTGGAATGATTCAACCCTGGCGTGTTGTTCCAGTGGTTGACGGATTGTTCTAAACACATTTGTTTGAGCATTAGGTTTGCAAGGCTTTTTGGTACGCCACAGCAGGGTTCAGGGCCGTATAACGTTCCCTTTGCTCCCGTCCTAGCAAGTTCGTCGGCTTTTTCATTTCCCTCGATTCCTGCATGGCCGGGAACCCATCTTAGTATTACCCTGTTCTTTTCGCCCAGGGAATTCAGTAGTGATATGCAGTTTTGCACTAGCTTTGAATTAATGGTATTCGAGGCTAGTGCCATAAGAGCTGCTTTGCTATCCGAGTGGATATAGATACGGTGGTTGGCGTAGTCCTTTTGGAGGTTGATATCCGCACATTCAATAATGGCGTAAACCTCCGCTTGGAATATGGAGGCGTATTTTCCCAAGTTTACACTTCTTTTGAAGTTTGGTCGCTCTCCATATATACCACAGCCTACGTCAAGTCCCGATTTGGACCCATCAGTATACCATTTAAGGCTACCGGCCTCCCATTGCAGTTGGCTTTTTAGCCA
Organism: Micropterix aruncella; assembly: GCA_944548615.1. Taxonomy (NCBI): domain Eukaryota; kingdom Metazoa; phylum Arthropoda; class Insecta; order Lepidoptera; family Micropterigidae; genus Micropterix; species Micropterix aruncella. Next base: position 12,093,366 of record OX155960.1, read on the forward strand.
GTCGTCTCTGGGCGGCAGTTCCACTGTAAAAAGTTTTCCAAAGTTTAGGAGTGGGAGCATGGTGTCTGATACCATGTTGAGGGTTGGATTTTCACTGACTGAGTCAAGAACTGATCTTAGTGCTTGTGAGATCCAGTTTACCTTCTCTCGGGCAGATAGCCTGTACATGCTGGCTTTCGCCACCTGTTGCAAATGAATGTGTAGGGGCGGTAAGTTCAGCAGTGCATCTAGAGCTGCTCCAGGAGTGGAGGACATTGCGCCAGTTGTCATGAGGCACGCCGTCCTTTGGATATTGTTTAGTTTGGTAATCACAGTTTTCTGGTTGGCTTTGTTGCACCATACCACCGAGGCGTACGAGATTATCGGCCTCACAATGGCAGTGTATAGCCAGTGGGAGATCTTGGGGTTAAGGCCCCAGTTTTTCCCCGCCAGTCTTCTGCTTATACCCAAAACACTTTTAGCTTTTTGAATTGTTTTATCTAGGTGGCTGTTCCAGGTGAGTCTTTGGTCGAGCGTGACTCCCAGATACTTTACTTCCTTGGAGAAAGGAATCTGCCTGTGGTTTAAGATTGGCATTTTTAGTCCACCTAGTTGACGTTTGTTGGTAAATGGCACGAGGACGGTCTTATCGGCGTTGACCGATAATTCGTTCTCTCTGCACCAATTGCTAACGATTGTTAACGCTTTTTGCATTATGTGTGAGATCGTGTTTTGGCAGAAGCCCCGGACAATGACTACTAGGTCATCAGCATAGCCCTGTGTGTCTATCCTGGCCTCTGCCATCCTATGCAGGAGTTGATCTATTGCAAGAGTCCATAGTAGGGGCGAGAGTACGCCTCCCTGCGGGCAGCCTCTTGTAGTGGTGACTTCAAGGTTTGTTCCGTGAAGAGCTACCTTGGCCGTGCGGTTTGAGAGCATCGCTTTCACCCATCTGGTTGTGGTGTTGTCAACTTGTTTTGACTCTAGCCCCTTCACCAGTGATTTAATTGGGGTTTTGTCGAAGGCGCCCTTAATGTCTAAAAATGCGCATACTGCGATTTGTTTGTCTTCCAACGCCTTTTCCACTCTGTCTACTAGGTAGAGCAGAGCGGTTTCCGTGGATTTGCCTCTGCGGTAGGCGTGTTGGTTACAGCTGATAGGGTTGACCGTTAGGATTTTTTCCCTGATATAGCTATCCAGTATCTTTTCCATCGCTTTCAGTAGAAAGGATGTTAGGCTAATTGGCCTGAAGGACTTTGACAGTGCGTAGTCCTTCCTGCCAGCCTTGGGTATGAATAGCACTTTGACCTTGGTCCATTCTTCTGGTATATGTCCCCAGGCATAGCTTGCTCTGAAGATTTTAACCAGATATGGGGTTAGAATGTCGATACCCTGTTGCAAAAGCACGGGCATGATTCCGTCGTCCCCGCATGATTTGTAAGGTTTAAAGGATTTTACGGCCCATTTAACTTGATCGGGCCTTATGATTCTAGCAGCCCTACTCCAGTCCTCGTTTCGAGGTCTGTATGGAGCAGTGGCGGCGTTGCTAGTTGTCACAGCACCTGGGAAGTGGGTCGATATTAGTTCCTCCAGAGTTTCCTTTTCATTTGTTGTAAAGGTTCCGTTTGGTTTTTTTCAGAAGACCAATTTGGTTAGGTTTGTCCTTTGCGAGCAGTCTATGTACTCTGGCTCCTTGAGGCGTTTCCACTATGTCCTCGCAGAAGCTTTTCCATGTTGCTCTTTTGGCTCTCCTAATTTCTTTGTTGTACTCGGTTAAGGCTTTTTTGTATTCCTCCCAGTTGAGAGTTTGTTTAGCCTTATTAAATAGTTTCCGGGTTTCCTTCCGTAGTTTGTCCAACTTCGGGTTCCACCATGGAACTTTTCTTTTGGAGGTCTTTGTCTTGAGTGGGCAGCTTTCCTCATAGGCGTTTATAATGCCTTTTGTGGTATCCGCCACGGCCAATTCTAGACTCTCGCGTGTTTTTATATTTTTTTGTATTGTTTCAAGGTTAAGCCTTAGTGTGGTACGGTAAGCGTCCCAGTCGGTGGCTTTAGGATTCCTGAAAGTTGTGGTTTGACAGTCTACGGTGTTTAGTAGTTTAAAGGTTATTTGTCTGTGATCAGACATTGATTAGTTATTACATTGTAACGATCCTTAAGTATCGTTACATGCAGTCAACAAATGCATTGAATTCCAGTGAAATGCACTGACACAAATTCAGCTATTGTTCTACCTCGTGGTGCGATGAATCAGCACGATTTAAACTACCGTGTTAAATCAGATACATAAAATAACACTTTTACTCGGAATATTTTGGATTGCATCATTTTTCGGCCTATATACAGCGGCGAAAATACGACCAAAGCATCATTCCTCGAGTGATCACGTCCCCCAAGACAGCGACAACATACTCGGCACTACTCTCACGAGTCAGGTCAACGGGTCCGGCTTCTTGGGTACCTTTTCCTTCCTTTCCTTATCGAGGCGAGACGCATCAGTCTGTACTCCCACAGACTCGAGCCGTGCCCAGTACGAGATACTCGGAGCACAAGTACAATCCTTATCCATACATCCTCTAAACTTCAGGCAGATAGCCACTACATTCGCGTCAATATATCCTATTCGAGAGGCGTTACAAACTGGCAATATCGAACTCTCAATAAATACCTTCTGATACGCTTTAAATTGACTTTTAATATGGAGATAACCCGCAAGTTGACACCACCATCTCACATCGAATAACTTGGAGTCTAGTGAGGGGTGGTCCCTCACAACATAAAAAAATAATTTCCGATAGTATCACAAAAGTTACACATTTTGAAGGTAGCCTTGGGTGACTAATAATTTTGAAACCTTTTCTAGCTTAAACTAAAATTTCACACGTTTATTGTATTAAATAAAGTATGTTTTAACCTGTACAGTGTCACCGAGAGCACAGGTGCACCAGTCATTTGGCAGACTTATGACAATCCTATCTCATAAAAACTACCTTATCTATCAAAATATTATTTGGGTTAATATTCCAAATTCTGGCTTCGAAGACGGGGTCAATGAGTTGTTAAACTAGTCATTAACATCCTCTTTCAGTTCGTGGTCACTTCCATAGTTCTCGGCCAATAAATCATTAAATTTGGGGAAACGATGGTAATCACTCGGATCCAAGTCTGGGCTTAAGTAGTAGTAGTAGCAGTAAAAGGAGTGGGGAGCTTGTATCCAGACTTTGATGTCAGCTGGATCTATAAGATCTTTTGTAACTACCCACTTTGTGGTTGGGTCAGTGGTCTACTAGAAGCCCGGTACTGTTTACCCGTCCATACAGATCACTGACCTTCAGGTTGGGCAGGTCGCTGGGTTCGAGAAAGGCTCGTCCCAGTAAACTGTGTCTTTTTGCGGCGAGACCTGGGCAGCGACCAACGATATGTATGCGGTCTTCAGGTTCTTCGCCACATATTCGAGAGTACTTGCTCTCGGTCAAGCCAAGGTTGAACAGATGTGCTCTAAGGGTCGTGTGTCCGGTGAGGAGACCGATGGTGCTTCTAAGGTTCTTCTCGCTCATGTCAAGTAGAACCTTGGTTTTCTTAGGAAGTGGTTACTCCATCGTGGCCTTCGCCTGGCGACATGCTTGGCTCTGTTTCCAGGATGCCCGATGTTCCTACTCCAAGCAGTTCCTGATGAACCTATGGCGAAGGGGACTCCAACAACTGGCTCCGCCGGGCATTCCAGTGTGCCCGGTTTTGCTAGTCCGCCTCTTTGTTGCCGTGCATGCCTTGATGGCCCGGCGTCCATATTAAGGTGATTTTGTTGGATTTTCTAATGACTTTGTTGAGCTCTTTCATACAGTCCCAGACCACAGAAGATTCTGGTGGCTTTAGCCAGAGCGTCCAATGCTGCTCTGCTGTTAGAGCAGATAAGGATTTTTCTATTTTTTACCTCAAGAGTTTTATGCATTCCAATATGGCAAACACCTCAGCTTGAAAAACCATGGCATATTGTCCAAGGGATGCTGATTCTGTAGTTAGTTTTGAGTCCGTACATGTCTGAACCAAAACATCCATATGTTCCTGATCCGTCGGTGAACCAGGCGTCCGCATTGTCGCTTTGGAGCCAATGCGGTTTCTTCCAGTCCCCTTGTAGGATTAACATTTTATAGGATTTCTCTGCCAAGATTTTTTTTAGTAGTCTATCCTGGGTTAGGGTAAATGGGCTTTTGTGAAGGAGGTTTAGCTCAGGGTGATTGGGCCCTCGTCGCTTCCACTCGCTGAAACACTTTAGTCTGTATGCTGTAAGTTCTCGGATCGGCTCAACTCACGGTTCAGCTCCTATTCAGAAGCCTCCTCGAGTGGAAGGCTACCCCGGGTAAAACTTCCGTGTCTCAGGCCTCAAAGCTGGTGGACCGTTTTCTCCCGGCGGGATAGCATCCCGGCGCCACTGGACGATTTGCGCACTGGTCGGCGATGCCAATCGGTTGTGCATTCTGACTAATTGCTGAAGGGGTCTGGAGATTGTGGAAATACACTGTTTCCTAAGCAGCGGGGGTGGATGTTGACCTGTTGTCATGCCACTCTTGAAATGACTTTGGGCCACTCGATCCCGTGTGGCACTACGGGCAAAGAACGCCCAGGTCCACGATAAAGTCAAACTGAATTACCGCTGAAATACAACAGGTAGAGATCGCGTAAGCGACTTCGGACACGTTACCAGTCGGGAGGACGGAGGTATCCTGAAGGTTAATTCCAGGCGGAGATATTCAGCCAAAACTGGTAGGGGGTGAGGCTGCCCGCTGATTTTTTTCGAATTTATTTGGCGGGATCTTTAATTTTGTCACACATTTCAAAGTCATTTTATAAATAGTAAACGACCGTTGCGGCTCGCCGTTTGTATCAGACTGTCGCGAAGGACGGGGAAGATCCACGACGCGGCGGTGGGGGGGTAATAGGAGAACTGCACAGCTCGTCAGATCAAAACGTGCTTCACTTGAAGAACTACACTCCTATTATTTATTTATATACATTAATTTGAAAAAAATAAACATTTAATTGCGGAAGTAATTATCAATGCAAAAATAGTACATATTACCTTTTTACACTACCTACTTAGTTCTGTATTTCCATATTTTTTCCGACGATTCAATAAAGCCCGTTGGAACGAACCATCAAAAGTAAAATATTATAGCAGTGAAATAAAATAGCATATAAACATTTGCGATACCTGGTGTCATAGATGCGGAAGCCACCTCAGGGATGGGTGTAGCAGGAAGATTTACATCCGCGCCGGCCAGCAATAAGGCTTTAACACAGTCGGGCTTGTCAGCCAAGCAAGCCATGTGCAGTGGAGTGTGGCCGTTGCCATTGTAGCAGTTCAATGTGCGCTTACAACTCTCCTCTGCAGCCAAAACCTGCACATGGCTATGGTTAATATGATTATCATACTCTCTTGTGCATTGAGGAATGTCATTTGTGAGTGAATAATATGCACTATTATATATTTATTGTTATGTACTATACAGGCAATTATCCAAATTATCCATCGGGAATGCTACTCCAACTGCCATAGAGAATACATTTGAGGACTTCGCTGTAACTGTAACCATAGCCATCTGTGAGCCACCAAAATACGCATGGCCCAGCAGAATACTGCCAGATATAAATGGAACGGAAATTGTGATTGGGGATTTTAATACTTAACATCAGAACTGGGGATATAGAAACACCGACAATAGTGGAAAAGCTCTAGCCGACTGGTTTGACTGACGAGTTACAGTTAGTCCATGACGACAAAGAAAACAAGCCTCCACTCGCCCAGAAGTCGGAATTCTCCCGATTTACGCTTGTCTTCTGCTGACCCATTAGAAAGGGATATATTATGTTGCAACAGAACAGTTCTGAACGATTTACCTCGTAACCAGTCCAGACCTGTTCTGACGTCGTAAATGAAAACACAGTAACTTCATTACATTACATTACATTTTTGTCGTGTCCAATTGACGGCTAAAGACCGCTCTTGGACGTGTCAAAATAATTGTGCTAGGTAGTAAGTCTCGTTACTACTCTTTACTGAACATACATAGGTAGTCAAGAATTAACTACTAGATTATCAAACTATAAATATAAATAATCAAAATAGAAGCCTAATATTTGAAGTAGTTAGTAATTTGAAAAGATACGTAGTAAAATTATTCATCGTAACATTCAAATTGTCAGTAAAATGTTAAATAATCAAATTAAATCTACGTTATGCATTTTAAACTAAAAGTACATATATAAGACCATATAAAATAATCAGACAATAAGGCTCTACTTTTTAAGTAATTTAAATGGGCACAATATTTGAAAAATCATGGCCCTCAAATTCGGCCAGATTATAGAAAGGGTGGCCTATCAGCACCTCCTTGATGTTTATTTTGAATTTTATGTCCTCCAGCTGTTTAAATTTTGTAGGGAGTAGATTATAAAATTTAATGCTAAGATACAAGTAGCTTTTCTGTACTTTTGCCAGTCGTATTCGGGGTACGCATAAAAGGGAGCTACCACGGGTATGATGTGAGTGAATGTCTGAATTAATTGCAGTTTCTGCGAGGTGCTGTCTAGCATACATTAACCCTTCAGGCCTCGGCCCCTCAGCCGATTGACAAGTTGATGTCCCAAAATTTTTTAGTAAAAATTAGTAAAAAAATTGAATTATGACACTGTCTCACCAAAAACATTAATTACTGCCAAACCACTGTACCCATAATTAAAATAAAATATATTAACATAATGAAACATAATGAAATACAACAAATTAAATTAAAATAAAATTAAAACGGGCCCGTCACGCTGAATCAGTTTGTGGCCGATATCGGCCAATCGGGGCTTGAGGGGTTAAGCACTGGTATATGAACGCCGAATACATAGTCATTACCCTTGCCTTGCTGAAATATTCTTTGCATGAGGTCCTAGTCGTTACCTGATACATGCTGCGCAGTGCTCTCTTTTGCAAAAGAAAGATTCTTTCACTGGTTGCGGCATTTCCCCAAAACAGTACTGTGTTTATAAAGTTTGGTTCTTTAAAATGACGAGTTGAACTACTATAAGGCAAATTTTTCGGTTTGTCTGTCGATGGATAGTTACCGAGATACCTTAGATAAAAACACAGTATTTTTTAAAAAATCAGAATATTTTAAAATAAAAAACACAGTATGTATAATTTTTTAAGTTAAAATACAGTAACCTATTATTTACTGTGATCTTTTAAAATACTTATAAGCATTTAAGAAATATTTTTGTTTGGTTACAACACGGCTTCTTCAGATACTGTGGTTTTAGGTAAAATTTTGTTAAAAGTTAATTTATTAATACACGAATTAATCACAGTATCTCAATTACTGTGTTTAAGGTGTCTGCAGTTTTTTATTTATTTAAAAAATATATTTATTTTACATGGTTGGAACACAGTAATGGGTAAAATTTACTTATAACACAGTAATCACTCAGTTACGGTGTTATAGCTTAAAAATATAAAATTTATCAAATTATTTTCCTAATTTAAAACACAATATCTAATTTAATTAATTAAACAATTATAATTTATTATATATTTTATGCAGAATTGAAGTTCTAACTATTTTTTTAACATTAAAGATTAAATGAAATAATCTATATTGATTACTTTGTTCATGAAAACAAATATTTAACAACTGAACTTTGACCGCGTTTTTCTCAAAACGTCTTTTTTTTAATTACTGTGTTTTCATTTACGACGGCAGTGTTATCGTCAGTGTCGGTTTCAAAAGGGTTTAAAAGGGTTGAAATTTCAAAAGGGCTGACTAGAAGAGCTTCTCAGCGACACTGAAAATTCAACTGCGCAAAATACCCCCTCTGTCCCAGAACTATGCTAAGGACGCATCTGTCGTCATAAATTCTGCAAAAAAATACATCCCATACCGTTTCAGAAAGGAATACTTCCCCGGTTGGATCTCCCAGGAGAGAAACCGCTGATGACCTCCTAAAAGAAGATTTAGGAGATACATTGAGGCAATAGCGATGGCTAAAGCTTTTAGAAAACGCTTATTTTACGCATTCTAGCCGACAAGCTTGGAATCTCCTTAATAAGATCAGCAACACAACCCCTCAAATTCCAAATACAGTCCATGTCAAGCCTGACCATTATGCAAATAGAATTATCGCCGTTTCGAGAGACGTTTCTGTGACAAACATCAAGATGGAAGGTGGAAGATGAACTGACAACGTAGAAACTTTTCCATAGCGGTTGGTTATTGTACATAATTGCCAGTGATTTTTTTTACAGAGATAGGGCATGATGTTACTTTTATTTTCTATAATCTTTTTTTAGTTTTAGAAAAGAAACTAAACCGAATAGGCCACCCTCTTATCAAAAAAGGTATTTTTATTCTTTATCAATTCTACTACATATGAGCTGAGAGGAAACCGCTACAAAACAATGCCATTCGGATATTATTTATTTGCTGAATAGGTAGGTTTGTTAATCGGGCTCACCGAATACATTACTATACTAAGGGCAATCCTGTGTTATAAATAAGCTACTTTTCAAATCAGGCTTTGTCGGGACACTCTTCAGTTAGTTACAAGTTATTTATTTATGAAAGTCACTGACCTAAATGTCAAGCTCCTATCTTCTTTTTTTGCCATTTTAAATTACCAGAACTGATAAAGATTTCTAATTCTTCTAAAGGATTCTTAGAAAACTTTGTAATGATCGTTAATTACTTGTCATCCGATTCAATTACAAAATAAGGTTTAGTAAAACAATTAAACTGGAGCTGTAATTCTGATCTTTCCTCATATTTTTCCCATGTATTTTTTTAAAGGGCAAATGCACTCGGAATAGAATAGTTTCTCATTGCCTTGGAATCTAGTACAAATTAGTAAAAAAATGTTGCTTACTGAAATAATTTCCTTGGAAGAGCTAGCGGCGTAGTGCAATACACTGTTTGCGCTGAAATCCACCTGAGCCAGGGAACACTTCAGGGAGACGAGACTTTGCACTGTGCGCAAATTGCCAGTTTTTACAGCTACCTGAAATATGCAAGAATATTTTGAGCTTCAGTGAAGTTTCCAGCAGACAAGATTTGGCAATGGGCTCCAAAGAAAACATAAGTAATGGAGCTTCAGAACAGACGCAAATTTCTCTCTTTGAATACTCCTTGTCATGGGTAAACAAATTACTATGAATTAAAATGAAATATCCTAAAAGCCTAAGACCCCAATTTGTCACAAATAAAATACCCCAAAAATCATCCAAGGAATTTTTCAAATAGCTTCACTGCTGTCCATTGCAAGCATTTAGCTCCAGATCCCTTCCAGTATAAAATAGCTTCATTACTAACCATGATGGGTGATAGTCCTCTTTTAATTTCAGCATCGTTTAAATGCACCTGAACAGAGGCATTGTTGAATAGCTCGGCCATACTGAAGTGGGCGGCTACGTGTGCCACTGACCACGATGGATTTTCAGTCAGAATATCGCACAGCCGCTGTAGAGACCCCAATGAACACTGCAACAAACCAACGAGTGCCAAATGAAAAGTGACTTAAGAGCCTGCTCAATCGCTTGCTCCCCTTACAAAATAAGAAAAAATATCTCCCAAATGAAATGATGAAAACTAAACAAAATCTGCTTTGGGGCATCGCTATAAAGAGCAATTATCTAACGGCATTCGAATTTACATTAAATGTCATGATTTCATTGGGATGATTTTTGTTTCTTGTTTCGTATGGGGAGCAAACGATTGAGTGGGCTCTTATGTTCAAACTTTACGCTTTACTAATCTTACATTTATTAAATTATTATATTATCACAAATTAATTCCCAGCTTCACCAAATCAATCAGTATAGCTTCATCTTCGTTTGACGGCCATATTAGAATCGGGTATATGGCCAAGAGTGTCCCATTTAATTACAATACAATACAATACAATCAACTACTCCAGTAGATAGGCATTCCTACACTTGGATGCGTCACAAAATTAAATGCTAAAAATGTAATTATTAAAAACATAACTATCGTGATAGTTGTCATCGCTGTAATATTATATTCAATATTACCTACATACACATAATCAAAATATACTAATGTAAGAGTCAGGGAGAATAATATATTAAAATAGAAATGCAAATTATTAATTTATTTTTTTATAAGTACTTATTACAATGGTTACGATTAATTATACCAAACAAGTTCAAGAATCGAACATAAACAGTTCAGAGAAACCGTCACATCGTGTTTGGCACCTGCCTAAAACTCATCTAACTAGGTCAACTAAGGCCTGTATCTAGAATAATCAATATAAAATAATTTTATTGTCAATCCAGCAATATGCCTTCGTATTTTTTAAACATAAATAGATGTATACTAAATTATATGAAAATTAGAATGTCAGCTATCATAATACCATTATGTTTAAAACTTTACGCATTTCATTAATCATCAACATGGAAAATAAACTCAGAATTTTCAAACTCCCTTATACCATAAATTGGGTTTCTTACCAAATTATGTATAATTATTTTTTTAAATTGGGATTCAACATTGGGATGGATGTAACACTCCAAAAAGCGATTAAACGACTTATCATCAGCGAGAGTACTATATCATTTTACCGAAGCCTCTAAAGGTAATCAGCAAAAAATACTCACTTCCTTGGTAACCTCCAAATAAACAGACACATTGTCCTTGAAACAACTGAACTGGGCTTCGGCCGCATCTTTCGTATCGGAACGAAACAGGCTAGAAGAGATTGATATACGTAACATTAATAATAACAAATATTAAAATGGTAGAATAATATCTCTGCTTCACATGGAAACTAGTAAAACATCAATTAATAAATGAATAAGAATATTATCAATCATTTTCAGGAATTATCACTAATTCAGGATTCATCCACCCAAGCTTCAAATACTAAAATATTTATAACTACACTATGCATGATTTTTGAGTAAAATTTGCAGAACATTTGAAATTTCTAAATAGGTAGGTAAATATAAACAAAACAAAAACAATAATTAGTTCAAGTAACGCAGAATTATTTTTACCTATAGGCTACAGTGGAGAAATCCTCAACCGTACCAGATAAACAAATATGGTAAAAGTAGATGTGACATCTTGGTAACATTATAAATGGTATTTTTATTATTTTTTTACTAAAAAGTGGCTTTCTCTGGATAAGAGTTGTACATTTTAAGTACCCTCACAAAGGTATCATTCGAAACATCTGTGAATCTGACCCAAAACAAATCGAAAATTGAGGTTTCCTGTATAAAAATCATTGGTTTATTGTTTGCTTAGTAATTTTCGTTTTTAGTTTAGGACTACTTCCACATTTTCTCAACACCCCTTTTAAATTGGGCAAACTTCATAGCAAAAACAGTAAAACAGCAAAATCGTCATTTAATAATATGTTTTTAATTGCAAAGAAAAAAGCAATATACAGAGTATTGCAGAAATTTAAATCAAAACAACACTTGACAAGAGTTACTGGATCAAACCACACTTGCTGCAAATAGGAATATCTTCAGACTGTCCGTCTGGTTTACAAGATACACTAGAGTAAGAAGCGTGAAAAAATACAAAATAATATTGATATATATTAGGCAAATGTATAATGTATTAGCTTGAATATAAAGGAAAGAAAGCAAGCATTACCATACGACATAAAACAATAGGTAAGAAAAAGTAAAATGCCTTAATAACCTGCTATTGGATTATTTGGATATTTGACCCATGCCAATTGTTTGTTATCATTTGTTTACTAATGTTTAGCAATTTTCGTTGTTTCTTAATGCCTCCTTCTACATTTTCTCCATGCCCCTTTTGAGTAATTTTTAGGCCAACTTCACAGTAAAAATACCAAAATCGCAATGTGGATATTTTCCCCATGCCAATCGTTTGTTTATCAATTGATTACATTTGTTTAGCTATTTTTGTAGTTTAATACGCTCCCTTCCACGATTTCTCGATACCACCTTTAGGAGAATGATTTTTGACGCGTGAAAATGAGTCGAGAGATAGGGTATGATGTTACTTTTATTTTCTATAATCTTTTTTTAGTTTTAGAAAAGAAATGATTTTTGAAGGTCGAAGATCCATTTGCAAAAGCCGAAGGCCAGACTGTGAAGACCCTGGAATGCCCAAGGAGAGATGTAGATAGAAGAGTAGGAGAGCCGAAGGAACAATTTGTTGTGAAAAGTATCCAGCAAATAATAATATCCTTCTTCTCCGTCGTTCCCTCATTACTGAGGATCGTGTCCACTAGACGACAGTTTGCCTACGAGGCTCCTCCACTTTGACCTGTCTTCTGCACGGCGGGTCGCAGATTGTATTGACCCTTTTGTAACTTCTGTGAATAGGTCGTTCCATCTGGCCGGTGATCTGCCTCTGCTTCTTCTTCCTTCCACTTGACCCCCCCCCCCCGGAAAGCATTTTCTCTAGATTCTCTGGGTTTCTCCTGGCAACATAACCGAAGAACTGCAGGACCCTTCTCATGCATACGGTGGAGAGCCTCACTTGGATGCCGAGTTCTTCCAGGACAGATTCGTTGGTACGGCGTGCTGTCCATGGGATTCCTAGCATTTTACACCAACACCACATCTCCAGTGCATCGATTTTGGTGCGTATACGAGCCTTGAGGGTCCATGTCTCCGATGCATAGAGAAAGATCGAGAAAACCAGAGCTCGAACCAGCCTGACCTTAGTCCGCTTACTTATACCTCGTTTCTTCCACAGCCTTTCTAGCTTGCTCATGGCCGATCTTGCCATCTGGCTTCTGCGTGAGACCTCCTTTTCGCAGTTTCCGTCGTTGCATATCATGGAGCCCAGATAAACAAAGTCTTTCAAAGCTTGAAGGTCACTCAGCTCAATAATAATATAGAGTAGTCAAAGAAACACTCTGAAAATCCTACTCACCTGAAAGCTAAATGTAGAGTGTCGCTGTAGGGTCGATGCAAAATAATTTCATAGCACTTTTCTTTGCTATTCTTGGAATTGTGGTTGGGTCCAAAGAGTATAATTGCATCTTCTCGCATGAGAATCGGCCGCGAGACATAATTGTCCGATTTAACTTCCAAAACTTTAGTAGGTGGATGATCTGTACCCAGCAGGCCACGTAGCACTAAAATTTTCAGAAAAACTCAAATTTAGGATGTGGGCATGCAGGTCGGCAACTGTGATGACAAAATTTCAAAAACTATGACCAGGATTTCAAAATATTTACAAAGTTTGCAAATAGGTATTATACATTTTTTGTAATTACTAGCTATTCATAATTAACTAAGAACAATGTAAACATATGTGTATAACATGTGCAACATTTTTAAAACTATCATTGTAATCTTTTGTAAACCCATCTACTGTTTATTTCAAACAACACTCCTCAAACATTAAGATTTTGGATGCTAAACATCCGACACAAATCAAAGTAAACTGCCCTTCCCGGATTCCTATGGGCTATTTTTACTCCTGATTATTTTAACTACTGTTCGAGATATTCTATTTACCCAGGGGATATAACAGCATTGGTTTTAGGAACAGACGAGGTATTAATATTGTGCCTGCTCAATTGTTTCGTCATAAATGAGGCTCAGAGCATGGGAAAGTGAAAAACAAAAGCATTGTGAAATCGGAGCTCATGCGGAGGCACTGTGATGCCCTGCTGCCTGGCAATGCCAATAAGAGAAGAGTGAAATGAAAACCCTTAGATGTCCAAGGGCTAAAATAATAATAGCTTTAAGCGAACGTACAACTAGAGTTGTCGACTACAGCGGGCGAGCCCGTCACCTCAGGAAGTTTTAACGATTAGTCGTTCTAACTCCCTGGAGTGAGCGCAGAAGACTTAGGACAAAAACAGTCCACCGTCTAGCTACGCCACAAGCCCGTAAGAGGCCAACGCCTTAACCGCGAGATAGCCAGGAGTGTTACCCAGCGGGCTCACACTAACGCCCTTACTTCCAATTGCGACCAGATTACTACAGTCTCTCGATTGGTTACGAGTTCGAGGTCGCTTGCGCGGTCCTCTCCCTTACGAAGCGGTGAAACGGTGTATACCGAATCTTTCGCGGATTACGGCATCCTTTGCCCGGCTGTTCATCCAGGATCGGGTAGCTGATGGTCGTTTCGAGAACAGTCGCCGTAAGGTCCGCAACCACCTCCGCTCTATAGGAAACAGTACTGCTTCCAGACTCCCCCGACTTAGTCAGAGTGGCCCATGATGAGGTGGCCACGATGACCCATGTGTTCAGGGTCGGTCACACTCACGGGTCAACACCCATCCGACGGCCTCCACGCACGGGGTGCGAACCTGGGTAGGACACTGGGTCAACCAGTCTCCCCTGGGAATCAAACCTCTGGCGCTCCTGGACGGTCTGCGCACTGAGCGGCGCAAGCCAATCGATTGTGCTCTCCGACTAACAATCGGGGGAGTCTGGGAACTGTATTGCTTCCTATAGAGCGGGGGTGGTTGCGTACCTTACGGCGACTGCTCTTGAAATGACCATTGGCCATCCGATCCTGGGTGAACAGCCGAGCAAAGGACGCCTTGGTCCGCGATAGATTCGGTATACTCCGTTTCACCGCTTCGTAAGGGAGAGGACCGCGCAAGCGACCTCGAACTCGGAACCAATCGAGAGACCGGAGAAATCTGGTCACAATTGGTAGTTAGGGCGCGAGTGCCGCCCGCCAGGTAACATACCTGGCTACTCGCGGTAAGGCGTTGGCTTCTAACGGGTTTTGGCGTAGCTAGACGTCGGATTTATTATGTCCAAAGTCTTCTACGCTCACTGCACGGTCGATAGATCGATGAATCGTTAAAACGTCCTGCGGTGACGGGTTCGCCCGTTGTGGTTGACATCTCAATATGTTAGTCAGAGTGCGCAATCAATTGGCGTACAATCCAGGGAACGCGAACGTACAATCCAAAGAGGAAATTTAACCACCAGACTATATCCATTTTAATATAGACAGGCCAGGAGGATAATCGGAAATATACCCACGATGGTTAATTGGTCGCAGGTTGTTTACTAGCTGCGTTACTGTCACGGTTAGTGATCAAGTCTGGAGGTTCTCCGCCGGAGCGTTTCCTAGTTGGGTCTGCTCAAAGATGCCCTGCCGTTCCTGAAAAGCTACGACAAAACAATAGCTCCTAGTCTAATATGCCCAGACAGCCGGGTGGTTCTGAAATAACTAAATACGAGGACGATTAAATCTAGACCAGTCAGTGATAACCCTGAGATTGTCATGAAACTATCTTAAGTTCCTCAAATCCTAAATAATAACGGTATCAGGATTATTGACAGGACATATTACACTTAAAAGTTCATCAAACCAATCGGAAAATTGTACTGTTTTGTTAAATGAAAAGTGTAGAAAATAAGACTGCTTTACATAGATTTACATGATGACATGGATCGTCGGTGAACCATCGTCCACAATCCGTAGCGACCGACCACTGCCCTCTAATTGACTGGCAATCTTCACACTAACTATCAATTAGTAGCTAGATTGCTGGTTTCGATAGCGGGGTCTTATATACAAATTCTAAAATTCTATTTACAGGGTTAAATGGCAGAAAGTGGCCACAACATTAGCCATGCTCTCGGTGGCCTGATCCACGCAAGGGTAGAGGCGGAGCCCTGAGAACAACAGCGGTAGAAAAAAAAGTGCTGAAATCGTCACTTACTGCTTTGGTGGGGGAGTGACTAACACAGAATACATCAAAATATAAATATTTGCAGTAATTAGTTAGGTACTTACGTGAGTTGAACATTGTATTTCAAAATTCGCTCTTTTTTTGACGTAAAATAAACTGTGCTGTGCCAAAAAAAACTAATTACACGACAACAATAATTATTGTATAATATTTTGAAATTCGTAACTATGGCCCGTCAAGTGTCAAATGTCAAAAAAGGTAGGTTAGTAATTTATTTTTATTCATACCGAATTCTTATCGGTAATTTGTAATAGGTCTATTTCACCATTTTAAATTAATACAACTAATATTTATAAGGCTGTCCGCACATGAAACCTATTTAACCATTTAAATTAAGTAAAAATGAGCGACGCGCAACAAGAAATGCGTCGCAGACGAACAAAGTGATTGCCGCAATATATAGCCACAAAAATCTAGATAGGGGGGTTCAAAGTGGGGAGGGGGCAATGAGCATTTACCCCTTTATGCGCCGCAAGCGATGTTATTCGAAAACGTTGGTAAAAGTAAATAGTGTTCCGGTGATTTAAACTACCGAGCAGGGTGAAAATGGGTCAAATGGCAGAGTGAGAATGGAGTAAATGGCAGGGTGGGAAATGCAATGTAGATAAGTACATATTTTCATTTAACAAAAACATTTAATTTTGCTTCCAATAAATCAAAATGCCTACCGACCTTTAAAAAATACGAAAGTAAGTTTTGCCACCAAACATGAAATGATCCCAAATAATTGATTGAATTGAGTCTATTATTGTAATACAGTGTTTCTCAATTAGTGGTACGCGTACCCCCAAGGGTACACGAAGTTGCATCAAGGGGTACGCGTGGCAATCTCTTGAATAAAATAATTTAATTAGTAAAAAGCCATTACGCAAACAACTATAATATTTTGCACGTCGTACCTTTGCGAGGGCCGATTTTCGGTCATGACAAACTTAAAAACTAAACGTCGTCACAGATTTCAACTCGAAAACGAGTTGAGACTGAAGCTGACCGGCTGACCAAAAAGCAACCAGATTTGTCAGAGTTGTGGAATGAAAAATTGCACATTTGTGACATTTAAGTGATTTTCGCCTTCATTAGAACTGTATTTTGATGGTAACCAATGTTAAAAAACAGATTCCATTTATATTTGTCATTCCTGCAATAAGGGGTACGCTAGTTTGAGGTCTTTCTTTAAGTGATACGCAGGAAAAGTAATTGGGAGCCGCTGTAATAATATTAGAGATTAAATAAAATTGTGATTATTGCTAACGATTAATGTTTAACAGTGCCAATGATTAACACTGTCAGTACAATTATCTTACTGGTACCTATCTCGTTTAATTGATTATGTGTTATTTTTTACATGCTTAGATATAAAACATGTGGTAATGTATTGTGAATTAAAACTTTGGTTATTTTATTTGTATGCATGCATCGTATATAATGCAACATATATAACACATTACGATGATAAATTGTGATAAAAGTAAATATTTTAACAAGAATCTAAGTTCATTTTTATTTACATTTTTTTTAAAGAATTGCTAAAATGCGTTAAAATCGCTGAAATGCAACATCCTTGTAAAAGAAATATTTATGAAAATAAAACTTATTAAAGAAACAATGGTTTTTGCCTCTTTGGCGTTTATTTTTACCCAAGTTTACGTATTTTTTCTGATATTTGTCCAAACTTCGTTAGTACATTATTTCTGTGAGTGGCACTTCAAAGTGAAGTAAATTTTGTTTGTTTAAATATCTTAGTTATTTTATTTTTCCAGTGACCATTTTAGTATATTTTAGGTAAGCTTTTTTTTATTGTCTTATTACTTCTCGACTATTAACTGAATACTTTATATTACTTCTTTTTAAACCAGTGATATTAAACCATCTGACTCATACTCAACCAACCCGTATGACTCATACGGGTTGGTTGAGTATGAGTCGCCAAATATTGACTCATATTCAAATACTCATAGCCAAATATTGACTCATACTCAACCAACCCATTGAGTATGAGTCAACCAAATCTGGTCGCGAAACAATTATCCGTTGAGTACGAGTCGACCAAATCTGGTCGCGCGTTTTTTTCACTTCTTTGACGTTCTCATATTTATTCATAATTATCTAATTGTTTAACAAAATGATATTTCAATATTCTATATTCGAAATTTCAATGCAATTGTGCAGTTGTTCTTTTTATGATTGGTGTAGTAGTTTCGTAGTTATAGTACTTTAAGTCGATGTCGCCGAAAATCCTGCAAAAGAGACAGATGCATCCATGAAAATACCCATTTACTCCAAGGGTTAATTAGAATAGGAAACTTTATTGCGATGCAGCCTACCGTACGGAACTGAAAATCTGAAAGACCGAATGCATTTTTTTCCCTTGATTGTTTATTCCGTATCACTGTATTTTTCTGTCTTTGAAATATTTATATATGTAGGCTTTAAATATTTATAAAAGTTTCAACAATATGTGAAGATTTTAGAAAATCAAATGGATTTGAATTGAATTGAATTTGTATTCGCGGAAAGGTCAACAATTCACAGCAAGTAACTATTTTCAAATTTGAAATTCAAAGACCCCACGACAATTAGTTTTCTCGACAACATGAAGTATAAAAAACATGAATATTCAGTTCCCATCCATGAATTTCCAGTTTCGCGGCGTGGCCCTTATTGTCTCCCCTTTTGTTCACGATCAAAAATCTAATTTACAAAGAAATTGATTGCTTTGTTGAAATATCAACGCGCATTCTATTATTTGTCCCATTCCCAATATCAACGCGCATTCCAATGCCATTTCCCGACAACTGTTTGATTCTTCCCAGCAAAACTCCTGCCTCCCCCACCCCACTCTCCACTCCCTCCTCCCACTATTTTCCACACCTCACCCATCATAATGTACATTTATTATAAAATTAGGACTGCGTCTTATTCAGGGTTGTACCTGTTGATTCCAGAGCGTTTCAATACACAAATGCATTTACTACTCATTTCACAAACCACTCATTAAAAACCTCACTGAAAGGCTTCAGTTTTCCTTTCATCTTTCAGTGGTACCTCCTTTTGACGTCGTGTCCGCTCAAAGTCTTTCGGGAAATTTTCCTTTTCCATTCTTTTTTAATGCAACCTCCCTTATCAAAGAAATATTTCTCATAACTTCTAATATTTTTATTCATGAAAATACACTTAAATCACAATTAGTAGCCGCTGCACGCCGAGGCAGGCTGGCGCATTGAATTAAGAGGTGATGGAACTGGTGAAGCTAGAGCGTTGAATTGAATGAGAGAAACAAGCTATAGCTGTGACAAATAACATACAATATTTTTTCGATAACTTTATTTTGTTTATAAATTTCAGTAATGGTGTTTTATTGTTTTAAACACGGAACTACAAATAACATTCGTTTTATTTATAATTATAGAAATCCAAAGTAACCGTTATTTACGATTATTTACCAGTCAAATGGCAGTCAACAATTGAAATTTCGTGAGTATCGGTGTGCGTCCAGCCTTAGATTTGCTTTCTAGCAACACGGAAATTTTCAACTCCGTGGCATTTGACAGTACTGACGTGTGTATCGGCTGGTTTTATTTTGAATTTTTTGAACGGAGCAAAAGTTTTTCCAGTTGAAATCGAATGAATTCCCTTGATTTATCGGTTGAAGTCCGTTCATGACACGTTGAGCATATCATAGAGCGCCGTACAGGTCCTCACGCCGCGCGTTTCTAACAGAAATCTATCGTATAAGGTGTTCTAGGTTCACAATATGAATAAGAATGTTAAGTTTATTGTCTACTCTGGCGGAATATTCTTCTGCTATTTCGTGTACGCTATTCTGCAGGAGAAGCTGTTGCGCGGCTCGTACGGCGACGGCGACAAGTTCACCTGCACTCTCTCCTTAGTCTTGGTGCAATGCTTTGGCAATTATTTATTTGCGAAAGGGTTTATCGTGAGTATTGGAAGTATTTACTAAAATCATGTCAGACTCACTGCAATAGTGTAGCGAAATGGTTGGATCCAGTAGCGAATGGACAATCGCTAAGCCATCGTCATTTCTTTAATAAAACTGATATGGAACTCCTATTCCAGTCTGAAATGGTTTTCATTAGTTTGCTAGAATTCTCAGTGAATTTACGATTTTACAGCGATTTCTCGGAAAACAAGAGATTGACAAGACTCCAACCGAATACTATTTTAGTTCGGCTTTGACTTATTTGCTGGGGATGGTTTGCTCGAACATGGCGCTCCAGTGGGTTAATTATCCAACGCAGGTGAGATCTTTTTATTAACATCTTCATATATATAATGTGTGTGTGTATGTGTATGTAATAGTTGAAAATATTTGAACTGGTCCAGTTGGATTAAAAAGCAATAAAATTAAACATTGTCATAAAAAGCAACCATTTATAGTGCCATCCCTTGTATATTTCACTACTGTCTTATGGTTCCGGTTTAAACTTCTAAGTGACACAAAAAGAAAAGAAGCACACAACAATACCGTTAACCCCTCAGGCCCCGATTGGCCGATATCGGCCACAACATGATTCAGCGTGACGGCCCCGTTTTAATTTTATTTTAATGTAATTTGTTTTATTTTATTATGTTTTATTATGTTTCATTTTAATTATGGGTACAGTGGTTTGGCAGTAATTAATGTTTTGATGAGACAGTGTCGTAATTCAATTTTTTTACTAATTTTTACTATTTTTTTTTGGGATAGCAACTTGTCAATCGGCTGAGGGGCCGAGGCCTGAAGGGTTAATAGCATTCAGAACTGGCAATACGACTGGTGTTTTACATTATTTACCTATCTTATATTTTTCCTGAACTAGAAATTCATAAAGGTTATTTTAATGCGTACATAATAATCCCAGATAGTCTCTGTGGTATCATGTGTCATCCATTCTTCGTAAATAGAAAGCAGCTTCGTTTGCCACTTTTTGTTGATTCATGACCCTTAATTTCCACTTCTTTTACCTACTACCACTTCCCGCGCCAATGCACGTCATTTTAGCATTTTTTAAAACTAATAATGCCTTTTTTATCTTATCAAAAACGATATCACAACTCCTTTCAACATTTTTCTTTGTCTTTTATAGTTTAGAATTTACACATATTGACTTTTTTTGTATACATAAGGTGAGTTTCCCCATATAGGCGATTTTTATTAACTTTTAACCCTTCAGGCCTCGGCCCCTCAGCCGATTGACAAGTTGATGTCCCAAATAATTTTAGTAAAAATTAGTAAAAAAATTGAATTATGACACTGTCACACCAAAAACATTAATTACTGCCAAACCACTGTACCCATAGTTACAATGAAACATATTAACATAATAAAACATAATAAAATAAAGCAAATTAAATTAAAATAGAATTAAAACGGACTCGTCACGCTGAATCAGTTTGTGGCCGATATCGGCCAATCGGGGCTTGAGGGGTTAACTAACTCCTATCAACTTTTACTTAACTTAATCCATAGTTAAGAAGTTTATAACAAATAATTCTATACCTGCCTCAAAACACTTTAAGCCTTCAGGCCTCGGCCCCTCCGCCGATTGACAAGTTGATGTCGAAAAAAATTTTTGTAAAAATTTGTAAAAAAATTGAATTATGACACTGTCTCACCAAAACATTAACTACTGCCAAAACACTGTACCCATAATTAAAATTAAATTAAAACGGGGCCGTCACGCTGAATCGTGTTGTGGCCGATATCGGCCAATTGGGGCTCTAGGGGTTAATGACCACTATAAAGGCTTATGAACCCATATACACTAAATTGGACCACATAATCTAGATCGCTTAGATTGTTGTTTTTCAACCTTTTTTAGGTCCCGGCCCCCTTTGTGGTAAAAGAAAAATAACTTATGTGACCCCCCCCCCACCCTTAGACTGTAACTTAGTTCTCTAGAGCCCCCTTAGTCTCTTCCACAGCTGTAACTGTAAGCATCCAATTAATAAAGTTTTTTTTTTTAAATAGCGGAAACCACTTTTATTTTAACTGTTTTTCCTTTTCGAAGCAACTGCTTGCATCATAGATCAATAGAAAGTTGTGTAAAAGCAATAGCAAAACACATAATAGATATGTTTCTCTTCGAAGCTGGAAATGTTTGCATACTATATAAATAAAGATTTTGTAATATTTTCGATTTTTATTTTTAGATAGCCTGATACCCCCACCCTTCCCTCCCTCCCTCTCGGGGTAACAGCGACCTAAGGGATCGTGACCCACTGGTTGAAAATCACTGGCTTAGATGAATAAACCAATTCAAGGGTGCATATGGCCCGAAGCAATTAAGAATAATAAGGAAGTAGCACAATGTACTCAAACTATATATTATATGCAGGTATGAATAGGTACAAAAATGGTAATATCAAAGACCTCTGATGAGGGTCGAGCCTAATGGCCTGACTAATGCGCCAGTTCAAAATTCCTGTTTATAGATATCGAAAAAAGAAACGACAAACCTCTTTCTCCTTAAGGTACTTCTAGTCATGCTTTTTTGTTGAAGGTGATAGCGAAATCGGCCAAACCTATTCCGGTGATGGTGCTGGGGGTGCTAATTGGCAAGAAAAATTATCCCTTCAAAAAGTATCTCTTTATTCTCCTAATCGTACTCGGAGTCATAATATTCATGATGAAAGACAAGGCGGGCCTCGAAGAGAAATCCACCACCGGAATGGGAGAGCTTCTGCTCGTGCTCTCTTTGATTATGGACGGCTTAACTGGAGCAGTGCAGGTGATTATCATCAATGTACCTAACTACATACTGTAGGTCTATTGTGTTTTTTTTATACCCATATTATGTCGGTATTAGGTATAATTGCCGTTTATCCCACTAAACTTCAGTTTGAGTTGGAATTCCACATTCAGATGTCCACATATAAGATTCAAATGTCCACATAATTGTCTGATATATTCCACATATCAGACAATTATTCATCAAACAAATAATAGTGAATTTCCACAAAAAGAGACAAAAGTCAGCAAGCATGAATCACAAGAGCAGTTGAAGGAATTCGTCATGCAAACCCGCATCTGCCTTTGCTCAAGGACACTATTATTCCATAGCACCCAGAATATACAGTCGTATTGATGAGCATGAAGAAAGTTTGAAATGTTGTCACTTTTTTTAATTAAATTAAAGAACTGTCTTTTTGAACTAGTGCGAAAAGAAACAGAGCATGTGACGGTACTTATTGTGATATAATTAATATTATCATATTTAGAAATGTTACTAATATTTTATTTCATTTATTATTTTACGTTTAACAAGTTGTTTGCTATTGCTAACAACCTAACTTTCGTCACCAGGAGCCCTAAGCAGCTTTCCCTGCTATTACAGAAAGTGGAGCTGTTCTGCGACTGGTCAGGCTGTATAAAAGTGAAGCCCTCCAAATGTTTTGCCTTGGACTCGCCCGCATAGACACAAAATTTACATCCTATGACCCCGAATTGGTCTATAAGGGCTCTAATATCACCCTTATAGACCCAAATAACCATTTTAAATTCCTTGGCAGGAAAATCACCTAAGATGTCTCTGGCGATCATGTTATAGAGCATTTCAAAAGTTGCCTGGCAAAAATAGATGCCTTGCTAATTTCTGGCCCTCGTAAGGCCTGGATCTATGACAATTATCTAACCTCACATTTGTCATGGCCTCTTTTTATTTACGATTTCATCAAAACCCAACTGTCCCGTCTAGACGGGAGCTAACGGGCCCATGATGAGGTGGCCACGATGACCCATGTGTTCAGGGTCGGTCACACTCACGGGTCAACACCCATCCGATGGCCTCCACGCATGGGGTGCGAACCTGGGTAGGACACTGGGTCAACCAGTCTCCCCTGGGAATTAAACCTCTGGCACTCCTGGACGGTCTGCGCACCGAGCGGCGCAAGCCAATCGATTGTGCTCTCCGACTAACAGTCGGGGGAGTCTGGGAACTGTATTGTTTCCTATAGAGCGGGGGTGGTTGCCTACCTTAAGGCGACTGCTCTTGAAATGACCATTGGCCATCCGATCCCGGTTCAGAGTCGGGCAAAGGACGCCTTGGCCCGCGATAGATTCGGTGTACACCGTTTCACCGCTTCGTAAGGGAGAGGACCGCGCAAGCGACCTCGAACTCGGAACCAATCGAGAGACCGGAGAAATCTGGTCACAATTGGAAGCAAGGGCGCGAGTGTCGGCCTGTCAGGTAACATTACTGGCTATCTCGCGGTAAAGGCGTTGGTCTCTTGCGGGTTGTGGCGTAGCTAGACGTCGGATTTGTAATGTCCAAAGTCTTCTACGCTCACTGCACGGTCGATAGAATGATGAATCGTTAAAACGTCCTGCGGTGACGGGTTCGCCCATTGTGGTTGACATCTCAATATGTCCCGTCTAGACGCGCTGGTGACAGCTAGTTTAAAATCCTGGTTGTCCTTAGCCAAACCATCTGACCCCTCGACTCTCTTCAGGTCCAAACAACATTTTGGGCTAGCGCTAAAACTGCCCTCTCTGCTCTACGCCAACTCCAGAATAACCAAAAATTCGATTATGTGCAATTCCAAAGATCCGGCAATATCGAAGCACGTAATAAGTGGCCATAGTGACTCAAATGATCTACAACCCCACATAGACTTCCACAAAAAGTTCCTTACTGGAATCAGCCAGAATGGCACTGGCCTGGGGTTTGGCAGTACAACCATGAGCGATGTGGACTTGAAGAAGTCTCTCTTGCGGGGAGATTACGACAGCAACAGTATGGCTCATGCTATTGGCCTTCAATGCCAGAACGATTGGACAACAATTGGGGACTTTTGCACTCCAATGCACTGGAAGGTAATGCTCTATGACTGGACGCCAGAGATGCTGAAATTTTATTTGAATGCCTTTCAGCATACACTTCCAGACCCCAGTAACCTCGCTCGTTGGAGGGCAGGATAGTTCATGTCCCCTTTGTAGCAATACCCCTTGCACAGCTAGACATATTCTAGCTGGCTGCAAGGTAGCCTTAGATCAAGGACGGTACAATTACCGCCATGACAAAGTCCTCGCTGTTATTCGCGAGGTAATTAGCCTCTCAGTGGCTCGTGCCAACAAAAGTTTGACAGTATCCTCCAAACCCCCAATACAGTTTGTGCGGGATGGCTCTAAAGGCAAAAAACATTTAACTACAAAACCTTTCTCAATAATCGAGAAAGCTTCAGATTGGATTATGGAGGTCGATTCGGTCTCTAAGCAGTATACATTCCCTGAAAGTCTCGGATGCACAACCTTCTGTCCAGATATAACTCTCTACTCTCTATCTCGGAAGGTGGCCCTTATCGTAGAATTAACTGTTTCATGGGAATCAAATATCCCAAAAGACCATGAGTACAAATTAAATAAACACCATGATCTCGCAAATGCCGTAACTTGGAAAGGCTTCACTGTTCACCTTCACGCGGTGGAAGTTGGCGCTTGTGGCCTGTTTGGCTAATCCGACATATTTTTGTATTTCAGGACCGCATGCGAGGAGAATCACAACCTTCCGCACCTAGTATGATGCTAAATACCAACTTTTGGTGAGAAACCATTTATCGTTATAACTATTAAGACAACTAATTACTAAAAGTATATGTAAGTGGTTCCATTGTTTGATTCTTTATAGGTCCGTTATATTGTCGGGGCTGGGAGTGTTATTGAGCCGTGAGATTTTCACCTTCATTGCGTTTGCCGGCCGCTACCCTGAACTGTTGTGGTACATGTTTTGGTTCTCCATAACTGCCGCCTTGGGACAGATATTCATATTTTTAATGGCAAGTATCCGCTTCACATTCATAGCAGAACTACTGGTAAACAACATTTTGTAACCTTTAGTGCTTGGCCACAGTGGATACGCAGGAGCGCAGGCCACTAACTCCTTCCAAACATGTTGCTTTGAGTGGCCAGGGGGACACAATTGAGGTTTGGGGCGTCCCTCTCAAACAGTAGCGCGCGCATACAACTGTCCGCAGTGATTTATAGGGCATTGGATTGGTCAATCCCATACTGACAATTGGCATCCGTAATTTTACTACAAACATGACATATAGATTGCACTCACAATTTCAAGCGTTGATTTTGCATGCTTTAATGTTTAAATAGATTGGCGTTCTGAACTCCCACGGACACATTACATCACCGCTGATGACTGATGCCTCAAAATAAAATACGAACGACTTTTTTTTTATTATGGAATCGAAGACTATCACAGTTCTTTGACATTATAAACAAGATAAAACGGATTTACCGCTTAAGTTTATAGCACCCAATGTTTCGGAGATGTCGCAACCGCCATTGTCCAGTCTACTTCATGCGGTAAATCCGTTTTATCTTGTTTATAGTTTTTATTCATATCTTATTATATTTTAATATTGATTACAAAAAAAATTACAAATTTTCGATGGAAACGGGGTTTTCACCCTTTTTCCATTTACAGTTTACTCTGCATTTGACATTCAATTTCGGCGCCTGAGGACAAAGATGAAAAAATTATCTATCTATGTTTTTTTAACTCGTTTATAAATATTTCTTGAGTGAAAAAGTAAACAAAGTAAACCCACCTCCAATAAATCAGGAAACAAGTTCTTTTTTCATATCCTTTATTACAAATATTTGAATACCGACAACGGTTGCAGAACTTTTTAATGACTATTTCAGCTCTATACCCTTAAATACCAGCTGCCAGAATAAGGGAAATCACTCAGCTTTAGGCCTGCTTGAGGACTATCGTAAAAAAAATCCAAATTCATTGTTATTCTCCCCCACCAATTCTTCCGAAATAATTAAAGTTGCTAAATCACTTAAAATGAAAAATTCAACAGACCTATGGAATATATCCACCAAAATCCTAAAGAGTTCTGTAACCGTAATCTCGCACAATCTATCTTTTATCTTTAATCGATGCATGGAACATGGATTCTTTCCCACCGAAATGAAGATGGCCAAAGTAGTGCCGATATTTAAAAAAGGTTGCCCAGAAAACAGAGATAATTATCGACCCATATCTCTTTCACCAGTTTTCAGCAAAATTTTTGAAAAATTACTTCTTATCCGACTTGTTAATTTCTTTGCTGAAAACCAAATCCTGTCTAAAAAACAATTTGGATTTCAAAAAAATCTCTCTACGCAAGATGCAATCGCCAGTCTAATTAAAAAAACACTACTTGGGCTAGACAATATGAAAAAAACCGTAGGCATTTTCTGTGACCTCTCTAAGGCTTTTGATTGCGTAGACCACTCAATTCTACTTGAAAAATTGGAACACTACGGCATTAGGAATAAGGAACTGCAACTCATGGAATCTTATTTGCAAGAACGCACTCAGATTACGCAAGTCGAAAATAGCAAGAGCGCACCACAGAATATCCGCAAAGGTGTTCCTCAAGGATCGATACTTGGACCTTTTCTCTTCCTCGTCTATATTAATGACATCCCAGAGTGCCTGAAATCCGTGGATGATGAAATCATTTTATTCGCCGATGATACTTCACTTCTTTTTAGCGATAAAAATAAAGACACTTTGGCCCAAAGAATAAAAGAAACAATAGATAGGCTTAGTATATGGTTCCAAGTTAATAAATTGTCACTTAACGTAAATAAATCAAAATCAATATGCTTCTCTTTGCGGCCGTCTGATTATAATGAAATAGACGTATACTTTGGGTCTGACCAACTAGAAAATGTCTCCTCCACGAAATTTCTCGGTTTAGAAATTGATCAAAAATTGCAATGGTCTGACCACTTAAATGATCTCAGTAAAAAATTGTGCAGTGCCATATTCGCCATTAGAAAGATAAGAAGTTTATGCGGCTTTGAAGCAGCTAAATCCGTCTATTTTGCATATTTCCACTCTCTAATAACGTATGGCCTACTGTTTTGGGGAATGGCACCAAACTCAAAAAGAATTTTTCTCCTCCAGAAAAGAGCGGTACGCAGTTTATATAGAGTCTCACCGAGAAGTTCTTGTAAGCCGCTATTTGTAAAATCAGGAATAATGACTCTATTTTCTTCTTACATCTACCAAAATATTATGTACGCTCGTAGACACCTAACAGAAGCTCCGGTGAATAGTGATTTTCATCATCACGATACGAGGAATAAATCCAATCTCCACATAAACCGACAGCGACTTAGCAAAGTGCGATACAGTTTTATTCATCAAAATTTGTCGTTCTATAATAAGATTCCAGAGCAAATGAAAAGCCTCGGAGAGGTCCAATTTAAAAAGATAATCATAAATAATTTGGTAAGAAACCCAATTTATGGTATAAGGGAGTTTGAAAATTCTGAGTCTATTTTCCATGTTGATGATTAATGAAATGCGTAAAGTTTTAAACATAACGGTATTATGATAGCTGACATTCTAATTTTCATATAATTTATTAAACATCTATTCATTTTTAAAAAAAAATACGAAAGCATTATTGCTGGATTGACAATAAAATATATATTTTTTGATTATTCTACATAGAATTTGCATTTCTATTTTAATATATTATTCTCCTTGACTCTTAAATCACATTAGTATATTTTGATTATTTGTATATAGGTAATATTGAATATAATATTACAGCGATGACAACTATCACGATAGTTATGTTTTTAATAATTAAATTTTTAGCATTTAATTTTGTGACGCATCCAAGTGTAGGAATGCCTATCTACTGGAGTAGTTGATTGTATTGTATTGTATTGTATTGTATTGTAATACACTAAATAGCAATGATGGAGACTCGTAAAAAGTAGGCCTACATCACCTGAGGAATATCCCGATTGTCACGTTTCTAGTCTTTCTGTGAAGTCTATGTCAAAAATTTATATTAAGTATTTTATATTAAGTACCGTTTTTATTTTTAAGGTTTATTGCAATTACTGCAAATAAACGAAACATTTTTGCCAGGAATCAACGATACTCATTTCGTTTCAAAATGGTGATGCCATAATACGGGATAAAAGTTTGCTGCATCATTGTTCCTTTTCAGCTTCAATCTGCCAAGAGGTTATATTACTAAAATATGCATTTTCACTAAATTCAAACAATAAGCGACTTCCTATTATTGATTAGAGATGCCTGTCTCCTGCAAACTCTTCTTAATCGCCTGATTTCACGTCCGTTCACGTGCTGACCTCTCTTCGTAAAGTGTTTTAAAATCATTCATTTGTGCATAGGTTGCACCATTCATGGTGGATATTTAAATAGCATAAAATCACTTTGTTTTAGCTAATATCTGAATATTTGACCTAGAGCTATACATAAGTACGCAGTACACTGAACGAAAGCAGATGGATTTTACTTGCTCTGCTTGAGAGAGTATTTTCTATTAAGGTTTACTTGTCAATATCATCAGTTGTTTGCACAATTTCAGCATTTTTGAATAAGTAATTTAAATATTTTTGAAATTTAATTTTCCACTTATTTTGAATCTCCGTAAAATCATCTTTTTATAATCAATTATTATACTAACCCCAATATATCATGACAACCTATAAATTGATAACCAACATAAAAAAAACCACACTTGATACTGTTACGTTCCCCTGCATTCCAAACTATAAAAATGTCAATGGATAGCACTAAAAAATTGATTTAATAATGGGTTTTTATAACCAATCATTCCTTTATAAAAACCCTTTGTTAGCAATGTTGTTACAGTCAATTAAATTATTATTACTGTTATCGCCAACAATGCTATTAACGCCATCTGCTTTTTTCGCCGACTCGGGAAGCTTGCCATTTCTAACACTAGATTGATCAATCTAATACCCTCTAGGCATAATATTGAATTGAGCGGGAGGCGGCGGCTCAAAATACATAGTTGTTGGACGCATGCGGATTTGATATTTTTCCCTTTTGCTTTTATAAAATTTTTGTTTGTTTTTAATTTACAAGAATGTACAAGTGCAGTATGAGCACTCATGCCTTGGAACATCTCTACAACAATAAAAAGTTACGTTACTGCCGGGTAACTGTTATTGTACATTCCGTCTAGATACTTCTCTATGTCTGTCTGTCTGTTGTGAGAATCTCTCAGTTGATTCTCACATTTTCTATCTATATCAATAGTGCTTTTTTGTATATTTTTGTGCTTTCGTGTGTATTCCACACGGCTCGGTGGCATAGTGGTTAGGTCGCCTGATCTTAAATTGTAAGGTCCCTGGTTCGATTCCCGGCTGAATCAACATTTTCCGTTGGGATCAAATTATAAAATAATATTTATGTTTTCCATTGAAAATAAATGTTTTTCATTGACGACACTTGGGTCACGCAACTGCACGTGTTGCTACTGCGCTACTTGCACACCACTCTGGCCAGGCACACTCACTGCTGAGCGTTTCAGTATACGTGGAGTTAGAGGGTATTGTTTACAAGTAGGTCATTATATAAGAGAAGGTTTGTAATTCAACTCGCATGATACACAATATTCCAAATCCATTGGAGCCTAATTTATGATTTTTTTTAATATAGATTTTTGAGTTTGGACCTTTGACGTGTTCCGTGGTGACGACTACTCGGAAATTCTTTACTGTTTTGGCGTCTGTGATCATTTTTGGGAACGTACTACTCGCGAGGCAGTGGGGTGGAGCCATGCTCGTCTTCGCCGGCTTATTCCTCGACACCTTCTACGGAAAAACTGCTAAACCAAAGCCAGCTATTAGTAACTGACACCTCTCACAATATTCTTTGTAATTTAATTAAATGAATTTAATTCATTTTTATTGCAAACGTTCACCACCATTTCCTTCCATTTTCGTTTTTTTTAATGTATAGCAGACTGTGATATATTCGTAAGAGCTAAAAAAATGATATCAACATCCAGTGCACGTTATACAAAACCATGTAGGTTAAGTGGCACAAATTTTAATATGAAATGTTTACATTTCAGTTTTATTTTCTAATAAAATCTACAAATTACATTTAGTATTTTTGATCTTTTATTTATGCTGTTTCTAACTTCCCACGGGAATTATCACAATAAGTGTCGGTCACATCTTTATTCTCTGTTGACACTTACTTTTCTAAATAAGGCCAGGGTGGCTAAGTTAGCCATCGGGTGGTCAACTGTTAGCCGTTAAATCAGTGTAAAGGCCACCATCTGATTCATGATCATGATAAATGTATTTATTTCCAATACAACCATAACAATTGTGTAGGAATGCCATTAAATTAATCCTAAACTAG
Source organism: Micropterix aruncella (assembly GCA_944548615.1). Classification (NCBI taxonomy): domain Eukaryota; kingdom Metazoa; phylum Arthropoda; class Insecta; order Lepidoptera; family Micropterigidae; genus Micropterix; species Micropterix aruncella. Next base: position 12,124,247 of record OX155960.1, read on the forward strand.
TTGCTCAATTTAGCCATGAGATGATAAATATATAACTTTAAACTTACCAATTACATAACAAAAACAAAGACTATATCATAACAGTTTACAACAAAACAATTGACAATGAATGTGTAAATGGTTAGATACGATGCTATGTATTTTCACAATATTTTAAAAAGTCGCTATGAGCATACATGTTAATTTTAAGGAGATAAACTCGGATGGATCTCTTAAAAATATCGATGTTTTAATCGCTTTTAATCTTTCAGGCAATTTATTAAAAAGTTTGAGGCCTATGTATCGACTAGTCGCCTGGAACTTGGCAGTACGTGCTACGAACGGTTGGAGATACTGGGTTTTATTCCTGGTGTCATGCCGATGTACTTCCTCGTGGGATATGGCCGAGCTCTTATTGCAATAAAATTGGCAAAGAGCTTCTTGAGCAAAAATTGCATATACGGTCAATCGCATATACGGATTGATTCACTCAAAAGCCAAAAGTAACTATTAACCGAGTGCCTGCCTTAGTAGCGTTATTTAAAGTTTGTAACGCTTACCGCAATACATGACGGACACCCGATCTCGGGTGAAATTGTATATTTGTCATTACGATTTAATAACCTTCAAACACTACAAAAGTATTTACTTTTTTTTTTTTATTATTAATAGAAATTATTTTGAGCACCAAATTATTAAAAAAACATAAAAGCGACATCTTATACCTCCGTAAATCATTAATTTTAATGATGATAAGAATCCATCCAACTGAAATTCTCAATAAAGGATCAGTGGACCTATACTTTTCCTTAAATTGAGATGTGTCAGATATTGTTACAGTTCGCCATTACCGTCGGGGGCAAATAATATTTAATTTATCATTCATTTCTTGTACAATAAAGCGTTAATTTGATGTTCTAGTTGCTTAATCTTTCCTAAGTATTTCCAATTCAAAACTCAAGGGTGGACATCACGGCGTTATTCAAAATACAGTTTCAATATGCAACAACAATATTTATTGGTCTTTTTGATATTTTTCTCAATATAATATATTTATATAGTTTCACAACAATTTGAAATTCATAATCGAACAACATCAAACACTTATGTATCATATTAACATAATACTTCATATTGTAAAATCTTAAAATAATTTACAAAAAATAACAGATCAGATATGCATGATCAAATTCGTTAAGTGATCTTTGGGAATGGCAACTATTTTATATGTGACATCACAATTTTGAGATCACAGACTGAACGTTATCCTTAAAAGAACTAGCAAAGGAACTAAACGTACCTACCTTAACTTAAATAACACTCAGTCGACAAACAAGCTAAATGAAAAAAGCACCGTCTTTTTATTGTTTTCTATAGTCATAATGGAAATAAAGCTAATAGGACAGATCCAATATATTATGACACTCGGTACAACATTCATTTTCTTTTTGTTTTTATTAGCTTCTGCGCATCGGCATAATAATATTATATGAAAGTATATAGCAGGGGAGAGTCGTGAAAGTGATGTTGCCTGTTGAAGTGTGCGATGACTCTGCCGTCGAGAAGATGGCGACCGTAGAGGATGGCCTCTCCTGAATCTCGGGCCACACCGCGTTCCACCAGCCAACGCACGAGACACGAACCGCGAAACACTCCACGGAAAAGATGCATACGCCATCTGTTGACATAAAACCTGCTTAACTATTTCATTTCCTAGGTTATTCGGTCTAGGAAGATTGCAGACAACAAAATGACTTTCACTTTGATTGGACACGGGATATTTAGTTGGGGTAGCGTACACTTCCAGACACTAGTAATTTTGCTCATTGGAGCTGTTTAGAGGATAGTTGGTTGTGAAATGGCCCTCCGAGGACGACGTTAAATGCAAAAAAACACCCTCCACACCGAAACGATTCTCAATATTTGAGAAAACTCCCGGACGATCCAGCCTCTAAACAGTATCATTGTGAATAAGCAGAAATAAATACAAAATCTAATACCTGCTATCTTTAGCGACGGCCTGTTTGCATCCTTCCAAATGGTGCGTGATGAACTGATCGCATACATGTTTTGTTTCAAAGGACAGCTGATCCAGGGGCGGGAGGTTAATAGTATCCGCTCCATACCTAAAAACAAGTCAGTGTTACTTTATTTTGTAATTGGATTTTTAGTTCTAGTCGTAGGTCAAAATAGTTTATGCAAATTGGGTAGTTATATTTATAAAATATACTTTCAATCGTTGAACACTAACCAAATACGTCTAAAATACTTGGCAATTGGTAAAAGTATTTCTTCCGGGTCCATCGCAAACAATGCCCACAAAACGAGACTCTGTCCGTAATTCAGAGTTATATCCAAGAATTTTAGTTCGACGTATATACCAGTTTCTTCATCCATCATTAGACTCCACGCAGTATAGGCGATACCCTGAAAATAGAGAAATATGTGATTATGGGGAAATGTCATAACTATAAGCACAATCTGTAGATACTCGTAGGGATCTCAAATTATTAACGATTATAATTAAAATCATGATGTGGTTATGATTAAGCAGACAACCATAATGTATCAAACTCTTTTGCAAGGTCCAGTGAATTAGAACCCAATATTTAGGATATAAAAGTCGTAAGTGAAATATCTATCACTAGCAGTCATTTGACTCCTTCAAAATGAAATATTGAAAATAGCATTTAGCATGACATGCGATTAAATTTATTTTATTTGCGATATCTCTGGGTTTTTTTTTATCAAACTTTTTACCGATCAGGATAGTTATCATTTTAGGATATAAATACAAACTGCGTGACAAACCATGAAATCGTAACTACAGATGATAATGAAAGTCGTAGGAAAGTGAAGTATTTTCAGAGATACTCCAAAAGTGATGTTTTCTATGGAACTTGGAGTATTATAAGTACAGGAAAGCTCTACCCTAGTACGGCATTATCCTAGTTGGTTAGTTTATGTGTATACAAGGGTCACACTGAGCTTCCAGAATGAATTAAAAAAAAATACAATTAATGGGCCAAAAATCCAGAAAATAAAATACAAACGGAGCTGCCATGGAATTCACTGACCAAAAATCGGGCCCATCATATATAATTATTACACTTCTGGGAAGTGAAGGATTCCTGGGATTCCGGACTTACGACCGGCAGTGGTAGGTTTAGAACAGCTGTCTTGCCACATGTGAGCGTTCACCTTACCACCCATTCACTCGACCTTCGAAGCCATAGAATTTGAGATGCAGAAATCGCGGTTTTAGATAATTTTTCAAGAAAGGAGTTGATTATTTTCCTAGAGAGACCAAGATCTTTAAAAAGGTGAAACAAAGATTTAGCTGGCAGGCCACGAGCGCCTACTTCCACCGCGTGAAGGTGAACAGTGAAGCCGTTCCGGGTGACGGCATTTGGAGGTCATGGTATTTATTTAATTTGTACTCGTGGTCTTTTGGGATATTTGATTCCCATGGAACAGTTAATTCTACGATAAGGACCATCTTCCGAGATAGAGAGTAAACAGTTATATCTGGACGCAGGGCTGTGCATCCGAGACTTTCAGGGAATTTATACTGCTTAGAGACCGAATCGACCTCCATAATCCAATCTGAAGCTTTCTCGATTATTGAGAAAGGTTTTGCAGTGAGATGTTTTTTGCCTTTAGAGCCAACCCGCACAAACTGTATTGGGGGTTTGGAGGATACTGTCAAACCCTTGTTGGCACGAGCCACTGAGAGACTAATTACCTCGCGAATAACAGCGAGAGCTTTGTCATGGCGGTAAGTGTACCGTCCTTGATCTAAGGCCACCTTGCAGCCAGCTAGAATGTGTCTAGCTGTGCAAGGGGTATTGCTACAGAGGGGACAAGAACTATCCTCGGCAAAGCTCCAACGAGCGAGGTTACTGGGGTCTGGAAGTGTATGCTGAAAGGCATTCAAATAAAATTTCAGCATCTCTGGCGTCCAGTCATAGAGCATTACCTTCCAGTGCATTGGAGGCGGAATGCAAAAGTCCCCAATTGTTGTCCAATCATTCTGGCATTGAAGGCCAATAGCATGAGCCATACTCTTGCTGTCGTAATCTCCCCGCAAAAGAGACTTCTTCAAGTCCACGTCGCTCGTGGTTGTACTGCCATACCCCAGACCAGTGCCATTCTGGCTGATTCCAGTAAGGAACTTTTTGTGGAAGTCTACGCGGGCTTGTAGATCATTTGAATCACTACGGCCACTTATTACGTGCTTCGATATTGCCGGATCTTTGGAATTGCACAGAATCGAATTTTTGGTTATTCTGGAGTTGGCGTAGAGCAGAGAGGGCAGTTTAAGCGCTAGCCCAAAATTTTGTTTGGACCTGAAGAGAGTCGAGGGGTCAGCTGGTTTGGCTAAGGACAGCCAGGATTTTAAACTAGCTGTCACCAGCGCATCTAGACGGGACAGTTGGGTTTTGGTAAAATCGTAAATAAGAAAGGGCCATGACAAATGTGACGTTAGATAATTGTCATAGATCCAGGCCTTACGAGGGCCAGAAATTAGCAAGGCATCTATTTTCGCCAGGCAACTTTTGAAATGCTCTATAACTTTTGAAATGCTCTAGACTAGGAAGTCTTCCTCCGAATAGCCACTACGACGTCGTCGATATTCCATCCTGCATGTAGTATCCTAAGCCTAATGTGATATTTATTTTTTAAAAAACATTTTTTTAAAGTGACTAACTTGAGAGGTGTTTAGGATTATTTGTCCAGGACAGTGTTTCCCAATTAGTGGTAGGCGTACCCCCAGGAATATCAAAATTTAAATTTTAAGTGTCAACATATATTCTGAAATTTTCTCAACAATAAATAATAATGAAATAATAAATTTAGTGAATATAGTGTAATTCGGCGGTTAAGTAACCCGACCAGGTTGCCACAAGCCTAGGAAATGGAAATATTTTCCTGAAAGTGTGGAGCTTGCCAAGAAGTGTGGCCGACGTGGCGGGTATCGGGCTAAATACCTCCAATCATGATGAACAGTACAACCTTATGACATCAAGGAGACAGCTGGACCTGTCTGGATGAGGGAAACGGACAACCGATCCGGATGGAGAGTGATTGGAGAGGCGTATGCCCAACGGTGGGCGAATGCGCGCTAATGAAGAAGAAGAAGAAATACCCCCAGGGGTACGCCAAGTTGCATCAAGGGTACGCTCGGCAATCTCTTGATTAAAATAATTTAATCAGTAAAAAACAATTAAGCAAACAACAATTGCTGAAATATAATTTGCACAATGTACCTTTGCGAGAATAGATTTCCGGCCTTAACAAACTTTAAAACTAAACATCGTCACAGACTTCAACTCGAAAACGAGATGAGACTAAAGGTGACCAAAAAGCAACCAGATTTTTCAGAGTTGTGCAAAGAAAAACGTGCACATTAATCTGATTTTCACCATTATTAGAACTGTATTTTGATGATAATAAATGTAAAAAAACTGATTGCTGCAATAAGGGGTAGGCGAGTTTGAGGTCTGTCTTGAAGTGGTACGTACGGGAAAAGTATTTGGGAACCACTGGTCTAGGAGGTACCAAAATAAAAGCGGTTTCTTTTTGAAATCAGCAAAATGAGCCCACTCAAAACAATATCCGACTCGACTAGGTAAAGCGGGGTCTCCTGTGTGTGTTTTTTCGAAACCATACACAAAAAACATTACACAAAAACAATTGTTTTCATACACAAGCTGTCTCCTGCGCATAAAAATGTTTCAGATTTAAACAAACATTTTGTGTAGATATCAAAATGAGTTCCGACGAGGAAGACGTACTTTCAGTTTTAGACGGAATATCGGGGAGAAGAAACAGTTTTCAGGTCGGACAGTATTTACGACCTCGAAATTGTGACATTTAACCCCTCGAGCCTCAGAGGGACCGATCGGACTCAAACGTGAAAGCACAGTTGCGCCTCGTTGGGACGGATCGGACTCTAAAGTTAGTATTCTAAAGTTCTAATATGCAACGATTCTAAAGTGCAACAACGGTTTGGGAGAAATTAATATTTTGGTCGGCCGCCATAATAAATCTAAAATTTCCATAATTATACATAGCCTTTCGAAGACATGCGCTTGCGAAATCTCGCAGCTCGAGGGGTTAACAAGAGTTACGAGAATAACCCATCAACAAAGCTATTTCTTCGATAGCGTAGCTTCATGTTTCTTTTTTACTTTCCTGGCAAGGAAAGTATTATGGACGCACTTCTGTGAGTCTATGCCTGTATGTATTTCTCCACAGTAGCCCCCAAACGCTTCATCCGATTGAGCTGAAATTTGGCATGGCAATAGTTGAAAAGATCGTGTTGAAATCGGTCCTTGATTCAGATGAAATAGTCCTTGCCTACTTGCCGGGAAAGTCTTTGTGTGACACTACCGATTTTTATTCCTGTATTCTCGGCACTGTGTGTCCCAGATAACGGGTCTGTCTCTGATTAAGGTTAAAAAGTATAGAATAGTATCTCTATTCGAATCCATTGTCAATTTTTAGACACAAAGTGTTAAAAAGATAATATAACCTCCAAAACCGTGTTGACTGACAGCTCTGCGCATACGCCCACGATTGAAAATGAAACAAACCCTCTTGTCCCGGGACCCTTTTGTTTCCCGGGACACTCTCCAAGTGTCCCGGGAAACAAAAACATTATGTTCACATACAAAAATGTGAATGGCTAAATGTGTTTGTGTACTGTTATGAAAAAACCCGAGCATTAGACCCGGCTTGAAAAAGATGAACAAAAAATCAACCCCTTTTTGCCCTCCAATTTTTAATTGCATTGCGATTCCATTATTCCAACCTAACCTTTAGTTAGAAAATTTTTCTTTCTTCATCTCTAGACTCCTAACACTAGAATATATTCATCGATTGAATGAAATAGTACGGTATGCAATAGTATAGCGTTTCCAACATCGAAGTATTCGTTTTAAATATTGCAATAAATAATATTATTTAACACAATTATGTTTATTTTTAAAATATCAAGTACCTATAATCGTAGGAACAACGCTGAAATATTTGCCATAAAAAAATCGGAAATTTTAAGTAAAATATCACATTGTCGCAATGGAATAGCTGCATAAGTAACAACGGTGATAAATGACAATTCAATCAAATATTCAACGACATGTCAAAATGTAATCGGCGCAAGAGGTAGAAAGGAGCGAAAACTCACCACAAACATGCTGGCGGAATAAGCGATGACGACCACCGTATGCTTGAGCATTTGCATCCCTCTGCCGCGGGACTGCTCGGGCGGAGAGAGGCCCAGGGCGGAGGCCCCCCTCTCCAGGCCCACTGCGTACGGACACGCGCCCGAGCCACTCGCGTCCGCGCAGGCGGGGGCCGAGGGGGGGCACGCGCAGCCCGACATTCTGCCCACCGCAATAACAATTATACAAACTGAACCTTCATGGAACTCACCATCGTGCATTAACACTAGACAAATGTACACAAAATATTCTGAATGCAAAACTACAAATGAAAATTGGAAAAAAAAAATTTTTCTTTTTTTTAAATGCGTTTTTTGGATATTAGATTTCTTTCGAACACTCAGTATTTTTTTCTCAGTAACAACTATCTAAATCAATAAAGTTAGATGATTTTCAATGCAGTTTATCATGTAAAATAATCTCCTGAAAGTTCAACAAAAAAAAAAACAATTTTCTTTCATGTACATGATCCTATGCCGCAAATATTGGTGCCCAGGATAGTAAATTGTATTGAAACGATTGAATTCAAGCCAGATGCAATTCTAAAGGTTTTGACATCGTTCAGGGATGCGACTTCTATGGGACCTGATGAAATTCCTGCAATGTTCCTAAAGAAGTGCTCTGCGGAATTGTGTGAGCAGCTTGCACATATAATGACATTGTCCTTTGAAAACGCGACACTTCCACACGACTGGAAAGAGGCAATTGTAACACCAATTTACAAAAAAGGTGATAAACTCTCTCCAGCCAACTATCGCCCGATTAGCCTTACCAGCCTTGTTTGCAAAGCTATGGAAAAAATTGTAGCCGAAAAAATAAGACTTTTTCTAGCCCGGGAAAACATAACAATCGAGGAGCAACATGGCTTCGTCCCGAGACGCTCAACTGTGACTAACCTCCTCACATGTGTTGACCAATGGACTCGTAAGTGGGACGAACGGAACTCTACTGATGTAATTTACTTGGACTACGAGAAGGCATTCGACCGAGTCCCAATAAAAAGGTTAATCCACAAACTGGAACATTTTGGGTTTAGAGGCAAATTACTGTCATGGATTGCAGATTTTCTATCGAACAGGAAATTCAAGGTGCGAGTCGGAGAGGAACTATCTGAAGCCCATGACGTTCTCAGTGGCGTGCCTCAGGGTTCGGTGATCGGCCCTGTTGTGTTCGGTATTTTCCTGACAGACCTCAAAGCGATTATGGAAACATCCTTTACGCTTTTTGCTGATGACACCAAATTCTTTGGAGATCCTGTCATAAGCCGTCAACTGATTCAAGACAACCTCGACCACATCGTGCAATGGACTAAGGATTGGCTTCTCACACTAAACGCAGAGAAATGCACCGTACTGCATATAGGTCCCAAGAATCCGCATCACAAATACACGATCGAGGGAACCCCTGTACACACAGTTACCACACAGAAAGATCATGGAGTAATTGTGTCCCAGGACCTCAAATGGGAACCGCATATAGTAGAAGTTGTAAAAAGAGCAAACTCACTTCTTTACATGATTAGGAAAGCTTTCTCCTACATAAACTCTGATTTGTTCCTCAAACTCTACAAAACGTACGTCCGCCCTCTCCTCGAATACTCTTACCAGGTGTGGAACCCCTACTTCATAAAAGACATTGAACTGCTGGAGAAAGTGCAAAGGCGGGCAACCGAGATGGTTCCATCCCTAAGGAACGAGCCTTATGAAAACCGCTTGGATGCACTGGGTCTTACTACACTTGAGCAAAGAAGACAAAGAGGGGACCTCATCGAGACGTTTAAGATTCTGAATGGTCATTATGATGTAGCCAACCTTAATGCAATGTACACAATGAACACCAACGAGAAACTCCGAGGACATTCCTTAAAACTAAACCGAAACAGTTTTAGTTCCAACCCAAGAAAGTACTTTTTGACTAACCGAGTGGTGGACTCTTGGAACAAACTACCACAAGAAGTGATAAGTGCTATCTCAGTGAATGGTTTTAAAAATCTACTAGACAAACATTTAGTTAAAATGGCAATTAAAAAGTGTAAGGAATAAAATAAAATAAAGACAAACAGTACACTCAACACGTGAAGTACACGCATCAGCTGCAAAAGCTGCTAGTGTATATAAATAAATAATAATAATACAGAACTGCCCACTTGTCTGATAAAAATATTCAGGTGGCTACTAGGCACGTATCCAGAATGTAGGTTCAAGAGAACATTCATTGAAGTAACGGGCGCGGCAAATACCAAATTTGAATTTGACCGTAGAATTAAATGAAATTATGCCAGACTTCGGGGGAGGATAAATCCTGACTATCCCCCCTCCTCCTAAATATGTGCCTGGCGGCTATAGAGGACCAGGAGTCTTTGTCCAATATTGCAGGGAACATGGCTCAAGTGGTCTTTATGCGCTATTCACCCAATCTTCCATTCGCAGTAAATAGCTCTGACTCATAACAATATTGGTGCAATAATAGCTAATAGGTTTTGGTTAATCGAATCTCAAAAAATTGCACAAAAATATGTCCTTTCAATTAAGTTCATCAGTATCTCGAGACTATTTTCAACAGCTGGACTAATCCCGAGTGATTTAAGAAATAGGCTGATAATTTAGGAATTCTGTTTTCTGAATCAAAATCTTCCTATTTTTAACGCGCTTTTATTAGGTCGACCTGTATGTAACTATGTAATGGAATCTAAGGTAACTAATTTAACCATCTTCCAAGGATCGTAGCGTCATGAAATTTGGCAGCTGTATGTAGTTCTGATGACAATACAATAATATGGTACTGTCGAACTGATCTGATGATGGAGTCGGAAGATATGAACTGGAACTTCATGATGGAACATCGTATCATAGCTGTGTTTGGACTTGTTAGAAAAGTCTTGGAATAAACTTTGACCACGATTAGGTTTCAAGGTCTGATGATGTGGTTTTTACATGTATTTATAAAAGCGTGTTTTTAGTGTTTTTTTTTAAACTATTAATTTATTATAAATAGGATAGAAAACGAATTTACCGCGTGAAATTTGTAGGACCCGACGTTTCGGTGACGTTGCAGCCGCCGTTGTCTAGGGTAAACTGAAGAGCTGTCAGTCCGTTGTTTTGCGGGTAGGCCGCAAACCGCTGCCGCCACTGCGTAGGTTATAACGGTGGTGGGGGGCCGGCCCCCCACCACCGCCAGCCATAGCCGGCCCCCCACCACCGCCAGCCATAATTAGCCATAAAAACCTCCAAAATTAAACCCATTCTCTGGCTTCGCTACGTGGATGATACCTTCTGCATCCTGAAAGGCAACATTCAAACGGTGAAAGAATTCCTGGGTCATCTAAACTCCATACACCCAAAAATCAGTTTCACCTATGAAGTAGAGAAGGACGGCTCCTTACCATTTTTGGATGTCAAAGTGACGAGGAGAAGTGACAATACTCTCGGACATACGGTATATCGGAAGCCCACACATACGGACAGATATTTGCATGCAAGCTCACACCATCATCCCTACCATCTACGTTCAGTGCAAACGTCGCTCGTGAATCGAGCACGCGATCTATGCGACACTGAGCATTTTCCGAAGGAGATGGAACATGTCAATGATGTCCTTAGGAAAAATGGATACGGAAAATATCACGAGACACGCACACGATCTAATACGGACGAAACTCAAAAACCGAGCAGATCAAGAGCATTCTTACCATACGTCAAGGGCGTGACAGATCGAATAAGTAAGATGCTAAACAGATTCGATATAAAAACGATCTTCAAACCGACCCAAAATATAGCTCGATTTTTGAGGCCTGTAAAGGATGTAATACCACTGCAAACCCCGGGTGTGTATAAAGTCGAATGCAGCTGCGGTCTAGCCTACGTTGGACAAACGAAACGGCCCATAGCCACGCGACTGACAGAACACATCAAAGCTGTTAAAAACGTTCAGCGAGAAAAATCGGCGATCTGCGAACATATATTGGATAGCGGAAGTAACCACTGGATGCAGTTTCAAAATCCCATTGTTCTATCCAAGGAACAATTCTACTTTCCTCGCATGATCCGGGAAGCCATTGAAATAAGAAGAACTCCGAACTTCAATAGAGATGACGGCTACAAACTCTCTTCTACGTGGAACCCTCTTCTTAAAATGTTCCCGCCGCCGAACGCCGAACGCAAAGACGTAAAACAGGATACAGTGAGTGTTGTGTGCAAGACGGATTTTAAAAATTCCCGCGCTCCGAGCCCGGCCCCCCACCACCGTTATAACCTACGCAGTGGCGGCAGCGGTTTGCGGCCTACCCGCAAAACAACGGACTGACAGCTCTTCAGTTTACCCTTGACAACGGCGGCTGCAACGTCACCGAAACGTCGGGTCCTACAAATTTCACGCGGTAAATTCGTTTTCTATCCTATTTATAATGTCAAACAACCGCGATAGTCTTCGATTTCATATTAATTTATTATTAACTACTCGTCTCAACTCTTAAGCAAGTACCCAATAAAAGTAAAACAATTACATTTGAAAAATGTGTGCTAGGTGTAACTGTGATAAATATAATTAGATTCCTTGTGTAGGTATGCATAATATAGCACGGAAGCTGTTTTGCAGTTTTATGCTTCGGAACTGACTTTAATCGGAATCGTAATCAGCAATTATTTTTCTAAATAATCAGAATTGGAATCGTAATTGGTAAATCAATAATCACTGGACAACATTGATTTTGTGACATGATTAATATTTGCTGAATCTTATGTATCGTTGAGGGCTGATTCCGAATTTGAAGTGAGAAATTAGTTTTTTGCAATTGCCCTTCTTACTTCTCTAGATAGTACATGGGCAGCTATACAGTATCAAAATTTCTATTTTATGTAGCTATTGTGAGATTGTTATTCGGTTTACCTGCCAGTAGTTGAAAGTAAATCTTCAATATCGACATTTGGGCCATTGGAAGAGGTCGAAGTGGATGCAGCTTGACAATTTGGGTCATCACCACAGCAATTTTGGCTTGGAGGATCTTTAACTGCACCATACCGCTTTCCTGAAAGATCGTATCATAATCAATACAACTCCTCATCATTTATTGTAGGTGGAAAGTGCGATTGGAAGCGATCAACTCACCGCCTGGCGATTGCACTGTTCCAACGAGAACCTGATTTTCTATGAGGCTTGTAGTTTCATCGGTCGGCATCAAGTCAGAAGGATGACCGTTGATTGTACCATTCGTGTAAGCCAAATCTGCAGCCAAGGTGCGGTACTGTGCATTCCGTTTACGGTGTCTTACGTAGAGGGTCAGGGAGAACGTCGTTACTAAAAACAGAAATAATATTAGAGTGGACGCAGTCCATGCCTCATAGCAATTCTCACTCTAGAATGAATAATATATAAGCGACGTTGGAGGTCTCGTCGGAGAAAATTGGCCGCCTATGAGAACGACGCGTTTTTGAAACTTTCCGAAATGGATATAACTCATTCAGTTACCTATAAATTACTCTTTTAGGCGTACGTTTGGGTGACAAAAATTCTTCAGAAAATCGCAAACCCTTGTCGCTTCTTTGTCAACGATACAATAAACCGTTGAGAAAGCGGGTGGCTAGTCGTAAATCGCCTAGAAGTAATTGTTTATGGACCGTGGGAAGCTGAATTTTTTGGTTGAGGGTTTTTTTAATGGATGTCTTCGTAAAATGTTATAACCAGCGTAATATTCATTAAGTTATGTTTTTATAGCACAATAAAGTTATTCTATTCTATTCTATTCTAGATTAAGATAAGCCTTACTTTATAGAGATAAGCGGATCATAATATTGTTTATAAATTATAATACTTTCGAATATTATCGAAAAGAAAGTAACTTTGACTGAAGCTAAAACGTTATGAATTAGATTCTTAAGGATATAAGAGAGACGAACGATCTTCCGTCTCTCTCGTCGCGAGAGAGACGTCCCGCCTCCGCTTCAAGGGGGGACTGTTTCGAGATTTGAAAATGTTTGACAGTGGTTAAAGTGTATACACTCGGGGCAGTCGCCCCCCTGGCGTCTGAGGAGCTTTCCTCCGTTTAATAGTGTTTATCTTTCGGAGCGAATTAAAGTGTAAACAGACTCATTTTAAGTAACCTAATATAGTTTACAAACGGTTACCTTTCTAAGGGAATAAACCTTTAACTGAAATTGATCTTCACTTTAGCGATCCAACCTTAATTCCATTGACGAATTGACAAGAATTACATCGACGGACTTTCAGTGCTAGAACATTAGATTCATCGGCAGGCGAGTAGCGGTTGGGCGTTGCCAACTATGGAACTGAACCCCGGTAAGAAATAAAATCTATCGAACTCGGGGTCGCTGCGACAAGCAGCGATAATCGAGGTATTTTACGCATAAATGCACATCAAGAATGCCTTTACAGCTTTAAAAGTGTGTTTAGGCCACTCAATAAGAATGATTGTCAATACGATAAGCTCTTGCTTGTGCTCCAGACAAAAACAGAATATCTGGAGGGCCTGCCCTTCAGATATATAAATAAATACAAACGGAGCTGCCATGGAATTCACCGACCGGAGTCGGGCCCATCATAATACTATTTTTTTTTTTACACTTCTGGGGGGTGAGCAGTGGATTCCGGACTTACGAACCGGCTGTGGTAGGTTTAGGACAGCTGTCTTGCCACATGTGAGCGTTCACCTTACCACCCATTCACTCCCCCTTCGAAGCCATAGAATTTGAGATGCGCAAATCGCAGTTTTAGATAATTTTTCTAAGAAAGAGTTGATTATTTTTCTGGAAAGGCCAAGATCTTTAAAGAGGTGAAATAGAGATTTAGCTGGCAGGCCACGAGCGCCAACTTCCACCGCGTGAAGGTGAACAGTGAAGCCGTTCCGGGTTACGGCATTTGCAAGATCATGGTATTTATTTAATTTGTACTCGTGGTCTTTTGGGATATTTGATTCCCATGGAACAGTTAATTCTACAATAAGAGCCCCACCTTCCGAGATAGAGAGTAAAGAGTTATATCTGGACGGAGTGCTGTGCATCCGAGACTTTCAGGGAATTTATACTGCTTAGAGACCGAATCAACCTCCAGAATCCAATCTGTAGCTTTCTCGATTATTGAGAAAGGTTTTGTAGTTAAATGTTTTTTGCCTTTAGAGCCATCCCGCACAAACTGTATTGGGGGTTTGGAGGATACTGTCAAACCCTTGTTGGCACGAGCCACTGAGAGACTAATTACCTCGCGAATAACAGCGAGAACTTTGTCATGGCGGTAAGTGTACCGTCCTTGATCTAAGGCCACCTTGCAGCCAGCTAGAATGTGTCTAGCTGTGCAAGGGGTATTGCTACAGAGGGGACAAGAACTATCCTCGGCAAAGCTCCAACGAGCGAGGTTACTGGGGTCTGGAAGTGTATGCTGAAAGGCATTCAAATAAAATTTCAGCATCTCTGGCGTCCAGTCATAGAGCATTACCTTCCAGTGCATTGGAGGCGGAATTCAAAAGTCCCCAATTGTTGTCCAATCATTCTGGCATTGAAGGCCAATAGCCTGAGCCATACTCTTGCTGTCGTAATCTCCCCGCAAAAGAGACTTCTTCAAGTCCACGTCGCTCGTGGTTGTACTGCCATACCCCAGACCAGTGCCATTCCGGCTGATTCCAGTAAGGAACTTTTTGTGGAAGTCTACGCGGGCTTGTAGTTCATTTGAATCACTACGGCCACTTATTACGTGCTTTGATATTGCCGGATCTTTGGAATTGCACAGAATCGAATTTTTGGTTATTCTGGAGTTGGCGTAGAGCAGAGAGGGCAGTTTAAGCGCTAGCCCAAAATTTTGTTTGGACCTGAAGAGAGTCGAGGGGTCAGCTGGTTTGGCTAAGAACAGCCAGGATTTTAAACTAGCTGTCACCAGTGCATCTAGACGGGACAGTTGGGTTTTGGTAAAATCGTAAATAAGAAAGGGCCATGACAAATGTGACGTTAGATAATTGTCATAGATCCAGGCCTTACGAGGGCCAGAAATTAGCAAGGCATCTATTTTCGCCAGGCAACTTTTGAAATGCTCTATAACATGATCGCCCGAGACGTCTTTTCCCTGATGGGTGATAATTCTCAAGATAAGACGTAGGCATTTCATGGCTTAAAAAAGTTGATACAGTAATTCAATCAAATCACCCAAGATCCTTTCAAATTTGTTGTGAATAAAGTACCTAGGTAGCCAACTTTTTAATTCTGGTAAAAAGCTATTTTTTTTTGTTTTGTTTTGAACTGAATCAAAATTAGTGGTTTGCACTTTTCCTGAACTTCTAGTTGTGGTCGAAAGACATGGATGGATAATGTTCTGGTTTGCAGAAAAGTAGAGTAAAGTTTGATATTACCTATGAGGCTAAAGCTCAAGACAAAGAATCCGATTCCATTGATGGTGTCGTCCATGCTAACCGTGACAGCGGCTACTCTCGTCAACATAACCACAGTCACTAGAATGGCAGATCCGATCCAACACAAGCCACACATGATGGGCCATACTGTAATCACAAAGCAAGGACCGCGGCTCTGCAACAAATAAGAAAATGTCAAGACGGGCACCTCGTCGCCGACTCGCCGAGTAACTAGCTGCCTAATTCACAATATTTTGTATTTTCGCCCTGGTCGAATCTATTATAGCTTATGGAATTACAACCTACGGCACCACATTTAAATCTTATATATCGCGCATCACATCTCTACAACACCGTATTTTAAAAATAATAGTTCCAAACAGGATTCGAAATAAATTCAGAAACGACCAGATAGGACTTTTCAATTATTGTGACATATTACCAGCTAATGTATTATTTATTTATAGATTGACAGTTCAATATTTTGAGACTGACAAGTTCCGAATTTATGTCCAACATAAACACAGCACTAGACAGATACAAAATGAACGGCTACTCGTCCCTCCTTATCGCAACCTTTATGGAAAAAGAAGATTGAATTGGCTAATCCCTCATATATTTAACAAAATTCCTCTAAATTTAAAAACTTATAAAAAATGTACAAAAAGACAAAAAAAATAATTAAACATGGTTAGCTTTAAAATAAGTGAAAGTGAAACACACGTGTAAATGATACGAATAAGATTCATATTTTATTTTATTAGCATTAAGTACCTTCTTTTTATGTAAATATTATCAAGGGGGTGGCTTTCTGTGCCGACTAATCCTCACTAATGTAGCAGATAATGCAGCAGACATTATAATATGGTCAAAATGGCGACTAAAGTTGCACTGAAAGCACCCTATCCTAATCTCCAGCAGGTAAGCCTTAGGCTTGGCTGGATTTTATACAAAGCTGTATTTTAAAAAAATGGGTATTAAATAAAATAAAAATAATAAAAAAACAAACCTCTAGAAGGAGTATGGTGACTGCGAGCATTGCGGTCCACAGTCGCGAAGATGTCATGCCGAATAACCGTAAGGATTCCTTCGCCAACACTATCGACGTAGTGGTATCGTCCGGAAGTGACCCTCCCCAAATTGCGCTCACAGTCATTATAATCTGCAATAGTTATAATGGTAACATTACTTTCTAGAACTTACACAGAATTCTCAAACCGTTTCATTTAATGGAGTGGGAGTTTTACAAGAGGTACAAAAATTCTCAGCATAACATATTGTGGCACTCCCATTAGAAATAGATATTATTTGTTTTGAATCTTCCGGACGAAATGTCATCAATCCTGCATTTTTTAATGTGTCAAAATAAAAAAGATATATTCGTTTGAAAGAAGCGAGCCGAGTATTACTTTCCCGGCAGAGGGAAAGTATTGTGAACGCGCTAAAAAAAATCGAGATGGACATATACATTTTGACCCCCCTCTGAGACGATTAGGGTTTTTTCCAGACTGAAGTCTGTCTGTGAGTCTGTGTGTGTGTGTGTGTGGGCGTGTATTTCTTCACCATAGCGCCCAAACACTTTATCCGATTGAGCTAAAATTTGGCATGCAGGCATCATTTGGTCATGGCAAGAGTTGAAAAGATTGTGGCTGAAATACGTCCACCAGAGGGGCACGCTAGTCATACTTCATTCTTGAAATATTACAATCAGAGACTTGATGGACCGAAATCACGTTGTGAAATTTTGGTTGGAATATCTCGTATACAAACTACGAAAATAATATGTAACTATTCCATACATGTCCTAGGCTGTATGCTAGACAGCACCTCGCAGAAACTGCAATTAATTCAGACATTCACTCGCATCATACCCGCGGTAGCTCCCTTTTATGCGTACCCCGAATACGACTGGCAAAAGTACAGAAAAGTTACTTGTATCTTAGCATTAAATTTTATAATCTACTCCCTACAAAATTTAAACAGCTGGAGGACATAAAATTAAAAAAAAACATCAAGGAGATGCTGATAGGCCACCCTTTCTATAATCTGGCCGAATTTGAGGGCCATGATTTTTCAAATATTGTGCCCATTTAAATTACTTAAAAAAGTAGAGCCTTTTTGTCTGATTATTTTATATGGTCTTACATATGTACTTTTAGTTTAAAATGCATAACGTAGATTTAATTTGATTATTTAACATTACTGACAATTTGAATATTACGATGAATAATTTTACTATGTATCTTTACAAATTACTAACTACTTCAAATATTAGGCTTCTATTTTGATTATTTACATTTATAGTTTGACAATCCAGTAGTTAATTCTTGACTACCTATGTATGTTCAGTAAAGAGTAGTAACGAGACTTACTACCTAGCACAATTATTTTGACACGTCCAAGAGCGGTCTTTAGCCGTCAATTGGACACGACGAAAATGTAATGTAAACATCTTTCTTGAAAAATTGGGCATGAATGAGGTCAGATGCCATTGGGAGTGCAAAATGGTCATGGTCGAAAACAAGTCATAATGACTGGGGATTGCGTGAATTTGTCGATAGGTGCAGGTCGATTCAGGAAAAGTCAAGCAGCAAAGCATGAGTGGCAATAATGTATAAATCGAGCGCCTATTAAATTTAAGGCTATACCCAGTGCCAGCAAGATCATGGCCTCGCTGAGGGAATAATACTAATCGGTTATTGCTAATCTACCTTAACCCTTGGAGTAAATGGGTATTTTCATGGATGCATCTGTCTCTTTTGCAGGATTTTCGGCGACATCGACTTAAAGTACTATAACTACGAAACTACTACACCAATCATAAAAAGAACAACTGCACAATGATTGCATTGAAATTTCGAATATAGAATATTGAAATATCATTTTGTAAAACAATTAGATAATTATGAATTAAATATGAGAACGTCAAAGTGAAAAAAACGCGGAACCAGATCTGGTCGTATCATACTCAACGGATAATTGTTTCACAACTAGATTTGGTCGTATCATACTCAACGGGTTAAAAATTATCATAAAGCCATCCTTGAGAAGAGACATGGACTCATATTTTCTTTCACTGTTTTATGCCAAGAACTTTTCTACCCCCTACGTATATACCACACAGCCAATTGATAATTCAGCCTACAAAACAAACAAAATTTTCACTATGTTTTACTGACTACATCGTTAGGTAATTAATTGTATATATTACTGCGATAGTTTTGCTGGCAAGAAAATTTAAAAAATGTGAATTCTTCATGATGAACGATTCAAAATTTAATAGAAAATAAAACCTATAAATGATGAATTCATGAATTTAGTAAGCAGCTGGATATCATTGTGCTTCTTTAGTTTTGATAGCATATCGTCGTTGCGCCGACCAAACCTGCTGTGTACTTTTTTGAGAAAATAACTTTTGGATACAGAATGACGGGAAAAACTGCTATGCGTCGACTGGCGCATTTCTGTTATATTCTGATGGGCCAAAATCATGCCACAGAACAACCAAATCTGCTATCAGCACTGGGCCAGATATAATTTGCTATGGGTACATTTAACACATTACAACAACAAATTTTAAATTTGACACATAGCAGGTCTGGTCGGCGCAACGACGATATATTAAAATAAAATAAATTTGTAAAATCGCACATTCCTTGGTATAAAAATAAATACCTATTTGGCAATAATATGGGCAAATTGACACAGTTGTATACTAAAATAATAATTACTAAGACACAATGATTGCTTTCGGTGTTAGTAAAAGCACAAGAAACACAAAATTAAAGGATGTATGTATGAAAAAGTTAACTGTTTTATGTGCACATAGTACCAACAATTAATGTTAAAGTTAGCAGTGTCCGACACTGACAATGTCAATCGGTAGGCTAAAGTCTTCAAGAGGAAAGTCAATAAATATTCGGAAGTCCTCTGACTTCCGAATAATATTCGCTTGGCAAAATATTAGATGCTTTTCTAAGCATCAAATATTCTGCCAAGCGAGATTCGTTACAGCTTGCAATATTGTCGATCAAGCAGATAATGAAAAGACCTCACCGATGATCGTGTACCCAAAATGTGATTCTATAAAATATCATAAAGGTCACCTTAAAAAATAAATGCCATAAAAAAGTGTAACCTGCGACGCAATCAGACATAGCGTTATTCTGTGGGGCATTCTGGTATACTTCTTGGTGATGACGAAGACGAGAATGAGCCACAGCGAGGCAACCGTCGCGATTATTGACAAGCCAAAAGCGTAGGACTTGATGTGGGGTGCATAGTCTTCTGTGATTGTTATCATACGTGCAGAGATGGACATCAGCGGGGCGGAGATAAAAGTGCAGGCGACCATCGACGACGCTATCTGCAATCAACACACAATTCCAATTGAAGAATAGGTCGAAAGCTATGGAGAGACAAGAAACCACCACTAACTAAATCAACGTCCAGCTGATACTGCGTGGAGAAAACAAAGACCGCCGGTGCGGTGGGCACCGTGCCGTAAAGAAAGCCAAAAGTGCTGAGGTTTTCCGTGTCCGAAGCGTTGACTCCGGCTTTCAAAAGGCTGACCGACTCCCGCATCAGAACTGGCAGAACTAATCTGGAAACAAAGACAAAACTTTCTTGCTATTTGTAAAATAAAATAAAATAAAATACAAACGGAGCTGCCATGGAATTCACCGACCGAAGTCGGTCCCATCATATAGTGATATTACACTTCTGGGGGGTGACCAGTGGATTCCGGACTAACGACCGGCTGTGGTAGGTTTAGGACAGCTGTCTTGCCACATGTGAGCGTCACCTTACCACCCATTCACTCCCCCTTCGAAGCCGTAGAATTTGAGATGCGGAAATCGTAGTTTTAGATAATTTTTCTAAGGAGTTGATTATTTTCCTGGAGAGACCAAGATCTTTAAAAAGGTGAAACAGAGATTTAGCTGGCAGGCCACGAGCGCCAACTTCCACCGCGTGAAGATGAACAAAGAAGTCGTTTCGGGTGACGGTATTTGCGAGGTCATGGTATTTATTTAATTTGTACTCGTGGTCTTTTGGGATATTTGTCCCAAGTGGGATTTATTTATTTGTCCCAAGTGGGATTAGTCTTTTTAATAAATACCTCTTTAATATCAGTGGCATTTGCCAGCAATAGGATCCGATGTCCCAAGTGGGATTCGGCCGGAGAATGGTATGCACTCTCAATTTCCTTTTCGTCCAATATCTTTCTCGATCTGGATACCGCATAGCGGGCTTAACACAATTTTGGTTTGGGCTGGTCTATGTGGGTTTTCCGTGACATGTTTTAGTCGGTGTAAGTTCCTGGAAATTTAGTGGACTTGGCAATCTCATTAGAGTAATTTAACTGTTTTTCTTTTTTATTTGAGAAGTTTATCAACACTGCTTTGCTTAAATTGGCGACATCGGGTTCACTCTAAACTAGTCATTGACTTCAAAAAGTGTTTCGCTTGTTGGATCCTCCATTTTTGCTCTATAGTCACTTTCAAGAATGCGCGTGGTGTCGTCTGCGAGTTGGACAGTCTTGGCACATGTTATGTTGGTGGCTAAATCGTTGCAATAGAGTTTGAAGAGGAGGGGTCCTAATGTTGAGCCGTGAGGCACACCGGTGTTTACTATTTCACAACTCGATTGCTCAGCCTTTTCCTCAATTCCTTTAATTATTTTAATCTCCACCACTTGGTGCCTGTTTTGTGGGTACGATTTAATGAGTGAATTGGCCGCTCCTCTAATTCCATGATGGTTTAGCTTGTCTACCAGGGTATTGATGTTTATACAGTCGAATGCTTTGCTTGGATCGCAGAACTTTTATACACTTTTTTTATACACTGTTAGCTTAGATCGCAGAACTTTTTATACACTTTTTTTATAATTTAAAATGTAATTTCATTTGTAGAAATACTATTTGTTGTAATTTCGTAATCGTAATGTTATTATATATATAATAATTTTTTGTAAAGTAGTTTCTATACCCAGATCGGGTTTATGAAAATAAATTTTTCTTATTTCTTATTTCTTATTTCTTTGATTCCCATGGAACAGTTAATTCTACGATAAGGGCCATCTTCCGAGATAGAGAGTAAAGAGTTATACCTGGACGCAGGGCTGTGCATCCGAGACTTTCAGGGAATTTATACTGCTTAGAGACCGAATCGACCTCCAGAATCCAATCTGAAGCTTTCTCGATTATTGAGAAAGGTTTTGTAGTGAAATGTATTTTGCCTTTAGAGCCATCCCGCACAAACTGTATTGGGGGTTTGGAGGGGACTGTCAAACCCTCGTTGGCACGAGCCACTGAAAGGCTAATTACCTCGCGAATAACAGCAAGGACTTTGTCGTGGCGGTAAGTGTACCGTCCTTGATCTAAAAAAAAAGGTTATGTCACCCGAAGACTTTCCTGGCAAATTGCCAAGGACTGATTTCATCTGAATATTAATATCATAAATAAAATTGATGAGTGCCCTCTCTCAGCCAGCAGATCAACATATAATAATCGTCCGTTGTACGGATTTGGAATGGACATTCCTCTATATGGATTTGATGGTGGGATCGTGGGCCTCCATAATTTAGCTGTCGACGTAGCCGATTGGCTAAGCAATTTAAATTTAAACAACTTGATGCGATTTATTATATGTTGGCTATTTTCGCAAACACATCCAGGATTTGCTGCAAAGCCCCATTGATCATGGTTGCTGCACAACGGCCGTGACCTGTGCGGAAACGATATTGCCACCTTCTTATGTATGTTCATAATCAATTACTTTAAGGCACCTTTTGATGGTATTATGTCTATAAAATCGAAGACTATCGCGGTTGTTTGACATTATAAATAGAATAGAAAACGAATTTACCGCGTGAAATTTGTAACACCAGACGTTTCGGTGACGTTGCAGCCGCCGTTGTCCAGGGTAGACTGAAGATCTGTCAATCCGTTGTTTTGCGGGTAGGCCGCATACCGCTTCCGCCACTGCGTAGGTTATAACGGTGGTGAGGGGCCGGGCTCGGAGTGCGGGAATTTTGAAAATCCGTCTTGCACACAACACTCACTGTATCCTGTTTTACGTCTTTGCGTTCGGGGGCGGGAACATTTTAAGAAGAGGGTTCCTCGTAGAAGAGAGTTTGTAACCGTCGTTTCTATTGAAGTTCGAGGTTCTTCTTATTTCAATGGCTGCCCGGATCATGCGAGGAAAGTAGAATTGTTCTTTGGATAGCACAATGGGATTTTGAAACTACATCCAGTGGTTACTTCCGCTATCCAATATATGTTCGCAGATCGCCGATTTTTCTCGCTGAACGTTTTTAACAGCTTTGATGTGTTCTGTCAGTCGCGTAGCTATGGGCCGTTTCGTTTGTTCAACGTAGGCTAGACCGCAACTGCATTCGACTGCAGAACTGCATTCGACAACTGAACGTAGGCTAGACTGCAACTGCATTCGACAACTGCATTCAACTTCATACAACTGCATTCGACATTTGTGCTATCATACTCAAGGGGTTAACCCTTTGAGTATGATACGACCAAATCTGGTTCTGAAACAATTATCCATTGAGTATGATACGACCAGATCTGGTTCCGCGTTTTTTTCACTTCTTTGACGTTCTCATATTTATTCATAATTATCTAATTGTTTTACAAAATGATATTTCAATATTCTATATTCGAAATTTCAATGCAATCATTGTGCAGTTGTTCTTTTTATGATTGGTGTAGTAGTTTCGTAGTTATAGTACTTTAAGGTCGATGTCGCCGAAAATCCTGCAAAAGAGACAGATGCATCCATGAAAATACCCATTTACTCCAAGGGTTAACCCGTTGAGTATGATACGACCAAATCTGGTTGTGAAACAATTATCCGTTGAGTATGATACGACCAGATCTGGTTCCGCTCGGCGCGCGCGCTTTCGAACTCTTTTTTTACCATCGAAAGCATTTTGTCTCTTTCATGCGTATGGCAGATCGGTACAGAATTAAATTCTCTCTGTTAGCATTCGCAGCAGCAACTGCGCAGTCCATGTAACATATTATTACGGACCGCGGCAAATCGAACACTGCCCTTCATGAAACGTCAAGTCCGCGCATGCGTGTGCCGCCATTTCGGAAACGGTTTTCGTGTAGTTTTCGGTGTGTATTTGAACGAATCGTAAGTAAAACCATTTCTACAACATCATATAGTCCCCCTAAACTGATTAGATGCACCATTTATCGTGTATATAAAGTATTTCGGGTCTTTGAATGTCGCGTCGCAAATGCCAAAGTCGGCCATTGTTTTTTCACTTCTTTGACATTCTTATATTTATTCATAATTATCTAATTGTTTTACAAAATGATATTTCAATATTCTATATTCGAAATTTCAATGCAATCATTGTGCAGTTGTTCTTTTTATGATTGGTGTAGTAGTTTCGTAGTTATAGTACTTTAAGTCGAGCGCCGTCGATGTCGCCGAAAATCCTGCAAAAGTGACAGATGCATCCATGAAAATACCCATTTACTCCAAGGGTTAAGCCTAGTAAATATGATGAACCTACAGTTTTAATATTAGGACTCTTTTACAATAAATTTAGTATTTTATTGTAATTTTAAGCCTAATAACCGAAATCGTGCATGTGGGCAACAATTTCCCCTGCTATCGTGGAAGTACTTAAAAGAGGTGATGTAAACTTGAGATCTATTTAAGTTCGGTGAATAAATTAGTGAGAAATACAACATTGTTAGTTGCTGTTTTCCATATCAATATATTGTCGCAAAAGGTAATAACCATGGGAAGTCCTTTGTATTCATATTTTATTTTGATATTGTTTCACTAAAGCCATGGGAATTTTCTGATGGGCTAAAACAATGATGAATAAATAAGAGCTTCTTACAACTTTGCTATGATAAGAACGGCGGGCAGTAGTAGAGCAGGTCCTTTCAACCTGTGAAACTGTCCCACCATGCGGAGCCCAAGCAGAAACAGAGCCGATCCCGAAAAAGCTGATCCCAAGACCTTTAAAAACAAAAACAAAAAAATATAAGTTTATAAAAATATTGGCAGTTAGAATCACTAACGAATGCCAGAATCACTAACGAATCACTATTTCCAGAGATTGAAAAAAGAAACACTTTCACTTGATAGAAGTTAACAAATTTGTTTAATTTTTTACTTTGCTTTGAGGCGTTATAAACTCGAAAATTGGTGCTTTTTTTATTTGTTTTTGTTTTATTTTTGGACACAAAATGACTTTTTCTAGGAAGTGTGTTTGTTTGTTTGAAAAACTTTATTGCACACACAATAGAGTACAACATGGTGGGTCTAATGCCGTGGCAATATCTTATGACCATACCATCAAGGTTATAGTGACTAAATGTTTATGTAGGCAAATTAATATATTACTTATTAAGTAAATAATTAAGTGTAATTTTGTAAAGCAGTGGTAGTCACACAATAAACAGGAATTAATAACAAATGTCTCAATATCGAAGGGAGGAATGGGATATAAGGACAAGCTAGGTGAACAGGTGGAGGAGGAAGGGGGTAGGGAAGGGGGTTTATACATTAAGTAAATGTCGCTTAATAGATTTTTTAAACCCAATCAGGTTTTGAAGTTGTCTCAGTGGCAAAGCAACAGAGTTCCATATTCGGGCCGCCTGGACTGCAAATGACTTTGACATGAAAGTTGATGAATGCTGAGGTTTAGCCAGTAATAAATTTTCCTAAGAGCGTAATGGAAGGCCGTGAGATGGAGTGGAGAGAATAGATTTTACAAATAAGAAGGCATGTTTGAATGAAGTATCTGGTGGCAATATCTACCGACCATACCACCAGGGTTATTGTGACTGAAGGTTTATGTGGGCAAATTCATTTACAAGTAATAAATGAATACACTTACATAAAAGTCATCATAGTATAAAATATAAGTCAGTGATTAGTAACGTATGCCAACTCGATATTGAAGGGAGGAGTGGAATATAAGGACAAGCAAAGGAGACGGGAGGGGAGGGGGGTATTCATAAGTTGAGTAAATGTCTCTTTAATGAATTTTTAAACCCGCTCAGGTTTTCAAGTTGTCTTATCGGTAAAGGCACGGAATTCCAGAGTCGGGCCGCTTGCACTGCGAAAGACCTAGACATGAAAGTTGATGAATGCTGAGGTATAGCCAGTAATAGATTTTCCTGAGAGCGCAATGGAAGGCCATGGGATGAAAGCGAAGAGAAGAGATTATACAAATAAGTAGGACAGTTTGACTGTAGTACACGGAAGAGTAGGGCGAGTATGTGAAATTCCCGACATCGTCTAATGGGTAGCCACTCTATTTGCCTGCGAAAGTTTGATATGTGATCAAGGAATAAACAAAGCGAAATTCCGTGTTTTGAATCCTAGGTTGAAGGTAGGGTGAGTATGTAAAAATCCAGACGTCTAATGGAGAGCCACTCCAATTGTCACTGCCATTAGGATCAAGCTGTAAAGTTTGATGTCTACGCTTCCAGCATAAATTTACTGCACTGTTAGCGAAAAATAATGATGCATGCCAAACTGTGCCCACAAGGTGACGCAAGCCAAGCTGTAAACCCATAAAAGAAGAGGCTACCGAAAGGATTAGTTGACATTCGAATTGGAGTTGGTTGATTTCCGAGGATACACCGGGAATAGAACTTATTGTGTTTATAATTAGATCCAACAGTACCATACTTACAGTCAAAATTCCCGAAACATAAACGGGAACCGTACTCGAGAATATGAGATTTCCAATAATTCCAAGTATAGTCATGACGAGTATGGGGTTGAGAGCTACTCCTGTGACTACTCTCTTGATCATTTGCCATTGCGGGTAGGTGTCTTTGGGCAGCATCTCGACACTGTCGTTGGCCTCTCGCTCGAGGCGCTGCTTGTTTATCTCCATCAGAACGAATGCGATCGGGTTGAGAATGGCCAGCGATATTGGTGCCATCAAGTACAGATACGACGCATAATCCGGGTGGGAGTTTTTGTAAACGGCAACGACTGCAACGGCAAGACATTACACAAATATTTCAAAGAGAAAACTGGAAATCTTCAGAAATAATACAAGAGCAACCTATACATGCACAGACCTTTAACATAAGTATATACGGAATTTCTATGTAATACCACAGTGTAAAAAGAACTACAACAGTGACAATGCTATTGATATACAGTAGAGCCTTGATAATCCGAACTAGCAAAAACTAACCCCTGTTCGGACTCACGAAGCGTTCGGATTATAGTATGTAAGGAGAAAAAAAAACATTTTTATTCTTAAAATAGTGTTTAATTATATACATAGTTTAAGAGGTACAGTAAGCAACGAGCTGGGCTTTACATATTGTATTGGAAATATCACCGATGAGTAGGGGTTGTTTTTTTCTCTCGGGGGTAGTAGGTATAATTACTTATTGTAAACAGGTTTGATAGCGTAATCAACTTGCAAACACACCATCTCACTGGGCTCTCAGCGGGAGCGGATTCCCCTTTCCACTTGTCACCCCCCCCCTCCCCCCACCTCCTCACGATTGCCCTGAGCGGCGACTTTCATTGGCACACTGGTAGATCTGTTTTCACTCCCCTAGAAGTGTTTATATCGTAGGATTGACCCTTATTAGCAAAATTAACAAATATGCAGGAATCATTATATAAATACCCTTTTTTGCCCATACGTGTAGGCCTCTTCAATAATCTTTGAGCTTCAAACAATCTGTGTTCACTGTTTGAATTTCTTTGATACTCCTTTTGTATCACAATCAAAACATGATTGCGGTATATACTTGTCCTTTTTGGGTTTATTTAACTGATGGCTGATTTTGGGGGGGGGGGGATTAGTCCCGCTAGCCCCCTTTTACGCTGCTAATGCTCTAAAGGAGAGCATTCGCTGATCGCCGCCCTTAGGAATCGGCGATACGAGGGAACCTTTTGTTTTTGTGTTTCCATGAGAGGTGTGTCGTATGCATGCGCCGCACTGCGTTTCTTCTGCTTTCAGTGAGCTTTGTGCCTTAGACTATTGTCCTAAGATATACATTGTATTGTATTATATTTTATGCTCAGTAGCTATGTGCATAGTAGGAAAACTAATAGGATTCTTTGATGTGTTCAGTAGTAGAAGCCAATCTAAGATCTAAAAAATATTTCCTTATTTACAATACAGTTGTTTATAAATGTATATACAAGGTATATAGGAAATATATAGAAAATATCACAAATTATAAACCTATATAAATACCAGCTATTAATAGTAAAAATAACTGTATAGTACCGAGTGAGTACTTTACTCTTATCCCGGAATTAAAGTGATAAATAAGTTTACGGATGAAAGACAAACAGCCAATAAGTAAGACAGAGATAGAAGATCAGTGTACGGTTGTCAGGTAAGACTTTGCACTGGGGCCCGTCAGCATTCTTTTGTTTTACTTTGCGGTTGTCTAAACAAGTTTATGGATGAGAGAGACACAGTGAATAAGCAGACAGAGATAGATACTCAGTGTATGAGGGGCAGGTAAGATTTTGCGCCTCGGCCGTTGTCATTTCCTCGTTTTACTTTTGGGTGTTCTGACTGTTTTCTGTTTTTATGTGATTTCGTTTTTACTTTATGGCTGTGATACTGGACTTGATTAGTTTTTGCTTTACAATTGGATTTTAATTCAACTGATGATTTAAGTAACGACTTGTAATAAAACCTATTCACATAATAAACAATTTTTAACAAGATATTATTACTTTATTTCACAAAATCATGCAAAGCTTCTAATGTGTATAATTCCAATTCGACACTAATGAAAAAGTTGAACTTTGATATTATTACTTCTTTACACGAGCATAAGTAATAGTTGTAAGTCCTTAGTTATTACGCTCTGGGTACACCTTTAACACTAAAATTCCAATCTCCTTTATGGAGATTCGTCTTCCTCATTATCACTGGGTTTAGTTGGCCAATTTGCTATTGCTAAGTTGTAATATCTTAATGGAATGTGATGCATCACTTGTTCTATCTTGTCTTTCATTGTCTCGTTGATGGCCACCTTGCTTCTATAAGCTTTCCTAGTAGGTAGGTTTTCCTACGCAATCTCTTCTATGTCCAAGTCGTTGGCGCGTCATCGCTACGCACCTTTAATAAATTTGGATGCCTGACAATATTTATTAATTTATTTATTTTTAGGAAAACCAACAGCTAATTATAATTTAACAAAAAGACGGAGTAGGATAACATAGAGCCAATTAAAGGTTTTCACGTCACATACATCAAAAATTATTCAACAATTAATGCTAAAGAATTCACTGTTCAGCCGCTGTATTGAATTTAGTTGCTCAGCGCTATTTCGTTTCAAGTCAAGTTCGCATGCATGTGGAACAACTCTACAGATCAGAGCTGTCAGTTCACTTTTGTATTGGTTTGTTCTTTCACCCGTTTTTCTTTTGTGATGCGATAATTCGCTTAATAAACCAATTCTTTTCTTCTATTCATCAGTTTTATTCATTATCGGACTAAAATCAACACGCTGCCTAGCTGAGTTAATACTCATACAGAATAGATCAAAGTCAAAGCGTTTAATCAAATCATTGAAATTGTCACTTGTTCGCCACAGAAATGCATTTTGCCTATAGTTGGTACCAGCAGGAGGAACATGAAGAGCAGGGTTAAATCTATTGAGTTTGGAAGGAACACGGTTTGTCAGAACTGTAATGAAATTCTGAGATTGATGACATATTGAAACTTATTTTTCATCTCTTGGGACCCTCTACTAGAGGCTGGATAGCAAAATGTTTCTTTGTACATCTACAGAGCGGATTTCTTAAATAAATATTTTATTATTATTATAGCTTACTTTTTTATCTTCGTATTACTCCAGTTATCTTTCATTTAACTAGGCCAAAATCACGGTCACAAGGTAAACATTAGTGCTCTCGAGTAAGAAAAAAATATAGTTTTTAAGCGACGCAGTTGTGAGAAAAATTAAATTTCACCATTGCATTGACTCATGCTACCTGGCGCATCCGCATAGAAAATTTGGTTTAATGGCAATTGCGCCTAAACCATTTAGTACGTAAAGGGTACATGCCCCGGACTACTGCCCAGTGTACGGGGGCAAAAAAAGAAAATTGTAACTGCATACGGCTAGTTGGATTTATGCTGTTTTAGCTGGAAATACTTAAGGTCTACAGTAACTAGGGTTGTCGACTACAGCGGGCGAGCCTGTCACCTCAGGAAGTTTTAACGATTAGTCGTTCTATCTCCCTGGAGTGAGCGCAGAAGACATGGACAAAACAGTCCACCGTCTAGCTCCACCACAGACCCGTAAGAGGCCAACATCTTAACCGCGAGATAGCCAGGAGTGTTACCCGGCGGGCTTACACTCACGCCCTTACTTCCGATTGCGAACAGATTACTCCAGTCTCTCGACTGGTTACGAGTTCGAGGTCGCTTGCGCGGTCCTCTCCCTTACGAAGCGGTGAAACGGTTTTACACCGAATCTATGGTCCTTTGCCCGGCTGTTCATCCAGGATCGGGTAGCCGATGGTCGTTTCAAGAGCAGTCGCCGTAAGGTCCGCAACCACCCCCGCTCTATAGGAAACAATACTGCTTCCAGATTCCCCCGACTGTTAGTCAGAGTGCGCAATCGATTGGCTTAAGCCGCACAGTGCGCAGACCGTCCAGGAGCGCCAGGAGGTTGATTCCCAGGGGAAACTGACCATAGGGCCAGAGTCCTACCCAGGCTCGCACTTCATGCGTGGAGGCCGTCGGATAGGTGTTGACCCGTGAGTGTGACCAACCCTGAATAGAATGGGTCTTCGTGGCCAACTCAGCAAGGGCCCATTAACCCCCTAATCTACAGTAGAACACAACCTCATTAACCCATCAGACGCCGACAGTGCCTATAGGCATTTTGCATCGCTTGACAGATCCGCGCGTAACCGTTTCGGCCAGCCCCTAATATATTATACATGACTAACAAGATTAATTACTAGGTGACAAGAGGGAATTCATGACAAAACAATATTGTTAGTATTTATTCACAAAATTGGCCAAAAAGTTGCGGTGCAGTTTTTTGCGCATGAAGGCTGGCTTCCGAGCAGTTTGGTCATTTCAATTGACAGTGGAGTCGTTGACGATTGTCAGTCCGCTCGTAACCACTCGTTGACTTTTAGGGCTGCCACTATGGCAGAATTAAAATACAATGAAATAGATACTCACTGATCGGATAGCCAATAGCAAAATCATTGCTCTGCGTACAGAAAATGGCAAACAATCCTGCGCGTCCCAGGTTCAGAGGCTTGGCTATGGTCAAGGTTACCACGATGACAAAGAAAAATACGGCTCCTTTCGCTAGCAGTATCGCCAACAAGAAATACCAATTGACCGCCTGAAAGTTGAGCTCGGCGAGCGAAAGAAAGATTAGAGACGGCAAAGCAAAATTCCCCACAAAAGTTGACAGACCTTTTGCTTCGCTTTGTGTTATTATGTTTAAGCGACCTGCCACATATCTGCAATTGAAAAAGGATATCTCATCACTCCGCACTCGAATCTATGCTTAATATTTAGGATCTTACGAACCCGCAAAATATCACAGCGAAGCACTCAAAAAGAGCTGGATACAGATTATCAGTATTTGGAGAAGGCTCAGTCATCGAGTAATCCATTGTAGTTGATGGTTTACTCTATAACAAAGCAACGAATTAAAAAATCAACAGGTTGTGCCTTTGTTATATTATGAAAAAGACTCCGGCAAAGAAAATCCAAAACTTACCGGCAAATCAAATTTTAGCGTATCGACGTATATTATGCAAATGAATCATGACAACAGAAATACACTCGCCAAACAGATGCTATTCTCAGAAAAAAAGGCTAATCGATAGAGAAATAACCAGAGACCGAGAATACCCACACGCCGCCATCGCGTAATCTGACATTTGAGATTTTTCTTATTTTAAAATTTTCTCCATGACGTACGTACCCGAGTGCGTATCAACTGAGTAGAGCTGTGTAACTATATGTACAAAAATAAAGTCGTTTCGACCTCACTATTCAAAAGTCGAATAGACGAAAAGCCGCGTGTATGCTGTTAGAGAATGTATTAGAATCCAATACAATTATTTTTACTCCAGTAGGCATTCGGCGGCGTCATTGCGTCCAAATTTCTCAAAAAAGTAATTATGGATAATTAATTATCGTGATAGTGGTGATTTTATACATTACTAATTTAAATAATTTATA
This sequence comes from Micropterix aruncella, assembly GCA_944548615.1. Taxonomy (NCBI): domain Eukaryota; kingdom Metazoa; phylum Arthropoda; class Insecta; order Lepidoptera; family Micropterigidae; genus Micropterix; species Micropterix aruncella. The sequence goes on from OX155960.1 coordinate 12,156,017, forward strand.
GTATCAGATTCTTCAATAATTAGGAAATAATGTATTAATGGACATTGCTGATTAAATAATAACAACAATATCTATAACCATAATTATCTTGGCAATAATATGACAGTCATGAACATAGATAATCGAATATGATAGGCATAATATGTCAAAATTTCAATTAATGGTCAATTCCAGCAATAAAGCCACCGCCAATAAAAATAAAAAATACACTCTCAGTGTCAATTATGAAGACGTTCCCATTTTCTGCAATTTTATATAATTTTCTTCTTAGAATATGAATTTAACATTATCCAAATCTCTTATGTAAAGGTTTGTCTGCTTGCCGGAAAGTCTTGGGGTGACACAGCCATTTTTTTTGTCGAGGTTTAGCAGTGTTTTCTTTATGAGAGCATAAAGGGCGTGTTGAGAGTTTTTTGAAAAATAACGTTTTATACTGAGAAAGTTATTTTCTGAAAAGTAGTGAGTCAATCTCGTAAGAATATTTTTTTTATGAATCTTGCTAAAAATTGACAAAGGGATCTAGGGTAATATAAATATCCATGTTTTTAAAATATACCTTTTTAAATATAGTTATTACTTTCTTCATTTTTCGACTTGGATCAGCGGGGAAAAAAATATATTTCAAACGATGACAAAAATAAAGTCTTCTGCGATCGCAGTAACAAAACTCACAAGGATTTTTAGGAGATATTCCGCAGATCAGATGAATTTTTACATTTTATAGATTTAGCAACTTTGACTATTTCGTCAATAGGTCCCAAGTAAGCTCAAAGCTGTGCAGTATCCCGTGTTTATATAACCTAAATTTCTAGGTATACATCTGAAATAATCGTTAAAATGTTCTACGACTGTTGCCGCATCATCTACACGCTCACCAACGATTATTATTTTTTTTATTTTAAACCAGTTGATAAGAATTCCTACACTTGGTGATGTTAAAACTAACAAAAATATCAAGTGTAATATTTAAATAAATACCTATTAAGGTATAAGGTATGAACGTCGGTATTGCAAGGTATGAACGTTGAACATCCAACCGCAGATTTTCTAGGTTATATAGAGGAAACAACATTTTCCAATATTTTCAATCAAAATTCTTACATAATTTCGTGAAATGTTCATGTCAACAACAGTACTAAATAATCAAACAAATATAGGATAATTTCACAAATTATCATACGGGAGGGTATTTCAAAGAAAAAACACAAACAAATCAGTAGGTAATAATAATTATAGTCAATAGCCAATAGTTAGAAGAAAAAAACGCAATTGTAAAATAGTCAATAATAGAAAGAATTAGGAATAATAATAGTCAAGTAGCTCAATAGAGCTGCGAAAAATTGATATTGTCGAAATCCTCAATGCTATAAATGGGGTTTTTAGTCAAAATACCCTGTACTTTCCCTACTACAAATACGCTTACCTACCCTAATTGTCAGATACAATTTGTTAATGACTGCCTTATCCTTCCCATACTCGTCTTCTTTACTTTTTTAACAATATTCCAGGAGGCCCTAATTTTGGTTCTTATCAGAATTATCAATACTATATTTTGTGTTTCTGTTTGGCAATCCCTACGCTTTTATAACTTTTTTAATAAGGTTTAATAAAATCAAGGACAAAGCTGTCTTTACTTTCATTTTGGATTTCATTTTAATGCAGCATCCGTTGTCTGGATATCGAATTCCCGGTGTTGCACAATCGTTAAAAGTTTTTGATTGTTTCGAGAACTGACTTACAGGAATTGAGCTGCCCAGCGCTGACTGATACCATTTAAAAAAGTCATGTTATACTTGGTGTGGGTTGTCTGTGGTTATTATTATTAATCGACCACGACATTATTAATAATCGAGGCTGTCTGAAAGTCATCAAGGCTCTTTGTTTTTTTTTATACAAAGTTGGCGTTAAAATCACCATATAATAATATGGAAGAAGAACTCCTTGGTAGTTTTTCTAATGCTGATTCTAAGATATTTAGGAACGTTTGAAAATCTGTATGTAGACTTTTATAAACGCAAAGAACGTATGCTGAGAACTAAGGGAGTTGTATACAACTAATTTCTATTATCATTTTAACATATAGTTTACAGATATCACTAACTTCAAATTTTACACCTGATTTTACATGTATGGCAGATCCGCCCTAACCTTACTAGTGTTCCGACAAAGAAGATAGATGTTGTCGACATTTTGGTAATTTGTCTGTTTCTAAATTTGTTTCTTACGCAGTCAAGACCAATCGTCACGGGATGACTATAATGAAATAGTTTTTTTTTTTTGAAGTTTTTAGTTTTTTGACGCATATTTTTATATAATAAAATATATTATTTTACATGACATATTCTACAAGAATATCTTTTAAAATGATCTAAATACAAGTTTCTTTATTTAGGTCTTTGTTACTGAGAAAAAAATAATGAATATTCGAATATTTATTATAAAAATGATATTTCTTGAAAACAAGGACCTAGACCAAGAAGTCGTAAATGAATTTTAACTGTTTCTCAGGTAGATAAAGTTAGTAGTTCTGTAAACAGTGGACCTCGCGTACTAAAACAGAACCACTAAAACGCCCATTATTTTAAAACGGAATAAAAAAAATAAAATCCTCACAAATACGCTTAGCTCGGTTAATAATTTAAGACCACAGGAATAATAAGATACAAATTATTTTATTTTTGTTAATGTTTATCACACTGGGCGAAACATGCAGGTTTATTCCAATTTTCTCTTAATTCCCATGTGGTAAGAAGATCAGCTTCCACAAAAAATATGACTGTAAACATCGATGCCAACGTTTTAGGGTAACTTTTTTTCTGAATTCAGAATATAGGATAAAATAATAAAATAAATACAGGTAATATAGGATAAAACAGGCGGCCGGACTCATCAGAAAGCAACACGGGCCACCACCTAACGAGGGGTGGCATGGGCGCAAGAACAGCCGCGTCGCGTGTTGAATTAATTACCTTCATTTGAATACAGGTGTTTTTAAAAATAGCACCTTAATGGAGAAATCTAAAACCATTGCAGATAGAGAAAAATGCTGAAAGGACGAAATTGGACGTGAGTCCCAGGACGGAAATCGGTGAAATGAAAAATAACAGTTATTACAATTATTGAAAGCCGATAAATCGCAGTTTCTGAGTAACGTAGTGGGGATCTTTACTGACACATTCTTCTTCTTCTTTCTTTTCCTTGTGGCAATTCCACGCAGCTAGGGTGCTGGTGATTTTGTGCCAGTTTGTATGTATTGTTGACGGGAGGATGACTACTGTTAATGTTAGTACCTACAAAAAAAAAAAAAGGAAGGGACATCACAATAAGGAAGTTTCATTTTTTTTTATTATTTTTTTTTTAAATCATAGGAAATTTGCAATGTGGCCTGGTGTTTTTCTTTTTCAATTATCTTCATAAATGACGAAGTTATGATACTTTTCCCTCCCGTTTCTTAATTGATCGCCGCGCGACCGGTCGACAATGCCGTGACGTCACAAGTCTCTCTCGGGCCGACCGCGTCGGCACCAAAGCGGAGATCGCTCGCCGTTCGGGCAGTTAGTACCTACTTATGGTTAGCCCAAGACGGTTGCGGAATCATTATGGAAACTGTGAAACTTAATAAAGTACATTACAAATACTGCATTGTACCTAAGTGTACAAACACTACCGTAACTACAGCCAATAAACATTTTTTTAGGTGCCGAAGGATAAAAAACAAAGAGCTAAGTGGTGCAAGATTATGAAGCGGAAAGAATCTTTATCAGAAAAATCAGTGCGGTATTGCTGCGAAGACCATTTCGATGTTAGAATGATAGACTTCTGTCCATTAATTAAAAACAAAATTGTTTATTATAATCCACTATATAAATTAGATTCTCGATTTATTAGCGGTTTCGAAGTCCTCGTGAGTAATGCAAAATAAACCCTTTGTCTTATCTGCAAATAGCATTTGAAGTTGAATTTGTGCCATATATTTGTTTGTTATCTCTCCATCCCGTTTATAATTTTTGATATTTTTTTTGCTCATCGGACATTTTATTTCCACTACAAATTCTTCTGAAATGCCGTCCGGCGATGCACCAAATCCTTATTGAGGATTAATCCACTTTCCTTGATTACAATGTTTTGTTTTGCAGCCACTATTTGTCGAACTTTTGGCTCTAAAGTTTTTCCTGGCAAAAAAAGAATGAAATATTTAATCAACAAAAAAACGGGGAAACCGCTAAGTAGGAAACCAGTCCTTGACTAAAGTTGAAATAACAACAGAAGATACTTATCTCTACTAATGGCGTTCTTAACTTTAAAGGTATATGCTCCTAAAATATACTCTATTAACACCCCATCTTCTTTATTGCAGTGCGCGATTTCATGCAGCTTGAGGCAGCGATGCGACCATACCGTAGTTGGAATCACATATTAGATTCAGATTGATTCATTGTGGCCTGGAAGACCATTTTCAAATCAGCCTTTCCATGTGGTCTTTACAGTATTGTATGAAATTGTCTGCATTAGGTTGCCGGACCTGGCGTTTACAGTGACATGCCATAGAATGAATGCAAGGCGTTGGATCTTTATCAGATTTACAATAAAGCAATAGTATTGAATTAAGATGTAATTTTCGTGATTTCTCAACTACTTCTATTAAAAACGATCCGCTTCTAGGAGGCAGATCTACCTTCGCAGTTTTAGTTTTTTTAGAAATCGGTGTAACCAAATCGGCAGTTTTAATAAATTTTAAATTACTTCCAACAGTTGAAAGCTTAGCTTTGGCCCAATAGCATTTCACCGAAGTACAAGAAGGTTCTTCAGTCCGTCTGTTCAACCACATAACTAGAGCTATTGCATGCTTACATCCTCCTTGGCTGGCAGCACAATCTTCGCAACACACGCTTTTAATGTGTTCAGCCTCTTCGTTGCATACTAATGTACAACGATATGGCTTACTCTTAACTTTGTGCTCGGGAGTTACTCTAGCTTTTTCTGTGCATAGTTTGCCTTCTCTTTGTACCTGCACATAGCCAATGGCGTCGTCACCGTAGCTTTCTCGGGCAGACCTGAAAGTGATTGTATTAACTTTATTAAATACTCATACCATTGGTCGATTTATAAACACGAACTTAAACAATACTATAATGATAATAATAGCTGCGGACATAGTTTACTACGGACAATCAATATAATAATAATAATAATAGCTGCGTTAAACACGTTTTCAAAACCTAGTATAAATAATAAAGTAGATATATTGATATCGATATTCCTGTTCATACAATCTTTTCGATATTCCTGTTTTGATATCGATATCCTGTTCCTCGCACACTGCCTCTAAAATGCGTTCCACTATACACCCTCAATATCTTCGGCGGTCCCACCCAGGTAGGTTTCGGTGCATTCGGTGCATTCGGTGAGCTGCACATGTGTGCGAGGGTTCCAAGTTACGGTAAATAAATAATGTCCCAGGTACGGTCAATATACTTACGTTGAAAGTTTGACGCCTCGAACCTTTGCACTTGTATACAACGGATTGTCAGTCAAAAAGTTTAAAACCATAGTCATTTCCACTTTTGGCAAATTATTGCTCTGTCCGCGAACAAATCCACTCTCAATCGTCAACTCTTTCTACTTCAATCTAGTTATTGTTATTACCAAACTACTAATTTATAATAGGAATTTACATAAAATATAATATGAAGCTCAATACAATACACACTCCGCGTCCGAGAAACACTACTACACTGCGAGCGCTTCTAGTCTAGTGCATTTCTGTCACTTACACCGCGGCCTACGAGACTTGTGACGTCACACTGCGAATTCTCCGCGCGCCGTTTTAGTTTTGTATGGCGTTCAGTAAAAGTGGAATAACTTCGTAATTTTTCAATATTTTCAAATAATTCTTTCACCATGCTTAATGTATTTTTATTATCTTACAATTTACATGAGTATTTTCTATTTTGGTGTTATTGGAAACTTCCTTATTGCATACACAGAGGACAACATAGAGACTAAAAACATAACAGAATATTAGGGGAATATTTTGGAGAAAGAAAAAGGAGAAGGGTCAGGGTAATAGAGAAGTGCTTCTGGGGGCAGCACCGCTCCCCACCGCCCCCCGAGAGCAGCCCCCCCCCCCCCGGCATCGGCCGCACCGAGAATGTGTCGTCCATTGACTGCAAGTTACTGCCAAAAACTCGCCATATTCAGCGACTTTTTCCACAGCCAACCTCGACAACGGGGCCACATTTCCATCGGCCTGGCGTCACAAGGCGGGTCCGGTCCCGGAGCAGCGAACGGAAGCGGCCACCCCAGAAGACATTTCGGAATATGGGTTAAATGGCTAAATGTTTTAGGTTAAAGAATTTAGCGATGACTCGATAAATTTTAATGGAATTGGACGCCAGAAGGATATCGATTTTGGTAGGGAGTTCGATTTTCAATTGAATGAGATTAGGAATGAACGAAAGAAAGTTGTTAAGGAGAGGGCAATTAAAGAAGAGGTGATCCACGGTGCAGATATCAAATCCACAATCACACTGTGGGGACGGAATTACGTTTATACGATATAGGTGTGCGGGCATTGAGCAGTGACCTATGCGCATTCTGCAAATTGTGGAGATCTCTTTCCGCCTGAAAGGTTTTTTATAATACCAAGGTTTGTTGTGAAGGTGGGGATTTATAAGAAAATAAAGTTGACCTTTTTTTTAAAAAAAAAAAAATAAAAAAAAAATAAAATAAAAAAAAAAGAAAAAAAAAGAAAAAGGAATAAAAAAGAAAGGGGGGGGGGAGTGAAAGAGCGTTGAAACTCTTATATACGTTAAGAGGCGGATGACAGTCCGCCAGCCACGGATTTTAAAGAGGGAAGATCAGTTACCGTTCTAAAGGAGGAGGTATCGCTGAAGGATGATCCTGCAGAATTTCCCTTATTTTGGGCGATTAGTAGCCGCAAGAGGGACGCAATCTCTTCCAGGGTCGTGGACTTAGGCTGTCTGTTAAGGCAGCTGCCATTCTCGACCCTGTCGGGGAAGTAGTCCCATCTCAGATCTGAGGTGGGGGCGGCTTGGGGACGAGGGTTGGAAGTGGGAGGAGAAGAGAGTTTTCTCTTCTTGCCTTTCCCTTTTGTCTTACCCGACCTCAAAGGATCTACGGTTATTATTCTAGGACGATAGCTGTTATTAGGGGTTAAGTTGAAAAAAGATGGAGGCTGGGGGGGGGGTTGATTGCAGTAACCGTTGCATACGAATTTCTAGAAATTTTGGGGAAGCGAGAGGACGCTTCATTAAAAGAGATGCTCTCTTTAGCCATAAGTTGTTTAATAGCCTTTTGTCTCATGAACTCTGGGCAGGAAGGGTCGTTTGCACCGTGGTTGCCGCGACAATTGACACAAACCAAGGTTGCGGTATTTGTACAAGTTTCGCCCGAGTGGGCTTCTCCGCACCGGAAGCATCGTGGGGAATTAGCCCTGCAGGTTTTTATAAGGTGTCCAAAACGGAGGCATTTGCGACATTGTGTGACGGGGAAGGCGTAACTTTCCACTGGAAGAGAATTGTAAAAAATCATTATTTTTTCTGGTAAATTTTGGCCCTCGAAGGTTATAACCACCGTCCTGGATGGTTTCCAGACGGTGGTTATAACCTTATTTTATAACCAATACTTATTTTAGTACTAGCGATTAGCGACTCCTTGTGGACACCACATTGCGTACACATCTCTAGTGTTCCCTTGTTCCCCAGACAATTTTCGTAGTGATCTGATAAGGACGTCCAATACCGCGAATTATTTTTAGACTATGCATCTCTCTCTCTCGTAGACGTTAGAGGAAGATGCCTACCTTTTGTTTGCATTTTTCTGGCTTTGCGGTTGCGCGGTCTAAACTGCTATATTTCGACCGCTTTGCTTATTTTTGTCAATTTATTTGTCAGTTTACGTCAGTTCGCGTGGGGTGGGATTGCTAATGTCGCGGCGGTCGGCGTTAATTGGCTTTATTTATATTTAGATTACGTTTGTTTGTTTAACTTTAGTATCTCAGCGGAGTTTTTGCGTTAGACTGTGATAATGAATTAGTGCGGTGCAGTAACCGTGCCGAGTTTTCGACGTAATCGACGATGAATAGCAACGAAGATGAGCCAATTTCGCGGAAGGACGATTTCGGCGAGTATAAATTGCTCAACGAATTGGTTAATACGTTCGATAATCCAAAAGACGCGAGCGAAGTGTCCAAATACAACCCCTACTTCCACCGAGCGTTGTTTCGCGGAGATGCGGATGCGGACGCGACCGGGACGGATCGGAGCGACAGCGTCCAGTACTGCCTGAACAAGGACGTCAGTCTGAACGATGCGCTGGACAAGATGAGCCTCGCGTACAACCCCATCACGAAGCAGCTGCTGTTCGTGAGCCCCAAGGGCGGCAAGCGGGCCAGCGTGTCGGAGTGCGCCTCGGACGAGGGCCACTACTCGCTGTCGGAGCGCGGCGAGAGCGTCTCCGGCGAGTCGCCGGGGAGCTCCCTGCCGCGCAACGGCCACCAGCGCGACAAGGACGGCGGCTCCTTCTCCAGCACCGTGTCCAGCCTCTCGGACTATTCCTTGTCGGGGAGCCCCCCCAGCCGCGACGAACCCGCCGACGCCGCTGCCGCCCCCGACGCATTCACCCCACTCCCACCGGACGACACCGCCAAGTTGAAGAAGAAGACCATCTCCAATTTCTTCTCTCGGTATGTAAACATCACATTTTCACGCAAAGTAAGCCGGTAAAACGGGGGGAAGATTCAGATGATTCTTGCTTGATGATTTAAAAAAAAGCCAAATGACAATACACTCAGTGTCGTAGCTACTCAGGTGCGAGGTGGTGCAGTGCACCAAGGTCCACAGTGCTAGAGGCCCACGAGGCTTTTGGTTGTTGGCGTAACTAAAATAATGTCAATATTTTACGATATCTTTATTATTCAAATAAATCTCAATTTCCTCAAAAACGGCACCTAGACGCTTCTAATAAAAGTCAACAGTACAACTTAAGAAAAGTCACAGACAAAAAAAGGCATTTTAAAGCAAAAACAACAACAAAAAAAGGGAAGAAATTAAACAATAGTTACCCAAAGTGGACAAATTTTTGTCTTAATAGAAATCTCCAGAACTTGTTACTACTGCTCCTACTACGTCTCAATTCCAGTGTGAGTACAGTCATTGATAGCTGCAAATATCACGACATGATGAAAATTGTTTAATTATAGTATGCTTTGATTTTTATTCCATTGTAATCACTATTAGAAATCAAACATTTTTATTGCAATTCAATTTGTTTTGTTTCGATTTGAGAAGATGGGTAACAGGCCTAATTTTCTCTCTGCACTAAAGCCTTCGAGAAACTAGCTACACTACTAAATACATGCCAAGCATTATACATCTGGACGCTTGAATTTGCATGAAAATAGATGACTTTGAAATATACTTACCATACGCAACACTGTCAGACGCGTCCCGCGCAACGTCCACCTCCGATCTCCAGATCGGCGCGGGAAGGTGAAGGGGATGTGTAAAACCAGTGTGTTCCTAGAACTTACATTCGCAACTCGTCAGACGCAGAATGTCGGTGCATGCACGGAGAAAAGACATGCCGAAGTACATAAAGAATCATTCTTCATCATATTCCAATTTTTGCATTATGGTATTCTCCAAGCTGTTCTTTTTGTCTATTTATCTCATGAATGCATCTTATTTTCTTAACTTGTGCGGATATATTAATAAAAAATAAAAAACTGAGTAAACAGTTCTCAAACTCACTTTCAGAATCAGAAACATTTTGTACAGCAGTTGTACACGATACTAGTGCGCCTTCTGAGAAGTGGCAACAGCTCCTCCTCCCATATATACGTTGCATATGTGGAACGAGCGTCGTATATGTTGCATCATATATATAGCGTACGTGGGCTCAGTAGGTTTTTACCCTTAAATTCATTCCATTGAGTATTAATCTAATTTGAACATATGTACCAAAATGTATTAACTTGTATTTCTTACAAGTTAAGAGGTAAAATAGTGGGACTCGATCAATGTGCTTAGTGCCCGGGTAGATTGATACACTCCACGGGGTACAGTGATACTGTGCTCCAGAAAGAAAAAAAGCAGTAATTCGATTTTCGTTACTTTTATTTGTACTCAATACATAAGGAATCGATAAAAAAATACAAACATACATAGTGGACCCGATTGCGTTTCTTCGTGAACTAAAATATGAACTTAATTAAACCGAACGAGACAGAGCAATACGTTGGAACAAAATATGAAATGAACTATCATCGCTTTTCCCACATTAAAACTACTCGTCGAACTCATATACCCCCAATAAGTTTGAACACACATTGTTCGGTGTTAGGTTCTGTTCGGCTCGTATCTGGGTGGTTAGTTTTAATTCGGAAAAGTGGCATCATTCGTTTCACATTCCGCTCTGACGTACTGCTCTGTCTCGTTCATATGAACTAAGTTCCGATTTTAGTTCAAGAGAAATGCAATCGAGCCCAGTATCATTTTTTTTATAACAAAAATTATAGGAAGTTGAAAACTTTACATTTTGAGAAAATTCCATTTTATAGTATGGCTCTTGATCTCAGCTTTGAAATTAATCAGTGTGTGTTTCCCGTTTCGATAATATTTGCATGGACACAGTGGTGTAGCTACTAAGGTTCGAGGAGGTGCAGTGCACCAAGGCCCACAGAGCTAGGTTTTTTTATGTCCCCCTGTTCATTCTCGCCATCGAAGGCAAGATCATTACCTTGCTGATCTGCTCGGTTAGCTTTGCACTCTTTTGGAGTAGTGTAACTAACAAATGTCAATGATACTTTTTGAACTTTTACCCAACTCTAAAAGTGTCATTCAAAAATCAATGTATTTATTTATTTAAAGAAATGCGCATTTTTTAAACTACAGTACATTACATAATATCATTAGAGGCTCCGTTGTAAATAGTAGTAAAAAAGAGAGTACCGCAGCCCAGTCCTTCTTTAGATCAAAGCCTCCTAATTAGGCCTAGGCCCGTACTAAGGCAAGCGTACCAAGAAAATAGTGGCTTGTGCATACTTCAAACTACATTTGTTAAAAGAGATTTTTTCATTTTTTATATAGTATCTAATAATATTAGGAATTATTTTAAGGCAATAAACAATGTATGTACAAATTCATCATTACTCTAAAAACTAGGTCATTGATATGTCAAAGTGTCTGTCAGTCTGCAAATAATATTTGTAAAATACCTATCATAAAACACAATAAAATTAATTTCAATAACACGAAAAAGGTAAATAATAAATTGCTTCATTAGACCTGAATATTTGAGTTTTTAAATGGAGGTTAGCTAAAGTTAGATTTGTATCCTAACCCCCTTCATTGGGATGTTCACTGCCATTTTCTCCTATTAGTGGGCATTTCTGAAAGGTATGAAATGAGCAACACACCGCGCGAGCAAGCATTGGGTAGAAACTATCAATGTTGGAGGTGATTGCCACACTTCCAGCCCTAATGCTGTTAAAAAATGAAAAAAAAAACTATACCTAACCCCCTCAATATTGCATCTAATGTCAATGATTTTTCAAAAAGTTCTAGATATTGCCCAGACACTCATCTGGGCAGTGTTGCCACATTACTAAATACAATTCTTTAAACCCATCTGACTTTTTATGATTATGTTGAGAATAAAACAAGACTAAAAATCACAATTACATAACATTAAACACTGTTTATTATGAAGCAACATTACTTATAAATCATTATTTATAACAAAAATATATAAATTAGGTATAACAATAATTGTGCCCGTTTCATTATCGACTAGTTGATCGTTACAGAAAATGTGAATTTATGAAATTAGTAAGATATTAGGATTTATTGCCCCCGTATTGGTCTGCAGTCAAGCCGACCATCTCGCACGATAGTTTAAACAATTTCTCCTGATGGCTTCTATTTTTGGAAAATGAATTGGAAATTCCTTCGCCGCAGTTACTGATGTAGAGCCCTCCCTTGGATTCCACTTCGGGCGACAGTCCCGCATAGAGAATGGACACGGCCCCTTTTTCTGGAGTCTTGAAAAATATATCCATTAGCACGGAGAAATATTTTCGGAAGTTCGTGTCGTCGAATAGATCCGTATTGACGATGCCCGGATGAACGGAGAAAACTAAGATGCGATCGTCATTCTCTGCGAGGCGTTCGTTTAGATATCTCGAGTACATAAGCTGAGCCAGCTTTGATTGAGCGTACGCGATCGTCGGGGTGTAGCGCTCTTTTAAGTTCATGTCGTCGAAGTATACTTTTCCGGGGAAATGCGCGCAGGAGGAGACGTTGACGATTCGCGCGACGCTGTCCGACTGCGCCGCCCCTCGCCTCAGGCTGGGGATGAGGAGATGCGCCAGGTAGAAATGGCCGAGATAATTGGTAGCCAGTTGACTCTCGAAGTTGTCCTCTGTCACTTTGTAATCTCCAAACATAATGCCCGCATTATTCACGAGTAATTGAATAGACGGATATTCAGAGATTACTTTCTCTGCAAATGTTTTCACGGAACGCAGAGAGGAAACGTCCAGTTGGAGGATGACGACGTTTTGTCCTTTTGCCAGTTGTTGCACCATTTTTTTCCCCGATTCAACGTTGCGGACTCCAATTATGACTGTCATTTCGCATTCCAGCAGCTTTTTCACTACTTCCTTGCCGATTCCTGCAGAATTAAAATACAACAGATTTTTAAGGAGATTCTATGAAAACCAGCGGGATATAAGTCGTGTACTATGAAGGTGGAACCTAGGGCGATGTCGGAAAAAGGGCAGGGCTTCTGATTTGGCCGAGCCCTAAATTAGCAGAATAAAATTGGAAAAGTCCTACAACACTCAAAAAATTATGTATTTCATTGATGTGATATGCAAATCCAAGAAAATGAGATAGAAAACGAATTTACCGCGTGAAATTTGTGGGACCCGACGTTTCGGTGACGTTGCAGCCGCCGTTGTCTAGGGTAGACTGAATTCATTTTCTATCCTATTTATAATGTCAAACAACCGCGATAGTCTTCGATTTTATATTCCAAGAAAATGTATGAAAATCGACTTTCGAAAATCTAATAAATATCATAATTAGAAAAGACTACAATATTCACATTCGGTGAGTGCTTGTGATTGGTGGCAACGCTCGTAAAAGTCACAGTAAACCAGTTAATTTCGTATGGGCAATGTGAAATATACTATCTTAAAACTAAATAATATATAGTGTGATGCTAAAATGAATGATGATATGCAATATTGCTCGTAATGTGGTGCTCGCTAAAGGATAAGGTTTCGTTGACAAATTTTGCGGAAGTCTCTTTGTCATCATCGTTTTGAAGCGTTTTGGGACCTTTTCGTTTTTTTCCCCCTTTCAAAAAATCATTCCCCGACGACGTATCCCAGGGTTGTGAGAGCGTTAAAAAGAGTTTAATAGAGTGATAATGCAAAAAAACCTCTGGCGCCTCCGGTGACGACGGCGATGCGGTCTTTCCAGTTGGGAAGTTCCTTGAGTTTGTTCCTCCGTTTAAGCAGCAGGTCGTCCAGGAGTCCGCCGGCGCCCGCCAGCTGGAAGTGGGCTTCGAAGGCGAGCTCTTCCAGCAGCCGCCACGGCGACTTCTTGGGCCGGTACATGGCGAAGAAGACGATCGCGAACGCCAATATCGAACAATAGTAGAAGAACATACTGTCCGTCCGTCTGGCGCGAGCCTCGCCGTTTGCGCTCTAGCGACGCCCGACGACTTTCCCCCCTCGCTCGCTGGCTTTCTCTCCGCTCGCTTAACCGGCGTACTGGCACCGCCTCGCACCGCGCACTGCCCGCCGAAATTAGCCCATCTCTCGACACGCGGCGCGACGCGCATTCAAGGTCGCCCAAAATGTAAACAAACTGTTTGCTTTTCATATAATTTATGCCAAATATCGCGCTTACTCGCAAAAGACGACAAATCAATCGAGGTGGGATCGAGTGCGATGACGTTTATTTGACACTGACAGTTTCATAATACCGGAAGGGCAGTTGTCATGCGCATGAGCGATTCGCGACCAACCAATGGGGAGTCGGCTGTATGGTTATTGGCGGGAACGTTAGGGCGGGACCGAAAGGCGGCAAATTCAAAGTTTCGATCGAGCATAAAATTATTCTCCTGCCAAACGAAAATAAAATGGAAATATTAGGTATTGTTGTCGTGCCTATTAAAAAAAAACACTTAAATTTTATCATTTTAATGCTAAATCTGATAAAAATAGCGTGTTTTAAAAAAATATATTTTTTGGTTCTTTTTATGATGTTTTAAAAAACTAACCTAACCAACCGAAACGTAGGTGTTTGACACAGCCTTCGCGCGCAGAAAACTGCGCCGTAACTTTTTGGTCGATTTTGTGAATACTAACGATATCGTTTTTCACGAATTCCCTCTTTTTACCTAGTAATAAATTTTTTAATCGTGTATATTATATATTTATGTAATGTATATGGGGGCCTGTCTAATCAGTAACGCGCAATCTGTCAAACGACGCAAAGTGCCTATAGGCACTGTTGGCGTCCGACTGGTTAAATGCCTATATCTCTCTTATTTATTGAGTCCGACAAAAGATTATTGCAGTTTCGGAGTCAGCGTGGTAAATATAGTCGGGTGACGTTAAAAAATCAACAATGTAGAACTGGTAGCAATACCTAATAAATACCAATAAAGCGAAACGATCGGAGAATTTTAAACAGAAGTAAGTTTCTTTCCAGAAAGGAATAAATACAGTGGGTGGTCATCACATTAAGACCGCCACGCGATTTCAGTACTAATTGCCATATTCCACTATTCCTAAACGTTAGAACTGTAATGCTTTCTGCTGTCTACTTTATTGATTTTAATAAATAAATATAAATAGATAATTTTCTCTAATTTAACCCGTCGATGCCGACATTGCCTAGGCATTTTGCGTCGTTTGACAGATCCGCGCTTAACCGTTTTTAACCGGCCCCCATATATCTTATATAAATATATAATATACATGACTAACAAGATTAATTATATAGAATGGCAATTTGATAGCTATGAATACGTTATTACACTCACAGCGCGAAGTGGCGTATATATTAAAAAATCGGTTGTGTCACCCCAAGACTTTCCTGACTAGTATCCGGGGAGGTGCGAAAAAACAGCGACATTTTTTACTCTAGTACCCCAAATTTGTATGGCAGGTACCCCAAACGTTGGTCGTAAGTACCCCAAAAACTAATAGGTTCTTCCGATGGTTAACAGAAGCTTCTATGCCAAATTTTAACTTAGACAGATTAAGCGTCTGGGCGCTATCGCGGAAACAATTTTTTCGCCGGGAACCCCAAATTTGTATGGGAGGTACCACAACCGTAGGGCGTAGGGACTCCAAAAACTAATGGGTTCCTCCGACGGTTAACAGAAGCTTATATACCAAATTTCAGCTCAATCCGATTAAGCGTCTGGGCGCTATCGTGGAAGAATACATACATACAGACAGACATACAGACATACATACAGACAGAGATCGGTCTGGAAATAGTCTCAATCGTCTCAGGGAGTCTCAAAATATATATTCCCATCTTCATCTCAAAATTTTTTTTTAGCGCGATCACAATACTTTCCTTTCCGATAGGTCGTCAGGAAAGTAAAAATAGACCATTGTCCAAATGCAGTTAATTCGTAATTCGATTATCAAAAAATCATTTCTTTTGTTTTTTTTTTGCCTTTTTGATGGCATTACTTGACAACAACTAAGAAATATTATTAATTTTATTTGAAATGTATTAAACATTCTTAGTTTCCGAGACATTAAGGTTTATGTTGGTGACCCCGATTCATCGCTCCCGAGTGTAGTTCACTGGATGTGCCGGTGAATAATAATGTATTTGTGGTAATAAAGGCGGCCGCGTGCTGGGCTGGCCTTTGTCACATTTGTTGAATAAAAAACCTGTTTAAAACGATCAGTCGACAGCTCATGTTGACTAAAAATAAACATTTTTCTCGTAGGTGAACTACCCAGTAATGAATAAATAGCTTTTCTTGGTGTATTTTTTCAGCTTAACTTCACTTACAAGGCTTCTTCCTTCGCGTCAAGCCACTCGTAGCAAAGCCCTTAGTTAGTTCAATAACGAGATGTCACACACACAAGTCGCTCAGCCAGTGAACGAAGGATATTTACGTTGCGTTTCCTGGGGGAATTTTCACGAACCATTTCCTGGGGTGGTAGCCCAACAAGCACAAAAGCCATATGAGATGTGCCGAATACAGCTTTAAGCTGATTAATGTAAAGGCGTTCAGATTAACTCTCAGCTATGTAAAGGTGTCATTTAAAGCAATTTGGCTTGTATTACCTTTTAGTCATATATTTTTTTTCATATGAAACCTTTTAGTCGAATAAGGGTGGTATAATCGCTATAAAGCATACTAATTTATAACCATTTTATAACTAACAGCTGTATAGTAGTCAAATAAATAACCTTTGTAGAACAAACAAAACAAAAAGCTACTACATTACCCTTACTCCACCAAAGGCTGTATAATGGTTACAAGACCCACCCTTATACAGCGTATAGTCATATTGTTGTCACTAGGACCTCACTTACGCAGCTTATAGTTTTATAAAGGTTATATTAAAGTTGCAGATGCCAGATAAGCAAAGCAGCCATTTTTTCTTGAATCTTTGTAACCTATAATTTTTGTATTACATCTTTAAAGGCATTTTAAGTCATAAAATAAACGTATTATAGGTAAATCCTATTCCAAAGTGTGCGAATAATACCCAGCAAGTGTTCTTTTTTACTGCGAAAAATAAAATTCATTTACAAAAAAACTTTATACCATAATTATGAATTAAAATTGAGTTAAAATATTAATATTTTGAAGGTGCGTTAAAACTTTGTTAGATATGTTACTTAATATTGTCGATGAAATGATGTCCGCAAGAGAATTTGGTGTATTAAACTACAATACAATCATTTTAAAGTCAATAAAATGCAATATATTAGTAGCCATTAGGAATTATATGTTTGCGACGGCAAATAATCATGCAGCTTCCTTTCGTTACCACTTTATATTATTTTAAGGAATTATCCGACTAGAAGTTGTAATAAAGTATCAATTAGACACTTTTATAGCCGCTGGCTATATAAGGGTGGCTTATACCACCAAAGTTAGCCGTTGTGACTGATCGCTATTCAGCGAAAAGCCGTATAAAATGCGCCTAATCCGGTCATATAAACGTTTATATGACTGCTATATGACCATCTTGGGTTGTCGACACAACGGGCGAGCCCGTCACCACAGGGAGTTTTAACGATTAGTCGTTCTATCTCCCTGGAGTGAGCGTAGAAGACTTTGGACAAAAGACAATCCGCCGTCTAGCTTCGCCACAACCCGTAATAGACCAACGCCTTACCGCGAGATAGCCAGGAATGCTACCTGGCGGGCGACACTCGCGCCCTTACTACCAATGGTGACCAGATTTATCCGGTCTCTCGATTGGTTCCGAGTTCGAGGTCGCTTGCGCGGGCCTCTCCCTTACGAAGCGGTGAAACGGTGAATACCGAATCTATCGCGGACCATGGCGTCCTTTGCCCGCCTCTAACCCGGGATCGGATGGCCAGTGGTCATTTCAAGAGCAGTCGCCGTAAGGTACGCAACCTCCCCCGCTCTATAGGAAACAATACAGCTTCCAGACTCCCCCGACTGTTAGTCGGAGTGGCTGCTCCGAGACCTGCCCACGGACAGTGCGCCTTCACGTTCATTGTTCTGGAGCGTCCTCTACCCCGCTTACCGGCTCCTAAATTTACGATATTGTTGTTTCTTTTCTCGTAAAATTTTGTAATATTTTGTAAATTTTTTATTTTTTTGTAAATACTTTTTATTTTTTGAATAAATGGGTTCTCGGGGCGGTACGGGGGGGGGGTGGTTTACCCTATTTCACCCCCTGCGCGTTTTACCCTTCTGGTACGCGCAGGGTTGTCGTAGCACGACATCCCGGGCAGACAAGACGACCCTCGTCGTTATAACTGCCCGGGCGGTGGGCGGGGTTTGCTGCCCTCACCTATCGCCTTGAAACTCTTTACTGTTAGTCGGAGTGCACAATCGATTGGCTTGCGCCGCACGGTGCGCAGACCGTCCAGGAGCGCCAGAGGTTTGATTCCCAGGGGAAACTGACCAGGGCCAGAGTCCTACCCAGGTTCGCACCCCGTACGTGGAGGCCGTCGGATGGGTGTTGACCCGTGAGTGTGACCGACCCTGAACACATGGGTCTTCGCGGCCAACCCATCATGGGCCCGTTAGCTCCCATGCTATATGACCAGTTCTTGTGACTAAAAGCTGTAGCGATAACGTTACCGTGACCGTTACATAGCCAATTTGTGCTACTTGGGAGGGTTCCCTCGGAACGCCAGTATGCACTCGACCGATTTTATGCGTTTCTATTATTGGCTTTGGTTTATTGAAGAATTAGCTTAAAACCGTGTTTTTTTACTGAGGATAAAATGTAGTTAAATAACCCAACTGACTAATAAATTTCCAGCGGTTTCTCGATAGAATTACATGTATTTTAAATGTCAAATTGTGGCTTTTTCTTGTTTGCATAAAAAAGAAGCGATTAATGCGAGTAGCCGTCGCCATGCGCTGTTCTATGCTTGCTGTTCTAGGCATTGTAATCGATAAATAGCGATGAGCTTCAAATTAAACGCGAAAGGTTACAGCATTTTAACGATTCAATAATAATTTCGAAAGTTGCGATGTGCAAACGGTTGGCATTGAGAAATTGAATATGAGCATATTTATGGATGTAAAGGCCGATCAGTCGAATCTTTGAAACGTCGTCGTGCTAAGATATAAGCGCAGTATAATAAGCATACTGGAATATATTTAAATAGTTGGGAGCCAGCGACAAAGAAGTGCAAGAGTTTTGAAAAAGTGATAATTTCAGATTAGACAATATTTTGGCCATAGAATTCTGGAGTAGTCAGCCGGCCCCAGACTCCAGGACACCTGGCGCTGGCGTACTAAGAAATGTGTAATTTTAATTAATACCCCCAAAGTGTTTTGGAAAAGCTGAAAATTCATCAGTAGACAGTATATGAAGTATATGAAGATATATGAAGGTATATGAAGTATATATAGAGCAAGTATATGAAGAGTTCATATACTTGCTCTCCTATTTCGTGTACTCTCCCAATCAACACCATCCTATCTCCACGAGCATTTTGAACCACTAAGTTCCCACGGTCTCGTACTTCGGTCAGCCTTTGACAGTTTATTAAAAATTCCGAGTCATAATAGTGATTTCTATTCCTATTCTTTCTGTGTCCACGGTGCAAGACTCTGGAACCATCTCCCAGCAAATATACGAAACTCGCCTTCTTTACCATCGTTTAAGACTCACATTAAGGATTACTACCTTTCTAAGAAGTAACCAGTTCTTCCCTTTCTCTCCTGTTCCTCTCCCAATTTCCTCTCCTCTGGCTTTTATAGTTTTAAATTCTTCCACTTGTCTGTATGTTACGTAATAATCTTTATTTTCACAATGCGCGCATGTACCACTGTGTTTAGGTTAGTTGTAAGACATTGCCATGTGGCAATAAGCTCGCCTTTTTGTATACTAATTAAGTGCAAATAAAGAGTATTATTATTATTATTATATGCTGTAGTGGCAAATCCAGCGGTCAGCGGTTAAACCGATCGAAAATCTGCCACCTTATTTTAGGGTAGCCATAGAACGACAAGGTGCAATTTTGGTGGCACCCAGGGGTGATGTGAACCGGCGTTTTACTGCCGATGGCACACCAGGTACTCGTAGAGGCGTGTCTCTCCTCGGCGAGTTGCGATACAAGGTGACCTTAAGCTCTTGTATCGCACGGTCTCCTTTTGCAGATTCCGCAGCGATCTCTTTTCCTATTAGATCGATCTAGTCTCCACTAGTTTGTAAATCTAGCCGCTCGCATAATTGAGGCATCAAGGTATAAGCTGTTATTGTCGCTTACCGTTTGAAGAGCAGTACTGTCCTGCGAAGCGTAGATATCGTCGGGGTCGGGTTATAAACTCGGTCCTGTCGAAGTCTGGTCTCGCGAAGTTCTCTCTTGTGCACTCAATTATCGAAAGTTTTCCGAACACTGACTCTATTATTTTTGTCTCTACCGCTTGAAGGTTGAATAAAAAACTGTTTTCTTGTCACTTTATAATTCCACTTTCAATGTGGCTCAAATAAATTATAAATTCAATTATTTCTATTTGTTACATTGTATACGCGTGAAAGAATGAAAATTTTAAAACAAAATATGTTACTTTTGTTTTTTGTTGTTATTTTTCTTGCCTCTTGTTTCCATGGTTTCTCTCGTTTCCATGGTTTCTTTAATATGCTATGTTGGTGATTCCCTTATTCAAAACTGTAGAATACATATATTCACGGCTTTGTTGTGTGCAATGTTTACGGTACTATGAATATTTTAATATTAATATTATTGGTAGTTAATTCTAAATACAACTATTTTGCCGAGACATATGCAATAAAGAACTAGAAACAAAATGGTCAGACTGCTTAACGATAGAACGCGTGGCGTCAGAACTATTCCATGCATGTGACAAAAATGAAGTAGCTTCAAATACGCCGGTACGTATTTGTCGGTAACTATTACGCATCGTATAACTATTACGTATAATTTGCCGCGCAATATAATGAACTCCATTGATGAATTTTCACCTTTTCCAAAACACCTCGGTGTACTAATTAAAATTACACCTTTCCTAGTACGCCAGCGCCAGGTGTTCCGAAGTCTGGCCTTATTGAGCATCAACAAGTAATCACAGAAGTGCCTACCGATATAGAATATGCATGAAATTTAAATACGGTTGTGACATTAGTCGACTTGTACCGACTGCTATGGAATGCCACATTTTTTTATTTAATTTTTGATGCGACCGAATTTGAAATTTCAACATTTACTTGCCAAACTACCGCACTTTTTATTTTTGTCTTGGAACAATACATATAATCGTATAATACATTAATAAAAATAAAACAACACATAATGAAAACCACTAACAACCATGTATACAGGGTGAATTTTAATTAACCGGCATTCTTCAGTACGAGCAAGTACTTAGCAACTTTTAATAAAATTTTGTGGAAAAACAAAAATTAAAACGATTAAAAAAAACACTTTAAAAAAATATATTATAAAAGCGCTGAGCATGATGCGCCATCTAGCGGTAGGTAACATATCGCTAATATTGTTTATTATCGATATTTTACCTACCGATAGATGGCGCAGCACGCTCAAACGCTTGTCAAACTTTTATTTAACAGTCAAGTTTTTAAAATTTTCTAATAAAAAAAACGAAAAAAAAAAAACTTTTTTTGTTTTTTTTTTCCTTAAAAGTTGCTCGTACTGATTCACCCCCATGAAGGATGCCGGGTAATTTATACTCGCCCGGTTTATTGATAATTTGTTTTTAAATAATATACCTGAGTACCTCAGTATCAAATGCGGACATCTGTCATGTACTTGAATAAGAGAAAAATCGGTTTTTCGTGAATACTTCAGAAGTGATATCATGAGGTAACACCAATATCATTTTTTTTGATGAATAAGTGAAATTCTAAAATTTTCAAATTCAGATTAAGACAATTCTAAACCCAGAGTTTCAAAAAAATCGTGGGTAGGGGTGCGCTTTTGAAACCTATACCGGACTTCGGTGTTGAAAAAGTCGTTTTGATGTACGGTTTTTAAAGGAATGGACCTCGCCATTGAAAAGAGCACGAAAAGTTTTATTACAATTCACGTCTAACGTAATTTTGACCTGGGTGGCAAATGTTAGCCTTTGATATTTAGGTACTCCAATTTCACGCAGAAGCCAGATGGCAAGATCGGCCATGAGCAAGCTAGAAAGGCTGTGGAAGAATCGGGGTATAAGACAGCGGACTAAGGTCAGGCTGGTTCAAGCTCTGGTTTTCTCGATCTTTCTCTATGCATTGGAGAGATGGACCCTGAAGGCTCGGATACGCACCAACATCGATGCACTGGAGATGTGGTGTTGTCGTAAAATGCTAGGAATCCCATGGACAGCACGCCGCACCAACAAATCTGTCCTGGAAGAACTCGGCATCCAAGTGAGGCTCTCCGCCGTATGCACGAGAAGGGTCCTGCAGTTCTTCGGTCATGTTGCCAGGAGAAACCCAGAGAATCTGGAGAAAATGCTTTCCGGGGGTCAAGTAGAGGGAAGAAGATGCAGAGGCAGATCACCGGCCAGATGGAACGACCTCATCAAAGAAGTTACAAAAGAATCAATACAATCTGCAACCCGCCATGCAGAAGACAGGTCGAAGTGGAGGAGCCTCGTAGGCAAACTGTTGTCTAGTGGCCACGATCCTCAGTAATGAGGGAACGACGGAGAAGAAGACTCCAATATTACCTGTCTAAAGTAAGCTCCTTTAAAAACTGTGGATTTGAATATAGAATATACAATATTAGTATATACATATACAAACATCCACCATATTATACACATACGTAAAATACAGATTGTGAATGGACAAAATTGTAATATTCTTTGTTTGCTTTGATAATTAAATTGACGTAATAGACGCCGTTCCGGTTTCAATATGCAAAGTGGAACTAAGCATGGGCGCATTTAGAATACGAAAACATTGTGGCTTGAAGTGCACATTGTATATGAGTCCTTCTGAGTAGAAAAGTAAATTAATAATAGACGGAAATATCCAATTGCTTCGTTTATAGCGTCAATTTTAGCGTGACGTGTCGCCTATCGGCTAACATTACACGTGACCAAGGGCACCTCAATAATTCATATTATACAGTTCGGAAAAATTGAGTTGGAAGTTGCCATCAATAGTAAAAAACCGGACTTAGAAACAATAGCCGTATTTTCGACACTTAAATATATAATAAACGAGTGGTATTACCCGGCGTTGCCCGTGTTATATCTGTTCTCAAATACCAATGTATAGCAATTTTCATGGCGATCGGTTGAGCAGTATAGAAGTTGGTGTGCTGCAGCGCCGTCTAGTTGAAAGTTGCAACAAAGCGGATATATATAAAAACCTTAACCATGAAAAAATACATATATATGCCAACTTTCATGGTGATCGGTCAAACGGTTTCGGAGTCTATTAAACTCGGACAGACGGGCATACAGATATACCAACATCCATTTTTATATTATATTATTTTGGCCTGTTTTTAAAATTTAAACTTTGAATGCCTATATCTCGCTTATTTATAGCGACCGACACAATTTTCTTCCAGATTTAGCATTAAAATGAAAAAAATTGGAGAGAGGTTCCTATACTGCAGTTTTTCCACTTTTATAACTATGTGATAATACTTACATGTATATATTTTAATTAAAGAGTGTTGAACAATGAAGCACAAATAATTAAAAATCAGGAATAATTTCACTGTATTACCTTCACAATATTTTGAATTTAGAATAACGCTTGGCCGACTATGACGGCAGCGCCATCTATGGATTACTCAATAGATAACGCCATCTGTTAAAATCGTTTGGAACTAACAGATAATTGCGAATGTCAAATAATAGACATTGCAATAAAATAATATCGCGACTATAAATTAAGACGTAAGCTATCCTATCTTTCAAGTTGGATCAAACTGCACATTGTGTGCAAATTTGATTCAAATCGGTTAAGTAGTTTAGGAGTCCATCGCGGACAAACAACGTGACACGTAATTTATATATATTAAGATATAAAACAGGAAACCCGGTACTTTTACACGACTGCTCACAAAAAAGGAGTCTAATGTGTTTAGGGTTCATGTTCATGTATGCATGTTTTCCGTTTCTTTATTCCACTATAACCTAAATGCTAACTACTAATTTTCACTTTTTGTACCGGCGATGAAATATTTTTTTTTAAATTATCGTTCTTGTTATTTTAAAAAATTATCATTAGGTTGAAAAGGCACGCAGGTGCTAACTATACCGTCGAAATAGTTAAATTACAACCAGCTGCCCGCGCTGTTGAGTAAATCAGGTTTGAAAACAGTATACATCTATTTATGTTAAAAAAATACGAAGGCATATTGCTGGATTGACAATAAAATTATTTTACGTTGATAAATCTACATAGATTTGTATTTCTATTTTAATATATTATTCTCTCTTACTTTTTATGACATTAGTATATTTTGATTATTTGTAAATGGGTAATATTGAATATAATATTACAGCCATGACAACTATCATGATAGTTGTGTTTTTTAAAAATTAAATTTTAAGCATTTAATTTTGTGACGCATCCAAGTGTAGGAATGCCTATCTACTGGAGTAGTTGATTGTATTGTATTGTAAAAATAATTTTTGAAATCGGTCAACGCATTCTTGAATTATGCACTTCACGGGCTTTAATACTAAAACTTTGACGCGTCATTTGATTGTTAAAAATTCGAAAAATCTCAGTTTTTGTTTTAAGTAATTCCGGTATTGATAGGTACCTACAGTTTTATATCCGGGATCCCTGTTGTCTAAACGTACAAGTCCGATAGTAGTAAAATGTACCAACAGAGGGCCTCGCCGGTAATTTAGAGCGTACTGTCACTCCGCATGGTGCATTATACATAGGGATTTTGTGTTTGAAATTAAATTAATGTTTTCGATAGCAAAAGTGTGTGTATTCTTCAACGCGTCCGCAGCGACACCTGTATTTTCGAAACCTGGATCCGGGTATCCAACAGGTGGATTGAAGTGAACGAACCGCTTTGATGATTCTTTACAAACTGGACGACTTTTATGATATTGCGTCCACAATTGCTTGATTATAAATAACCATATTATGACTACTTTCGCACTAAGATTTAGATTTTATTGACATTGTTTTTAATTACGCATGTTTCAGAATTTTTCTTTTTCATTGTATTGATTATTTTTTCTTGTTTGATTATTGATTATTTTGTAAATTTGACTATTTTTAGTAATCACCTCTGATTACATTTTTTTTCTTCCTTTTAATTAATCAAAGCGGTTTTATCATCCCGTAAATTATGATTGTAAAATTTGACATATTAGTTACCGACAGTATTTGCAGGGACTTAATTTTGCCTCTCGGCTATATGTAGACTTTAAAAATAAACAGAACGAATATGAGATAAAATAATAAACTAGGTATACTATAAATATTATGTCCCATCCCTCTCCTTTCACATTCTATCCCCTATTATTCTTGTTTTTAATTATCGAATAAGCGACTAAAATGTAATATATTTCGATAGTAATTTAATTCAATTTAAGTTTGATAATTTATCGTATAAGGAAATACTTTAAGAAACTACTGTAGGAAACAATTAATCGGCCATTGAAACATTGTACCAACATAATTTGTAATAATTAACGATGCAGTGTATGTTTCCCGAAGAATACATTTAAAAATAATTTACTTGCCTTTCTACAAAGGAAGTTTATGAACAACAATTCTGATACAAAGTAGTTTGTTGGAGCAAGTTCTGGAGAGTAGGTATGGTGGTTTACGAATTGTGGCACCTCTTGCATCTTTGCGACTGTTTGCTTTTATGTGTTTTGTCGCGCAAAAGCAGTAGCGACCAGCGATAGACCAGCACCGCTTTTTTATCACGAGCTTCTCCATCATTGCTTGCAGTTCTTGCTAGTATACATTTTCGTTGAATATTGTGCCAGACTGCAATAATCTGTACCGACACGGGACCTATTTTCAACTTTTCCACGATTGAAAAAACAAACGAAATATCCGAGTAATAACAAACAAACGACAGAAACATACATGACTTGTTGAATTAAAATTTATTTTAGTTTGAAATTCCGACTCAATCAGAAGTTAGGGCGATTTCTAAGGGCCAGTTGAACAACTAGGGTTATCGACTACAGCGGACGAGCCCGTCACCTCAGGAAGTTTTAACGATTAGTCGTTCTATCTCCCTGGAGTGAGCGCAGAAGACTTGAGGACAAAACAGTCCACCGTCTAGCTAAGCCACAAGCCCGTAAGAGGCCAACGCCTTAACCGCGAGATAGCCAGGAGTGTTACCCGGCGGGCCAACACTCACGCCCTTACTTCCAATTGCGACCAGATTACTCCGGTCTCTCGAGGTTACGAGTTCGAGGTCGCTTGCGCGGTCCTCTCCCTTACGAAGCGGTGAAACGGTGTTTACCGAATATATCGCGGACCACAGCGTCCTTTGCCCGGCTGTTCACCCAGGATCGGATGGCCGATGGTCGTTTCAAGAGCAGTCGCCGTAAGGTCCGCAACCACCCCCGCTCTATAGGAAACAGTACTGCTTCCAGACTCCCCCGACTGTTAGTCAGAGTCGGGAGCTAACGGGCCCATGATGAGGTGGCCACGATGACCCATATGTGTTCAGGGTCGGTCACACTCACGGGTCAACACCCATCCGACGGCCTCCACGCACGGGGTGCGAACCTGGGTAGGACACTGGGTCAACCAGTCTCCCCTGGGAATCAAACCTCTGGCGCTCCTGGACGGTCTGCGCACCGTGCGGCGCAAGCCAATCGATTGTGCTCTCCGACTAACAGTCGGGGGAGTCTGGGAACTGTATTGTTTCCTATAGAACGGGGGTGGTTGCGTACCTTACGGCGACTGCTCTTGAAATGACCATTGGCCATCCGATCCCGGTTCAGAGTCGGGCAAAGGACGCCTTGGTCCGCGACAGATTCGGCGTACACCGTTTCACCGCTTCGTAAGGGAGAGGACCGCGCAAGCGACCTCGAACTCGGAACCAATCGAGAGACCGGAGAAATCTGGTCACAATTGGAAGCAAGGGCGCGAGTGTCGGCCCGCCAGGTAACATCACTGGCTATCTCGCGGTAAAGGCGTTGGTCTCTTGCGGGTTGTGACGTAGCTGGACGTTGGATTGTTCTGTCCAAAGTCTTCTACGTTCACTGCAGGGCGACAGAACGAAAAATCGTTAAAACGTCCTGTGGTGACGGGCTCGCCCGTTGTAGTCGACACCTCAAGATGTTAGTCAGAGTGCACAGTCGATTGGCTTACGCCGCACGGTGCGCAGACCGTCCAGGAGCGCAAGAAGGTTGATTCCCAGGGGAAACTAACCATAAGGCCAGAGTCCTACCCAGGCTCGCACTTCATGCGTGGAGGCTATCGGATAGGTGTTGACCTGTGAGTGTGACCAACCCTGAACAGAATGGGTCTTCGTGGCCAACCAGCAAGGGCCCATTAACTCCCAAATGGCCAGTTGAAAATTACAAGGGCCAGTTGAACAATACGGCAATTATCTAATAGTATAGCTGGGTATAGGAAGGACCTAAAAGTATAGCTATCAGCAATAAATATTCTTCAGCCTCCTATTTAGTGTTATGCTTTCCAGTTAATTTTAGTAGTATTCTAGGAGCATTGCTTGAAAATGGCTTGTTTGTTTGTTTGTTTCTACTCTTTATTGTGACCTTTCAAAATGGGCGGGTTTATTATCACACAACAATCTCTTACAACCGACCCTACTATGACGTGTTTATATGTATGTGTGCGTGTAACGCGCGTGTGTGTGTGTCTTATTGCATGCGATAGACAGAATTGAAATGCCATTCCGTTAATTTTATCCCAACGGAAAATGGTTACCCAGCCGGGAATCGAACCCGGAACCTTAAAAATGTAAGATCACGCGACCCGACAACTATGCCACCGTGTCACAATGATAAAATTGCTTTATCAACACCGTTTCAAAACTAGCCCAGAAAGCTAGCCTTGAATGACTATTAGCCTACGCTATAATTATCATTAACCCTTGGATTAAATGGGTATTTTCATGGATGCATCTGTCTCTTTTGCAGGATTTTCGGCGACATCGACTTAAAGTACTATTACTACGAAACTACTACACCAATCATAAAAAGAACAACTGCACAATGATTGCATTGAAATTTCGAATATAGAATATTGAAATAACATTTTGTAAAACAATTAGATAATTATGAATAAATATGAGAATGTCAAAGAAGTGAAAAAAACGCGGAACCAGATCTGGTCGTATCATACTCAACGGATAATTGTTTCAGAACCAGATTTGGTCGTATCATACTCAACGGGTTAATAACTGTTCCGGCGTTTATCAAGTTTATGAGTGAAAAAACAATACATTCAAAAACGTTATTTTTCTATGTTACGGTGTTTTGCGTGGAATGCGAGATAACTATTACATAGATTGCACTGTGTCACGTACCTACCTACATACATACATAATTATGCAACAATTGTGTTTTGTAATTAATTGATGATGGTGTGATTGTGGGCTTCCGACCATAAATAAGTAAATATTAATGACATCAGACCTTCATGCGATGGTCCCGAAGTATGCACCTCACGATACCCATTACTCTATCTCTTCAGTCAGCACTTCGTTCTCCTTTTTAACACGCTTTTATTAGGTCGACCTGTATGTAACTAACTATGTAATGGAACTAAGGTAACTAATTTAACCATCTTCCAAGGATCGTAGCGTCATGAAAATTGGCAGTTGTATGTAGTTCTGATGACAATACAATAATATGGTACTGTCGAACTGATCTGATGATGGAGTATATGAACTGGAACTTCATGATCGTATCATAGCTGTGTTTGGACTTGTTAGAAAAGTCTTATAATGAACTTTGACCACGATTAGGTTTCAAGGTCTGATGACGTGGTTTTTACGTGCATTTATAAAAGCATGTTTTTAGTGTTTTTCTTAAACTATTAATTTATTTATTAGCTACGTATACGGACTGAGAGCCAGTAATTTAAATAATAAAATGTCTTCTCGATAGTCCAAGCGAGGGGTACAGGTGACCAACAAAGCTGCTGCTAGGAATGAATCATTTTTCGCCAATTTATTTTAAAACTACCTAGCTTTTTAAAGCTAGGTAGTTTAAAATATTTAATTTTGCCTGCCATGCTATGCAAAATAACGATTTTTCGCGCAGGCTAGTAAACAGACGATATAGAATTCTGTGATGCTTGATATAGACATTGATTATATAGGGTATTAGAGTATTGCTCAGTGCCGTACTACGTTTTGGCAACTAGGATTTTACTGCGCGACGAATCGAGTGCCATCTGGCACTCATAGTACCAAACATTGATGAACCGTTTCCTATGTCCGATTCGGCGGCGTTCGTGGTATGCCAGCATGGCGGCGCACTATAAGATAATGCTCTAAACTCGTCTATACGGTATCCTATCCCGAAATATAATAATAATATTATAACAAACGTATTTTCAAATCAGCTTATTTTTAATAAATATATAGGTTTTACTTAATAATTAGGAAATTTATTGTTTATAGACTAAATATGACATTCGATTTCTTCGTATTATTTCTGTGATAAATAAATGCGATAGAGGGCACTTATAATTGAATGTTAATATTGTTATCATTGGTTAAAGTATTAGGTTGTTATAATCAATCAGGCCTTTATAATAAAACCATTCATTATCAGTGTTATTATAGATGACCAAATAAATTGCTTTGAGTTTCACTGGACAATGCGCCACCTGCATGTCGCCGGCGTAGAAGGGTTGCCAATATGTATAGTCTACGAAATATTATTCGACAAAAGTGTCGTTAAAATGTCATAAAATAAACAGTGATTTCCAACAATTTGTAACCGATTATTTTACTATGGAGATCGATTCTACCTGCGTGGAACACTTTAACAAACGCTCTAAAGGCACAAACTGACCGCTGCACATCTTGAACGTTATACCACCAACGATCAGAGTAAATATTGCAGTATAGGTACCTAACAATGATTGTAAAATGTGTATTTCAGACAGATTAAAATACGCACTAAATACTGATGATTTCGAAATCGAACTAATACTGTTACACTATAATTAATAGTCTTATAGTTAATAGTCTTAATCGGTTAGATACTTACTATGTTAAATTCGGTAATTATCGATTTCGATTTTACAATTACAACAATAATTATAAAATGTGTACTTCATACAGATATATTAAAATACACACTAATTACTAATGATTTCGAAATCGAACTGTTAAGGTTTCACTAATTAATAGTCCTAATCGTTTAGCTTCTTACCCTAGCGTTCTAATAATTTTGTTACTTTTTACTACAATAAAGATTTTTCCTAAATTAATTGTATTGCTTATTCAGCTGTCATAGAAAGATTCGGAAGAAAATGTTATTATTAGTGTTTTTGCTTGAAAATTGATACGTATAAATAATTAATATTATTAAGCGATCAAGGCGATTTAGTCTAACTATATCAAGCCATTAGACATTCGACAATAGGTGTGAAAAAGGTCTCGATCGTTGTGAAAAGGGTACCAATGTGCTAACGACACTTTTGTCAAATAGTATTTCGTCGACTATACTATGCATTCAGCAATCTAATACCCTTTTTAATCAATGATATAAACAAAATAAACAAGCCATTTGTGCCTATAGAATAGTAATTTTTGTGGTGAGTCATTCATCAAAAGATTCGTGTCCCTTTCTGTAAGAGCGATAATTCAGAGCCAGCCTGGCCGGTCTAGATCCATCTCTGTGATTTACAAATATTTAGTATAGTCTCTATGATTTACCAATATTTATACTGAACGAAAAAGTCTTCCGGTTTCTTACTACATATAATTGCGGATGTAATATGCCAGTTTTTTTTTGCATAATAACCATTATACTGTTATTAATTAAAATTAATTATTCATCGAGCCATTCGCGCATTCATCGGAGTATTGTGTTGCGAAAGAATATGTAGATACGTGCCGTATCGTAGTGTTGCAAGATGCAAGGCTCGGCAAGGTGATTAAAGCAGATAAAAGTAATATTCCAACGTCCCATTGTAGGCATAATCGCTGTTACTTACTGTAGCAAGCAGCTGCAAAGCGGTAATTGTGTGAATATTGGAAATTGTGTGAATATTGGAGAAACAATGTATACGATGAATTGTGAATGAATGAATGAATGAAAATCTCTTTATTGCACAATAAAAATAGGGTACAATGGCGGACTTATTGCTACACTACAACAATATCTTCCAGTCAACCAACATGCTGGTGTGAAAAGAAGAGTAGGCAACAAAATTATAGCTTAAAATTAAATTTTGAAATTATAGCATATAATATACATTGTGTGTGTACTAAAGTAAAAACTAAATATATAAATGAATTTTTGAGTTGGATATATTATATGTATATATATATCTATATATATATATATATATATATATATATATATATATATATATATATATATATATATATATATATATATATATATATATATATATATATATATATATATATATATATATATATATATATATATATATATATATATATATATATATATATATATATATATATATATATATATATATATATATATATATATATATATATATATATATATATATATATATATAGTTAATTTAAATCGATAATTAATTTAAATTTACTTATTACTTTATTCTATACAATATATTTATGTGTGTATGTATGTATGTCTATATGTATATATATGTCAATAGTATACGTATGTATGGCCATTTATGAACGTATATTACACATAGTGTTATAACAATCCCTCCCTTCCATTTCCATTCCCCTATTGTACTATACATTTATATTTAGAAATGCTTCTTTTTCCTTTTTTCTTAAAAAGAAGGTTATAAAATTATTATCTTTTAAATGGGTACTTTATATTTTTTGCTAATTTAAAATGTATTAATGGCTATATTAATGTTAATTTATAAAATGTTTTTTTTTATATAAAGAATATGCTGTATACATTTAGTTAATAAAATAAAAAAAGTATATATATATATATATATATATATATATATATATATATATATATATATATATATATATATATATATATATATATATATATATATATATATATATATATATATATATATATATATATATATATATATATATATATATATATATATATATATATATATATATATATATATATATATATATATATATATATATATATATATATATATATATCCGATCAAGGGAATCCTTCGTCACGATGTAAGTGGCTTTTATAATTATTTACTTTATAATCATCTTATTGATCAATTCTAAAATATATATATATATATATATATATATATATATATATATATATATATATATATATATATATATATATATATATATATATATATATATATATATATATATATATATATATATATATATATATATATATATATATATATATATATATATATATATATATATATATATATATATATATATATATATATATATATATATATATATATATATACATACATATTTTGATATATTAACAAATAAATAAATAATTAAATAAGTAAATAAATAAATAAACTGCCAAAATAAGGTAAGGAAAGGGAGGGGATAATTGTCAATGTTTTCAATAGTTTCAATTACTTGCCATCACGATTAGCCTAATCTGTAAGTACTCCATCGTTTTTACTCTCCCGGTCCACCATCAGACGAGGAGTGAAAGTATTGTGAACGCGCAAAAAAAATCGAGATGAAGACGGAGTTATCTATTTTGAGCCCCCTGAGACGATTAAGACCATTTCCAGATTGAAGTTTGTCTCTGTGTCTGTCTGTCTGTCCGTGTATACGGCCTTCCGTTATATTCTGAGTATTTCATTTTACTGTTATCTATTTTATAGAAACCATTTTCCCATATTTATTTTTTCATGGGCTGAAATTAGATAGAGCGTCGTCGTTCGACAGCGTCGAACCGCGACCAAAATTATATGCGCCTAAAAGTTGGACAATGCGCAGGACTAAAATGCTCTAATCAGCTGATAAATACTCGATTGCCATCATCTTGATGACTGACGAAACCGCAAAGTCAACGATCCATCGATTACATTCGCTCATCGGTGAACGCTATATTTATTACAGGCAAAAATCTATAAACAATAATGTTATTGTTATGTTTAAAAAAAATCGCGACGCCATTGTCTCGGCAAGATTGTAACGTATCGTTAATCGTGGCTGATTTATATTTCTTGTTTTCCTTGCTCGGAATCAATATAATAATTAACATACTGGCTCCGCGTATAACTGAATTACAAGAAAAAATATATGAAAAAACATTTTAAATAAAAAAACCAGGCAAGTAACGGATGAATATGCACATAATATATATTAAATAGTTTAGTTTTAGATGACAGATTAAGCTTTCGGGCACATATGGCAGCTATTGCCGAAAAATCTAGTAAAATGCTTGGCTTCATAATTCGCGCATCGAAACCATTCACCGATCCATTAATATTGGAGGTATTATACAATGCGTTTGTTCGATCTCACCTTGAGTTTGTTTCTCCAATATGGTCTCCCTATTATCAGGTCCATATTAACAGATATTTAAATTTCAAGACGAAAAGTTATTGTAATACTATTTGAAATAAATTCGCGGCCTTACTATCCTACTAATATTATAAACGCGAAACTTTGTATGTATGGATGTTTGTTACTCTTTCACGCAAAAACTACTGAATGGATTTTGATGAAACTTTACAATTTACACATCAGAATAACACATAGGCTATAATTTATAAAGATATATGGTTTTCTATCATCATTATCACAATTTTCCATCACCACGCGGGTGAAGCCGCTGGGCGCAGCTAGTTTAAAATAAATTCGCTATCTTATGGGCGCAACTTGAATGATACTCTGTGCCTCTATAAAATAATGAATGGTATATTCGGTTGCTCTGACCTGGTGGGCGAGAACAATACCCAATGAGAACCACCAAGGAATGGAGTACTCACACGCTGCTGTAATCTTTAAATAGTATCTCACCCATTTAAATGGTATTGATATATTTAATAATTCCATAATCACTTATAAATACTCCGTAAATCAAACTCTAACCTATACAATAAACTGACTATTCGTATTAGCTATTTTTATTGATTATTATTTTTATTATATTTTATATACGCTATTACTATTATCATACACGCTCACACTCCACACCCACACCCTCAACATACTCCCACAAACATATGCACACACACCCTTAATACTAGACTCCTGTGTAGTACTAAAATTGAAGGTACATTAGTTTTATTAGATAGTTTTTTTAAAACGTAATTTATGTCATTTTCTTGAAATCCGTAACCGGTTTTATGTGTGGTAAATCTGTATTTTTTTTAAAATATTGTTACTGTAATACTGTTTGATTTCTCAATAAAGAATAAATACATATGTACCAGATTGATATGAAAAAAAAATGCTAATATAAAAATAAACTATGGTTTGTATTGTCGAGATGCTATGGTTGCACCCCCATCCGGGATGGGGGTGCAATCCTGGGTCTAACCTTTTTTTTCAGATTTATCATATCCATTCAGCGAAGCAACAGTGCAGTAGTATGCCAATCATGATAATAAAAAAAATCTTTAACGATTAAACTAATCGGCGAGCTTATTGCTTTAAAGCAATATCTTACAGCTAACCTTAACCTAATGGGACAACATGTATTGCGCAAAAAATAAGGTTAAAGTATTTTTTAAATCACTTATAAAGGCAGCTTTTGTCAAATGTATCTATCATTAAAATACAGCATAAAATTAAACATAAATTATTATTTTTAAAGCCGTGAACCTATAATGATGCGGGGAACGGAAAGGAGAGGGGTGGGGACGAGAGAAATTTATGAGCGCGTGTTTGTGTTCTTTGACACAAACTCGGTGCAGTCCTTACACGTAAAGGTAAAGCATTCCAGGGACGGGTTCCATGTACGGAGTAGTGCGACTAGAAATCACTACTGTGATCAGGGACCGAGAGCAGTTTGTTGTCTTCAGATCTCAAAGGGCGCCTGTGAGATTGAACCTACTTATGAGTTAGCTGGGAGCGGCCTCCTATCTACGAGTATCTCATAAGGAATCTTTTTAAGTAAAAATATATTTATAGGCCTTATTATTGATTATTTCAATAAGGACGATGTATTTAGTTAGCATCCATTACGTATTGGAGGTTTTGGGCACGGGAGCCATGAGATTTTTGCAATTTTCAATGATTTGTAAATTTGGAAATCTTTCTTTTAGCCTAGTGACTGGACAAACAGCCCGTAAATAGTCAATGGGTTTTTTAAGTCCGATGACTTTCTTCACCATTCGAGACACATAGCCATTTATTTTGGAAGTGGTTCTTCATTACCTTAGTTAGACTATGGCATGGGGATACATTTTACTGATAGACCGCTTTGCCATTTGGTTCAGTGTTTTCAGGTTCTAAGGAGAATATTGTTCGAATAAATTAATTGTACTTATTTCTCACTCTGTTGTCATTGTATGTCAGAAATAGAAATAAAATTCGAACAAAATGTCATTGGAACTTGAAAAACTGATCTAAATGTACTTGATATAATAAGGAAAATATTCGTTAAACAGCTGCTCGTTCATTTTCATAAATATAGAAATGACCAAGTACACAGCCAGCAAATAAAAACTACGAGGGCTGGAGAAGGTTTAAAGTTTTCTGGGTAAGAACGACATTCGCACAAAGGCAGGCTTGGTGCATTGCAACCAGAATGTACAATACACTAGAAAAACATGTTAAAATATTAGATTATATTGAAATTTTTCAAAACTATAATTAATAAATGTCTATTGGAGTTGCGGCGGTCTGGAACGGAGAAAGGACAATTGTAGTTTAATTTGTTTAAAATATTAAATCTTTGAAAGATATCAATATATCTTTCGCTGTTATTGTTATTATTATTAGTGTTAATCTTTAATATGTAGTAAATAAATGTCTATTTATTTTAATCTCTTCATAAATAACTTTATTAGTAATCACTACCAATAAACTTTATTTTTAATGTCGTTTCGCAATTTAAAATGAGTCGTAAATCGCACATCTAGATACAGGCGCCTAGTAGTTAGATGTGTGACGTGTCCGCCTAGTTGCATGGGATTGGGATGAATCAATTTGTGGATTTATTTTAATTTAAAAGTCATTATTTGTTTCTTGTCTAATGTTATTTGAAAATAGGATATAACGATCTTTCAGCAACACATAGTCCCATGATATAAGATGGTGAAGAATGGCTTAAAAAATCAAGAGCTCATTTGAGTCCACTGACAAGGAAGCTCACCAAATATAACCCTGAAACTTATTGACAATTTCTGTAGTATTATTAAGTCTATGCTTCGATAGGCAGAAACAAAGATGATTACATTACATTACATTACATTTTCGTCGTGTCCGATTGACGGCTAAAGACCGCTCTTGGGCGTGTCAAAATAATTGGGTTAGGTAGTAACTTTCGTTACTACTCTTTACTGAACATACATAGGAAGTCAAGAATTAACTACTAGATTGTTAAACTATAAATATAAATAATCAAAATAGAAGCCTAATATTTGAAGTAGTTAGTAATTCGAAAAGATACGTATTAAAATTATTCATCGTAATATTCAAACTGTCAGTAAAATGTTAAATAATCAAATTAAATCTACGTTATGCATTTTAAACTAAAAGTACAGATATAAGACCATATAAAATAATCAGACAATAAGGCTCTACTTTTTTAAGTAATTTAAATGGGCACAATACATATTTGAAAAATCATGGCCCTCAAATTCGGCCAGATTACAGAAAGGGTGGCCTATAAGCATCTCCTTGATGTTTTTTTTTAATTTTATGTCCTCCAGCTGTTTAAATTTTGTAGGGAGTAGATTATAGAATTTAATGCTAAGGTACAAGTAGCTTTTCTGTACCTTTGCCAGTCGTATTCGGGGTACGCATAAAAGGGAGCTACCGCGGGTATGATGCGAGTGAATGTCTGCATTAATTGGTGTTTCTGCTAGGTTAGGATGATAAAGGCAGGCGGTAATTCGAGATGATTTCTGGACCCATACTTCATTAAAAAAAAATGAAATCTAACGGATTCCATGTCCATGCCTCCTAAAAGTCATTCAACATAATGTGGAATATCATAGAAACTAAAATAATCCATAATACGTGTATGTCCATCTAAATTCATGTATGTCCATCTAAATTCATGTAACACTACTGTAACTACCGCCGCCCCAATATGTGTATAGAAAATAATAACTAATAACTCGCGTAAAAGAAATGTTGTTTCTTCCACATCAATATCTTGTGGATTGGGAGATTTCGAGTCAAGTTTCC
Source organism: Micropterix aruncella (assembly GCA_944548615.1). NCBI lineage: Eukaryota > Metazoa > Arthropoda > Insecta > Lepidoptera > Micropterigidae > Micropterix > Micropterix aruncella. The sequence continues at coordinate 12,193,195 of OX155960.1, forward strand.
ATGTTTAGATCAACTAGCGGGACGATCTATCTACTGACTAGTCATAAATCTGCGATATAAGTCCGATAGATCGGAACACGTCTGCGCCGCGTCGCTTTCCATGCATGTTTTCGCATTGGAATGGAGAAAGATTCAGAACATGGAGAATTCATTCATTTTTACTGGCGCCGATGGCGTTTTTCTCGCGTCTACTGGCATTCCGCCGTTGATAAGTTGACGTTGGATAAAAAACGAGTTAAAATCGTTTGAATGTGTCGGTAAAGCGGGCGCCGCGGTGTGGTGAACGTAATGGCCAGCCACGGTCGATCACGAACCTCCATTCGATACAAAAATAGCTCTTTTATCACTTCAATTGGTGGGAATTGTTAGCTCGTACTTAGGCATGTGATATGTAAGCGCCTACTAATATTCTACATCACTATGTCAACGTGTTCACACGATTGAACGAACAATGGCCTTTTACTAATCGTATTTGCTGCAGGTGTGCAGATTACGGCAGGGCAATAATTTTGCCCTCCTAAAGCATTGAGGAAAAACTCCAGTTTTAAAATTTAAATTAATGATTATGGACGATTGGCTCTGCAATCCGGTCCTCTGCATAAATTAAGTTAAGATGTTATTTTATTGGGATTGTGGTGTAGTAACGTGGTTTTATAATTATGCAGTGCAGCACAACCTGCCTTTTAAGCGTACAATGTTTTTTAAATAATATTGCTTACAGAAATGTCAGCATTTCACTAGGAATTTAATCACAGCTGGGGGCATTTTTATTAGGTGCCTATTTTTTTGCTAACCTTGTTTGTGTCTGGAAGAGTGAAGTTGATTAATGATGTACTTTTTTGATCACTATTTATTGAGTCTGACTATACCTAGGTAGATTAAATATCCCAAAGTATATGCTTTGCCATTTTTTCTTCTACAGTTGCAAAATACTTATTTGCAAAAATTTTAATGAGTCTTGGATATACTGATCATTTTTTATGACTTCTTGTCCGATTTTAACAGCCTTAATTTTGAATGTCTGTTAGTAGTGGGTGGCCATCACATTAGGACCACTGCTAGATTTTTGCAATGATTGAGTTTGGAATTTTTTTTAAGCAAGTGTGATAACAAGAGAGTATTTTATAGTTGATGTTTTCATTCATAGATCATTACTTTATTTAAATTAAATAAAAACCATTGACAATTCACACATTTATTATGGAATTACATTTTTTATAAAATATATGTCAATATTTGGTGAAACCTCCCTTGTTGACAATTACAGCTTCAATACGCATTGGCATGCTTGAAATAATTTTTTTTTATGGTTTCTGGCAAGTCAGGGTTATGGTGTCAGATTTGGATGATCTTTTCTATCAAAGCTTGCTTTGTAGTGATTACTTCTTTCCCAATTTCTCTTTTCACGAGCTCCCAAATGTTCTCAATCGGGTTAAGATCCGACGAGTTGTAAATCCAAGGCAGGACCTTGTTTTTTTTTTGTTTGAGATAAGCCATAACACTTTTTGCCGTGTGGCAGGGTGCTCCATCCTGCATGAAGATCAGTTGCTCTCCGTTTTTTGACCAATCCGATATTTAAGGTAACAATTGGTTCTCTAGGACCTCTTTGTATTGGTCTTGTCTCATCATCCCATTCACTTTGTAGAGGAGCCCAGTCCCCTGCCCACAAATGACAGACCAGATCATGAAGGAGGGTGTATGCTTTACTGTCTCCACATTACAGTCAGGATGCAACTTTTCGTTAAGTCTCCGGCGAACAAAGGCTGTCTTGTCCATCATCACTTGAAATGTCGATTCATCCGAAAAGCAGACCTGAAATAATGCTTTTTTAATAAATTCAAACATTATAACTCATCAATCACCAAATTTTCAATAAATACCTTTTCCCATTGTTCCACAGACCAGTGGCGATGATTTCGAGCCCACTCTAGCCGCTTTTTCTTCATGGAAGGAGTGAGTTTTGGTTTTTGGCTGGACGACGACATGTCAACCCCTCTTCTTTGAGCCTTCTGCGAATAGTTCGGTCCGATACAGCGACTGCTTCCTGTATCATCTTTGTTAAAACCTTTAGAGGTTTTTTTTAGTTCTCCAGGCAGATGTTTCGGATAGTGCGATCAGCTCTGGGGGTGGTTTTCCGTTTGGAAGGTGGTCTCTTCGAAACAAATTCCTCGCCATTGTCAATTTTTTTCTTCACCCGCATCAGTCTGGTGAGAAACCTCAACCAATTTTGCAATTTCTCGTTAAGAATAGTGTGTATTTTGCAGGAGATATTTGATTTCTCCTACTTTTTTAGGTGAACGTCACATTTCTTCCCCATATTTAAAAATTTCAAGTGATAACTTAAGAATAATGAGTTCGGGCCAATCACTCTAAAAAATATACAATTGTTTGGGCCAATCACTCTAAAAATATACTATTTTAATATTAAACTTACTACTTACCTTTCAATTTACCAATAAAGTACAAAAATCAGAAAAACCTGGGGAAAACACACGTGCCAATTATAGCCTTCAACTTCTCAGTTATGGCAGATTAAATTTGACAGCTGACAGTTTACAGCCAGTGGTGCCAAATGAAAATTTTATGCTTACAATAGATTAATAATATAATGAAGTCATCATTTAATAAATAATAACACCACATATAATTATAAATATATGAAATTTAAGGGTTTACACATAAAACATTGCAAAAATATTGTGTGGTCCTAATGTGATGGCCACCCACATATGTCCCATGACTTTTTTTGTCGCCATTGACTTCATTAAGCAAGTTGTTGTAGTATAGTCATATTTATGAAATCGGAAACTATCGCGGTCATTTGACATTATAAATCAGATAAAAACGAATTTACCGCGTGAATTTTGTAGCACCCGATATTTCAGCGACGTTGCAGCCGCCGTTATCCAGGGAAGACTGGAAGAGCTGACAATCCGTTGCTACGCGGGTAGGCCGCATACCGCTGCCGCCACTGCATAAATTATAACGGTGGCTTGACGAGCGCGAATTTTGAAAGTCCGTCGTGCATACAACACTCACTGTATCCTGTCTCACGTCCTGGCGTTCGGCTTTTGGCGCAGGGAACATTTTAAGAAAAGGGTTCCACGTAGAAGAGAGTTTGTCATATTTAGTTTTTTTTATAAGCCTTTTGTACTGTACACATTACGGGGAGTTAATGGGCCCATGCTGGGTTGGCCACGAAGACCCATGTGTTCAGGGTCGGTCACACTCACGGGTCAACACCTATCCGACGGCCTCCACGCATGAGGTGCGAACCTGGGTAGGACTCTGGCCTTGGTCAGTTTCCCCTGGGAATCAAACCTCTGGCGCTCCTGGACGGTTTGCGCACCGTGCGGCGCAAGCCAATCGATTGTGCACTCTGACTAACATCTTGCGGTGTCGACTACAACGGGCGAGCCCGTCACCACAGGACGCTTTAACGATTAGTCGATCTATCGCCCTGCAGTGAGCGTAGAAGACTTTGGACAATAACAATCCAACGTCTAGCTACGCCACAACCCGCGAGAGTCCAACGCCTTACCGCGAGTTAGCCAGGAATAAACCCGGCGGGCTCGAGATACTCGCGCCCTCACTTCCAATTGTGACCAGATTTCTCCGGTCTCTCGATTGGTTCCGAGTTCGAGGTCGCTTGCGCGGTCCTCTCCCTTACGAAGCGGTGAAACGGAGTACACAGAATATATCGCGGACCAAGGCGTCCTTTGCCCGGCTCTGAACCGGGATCGGATGGCCAATGGTCATTTCAAGAGCAGTCGTCGTAAGGTACGCAATCACCCCCGTTCTATAGGAAACAATACAGTTCCCAGACTCCCCCGACTGTTAGTCGGAGAGCACAATCGATTGGCTTGCGCCGCTCGGTGCGCAGACCGTCCAGGAGCGCCAGAGGTTTGATTCCCAGGGGAAACTGACCAAGGCCAGAGTCCTACCCAGGTTCGCACCTCATGCGTGGAGGCCGTCGGATAGGTGTTGACCCGTGATCACAAATCACAGGCCAAATCACATATAATTGACACCCATTGTCATGTTATTAATCTACAAGACGATAGTGACAGTGAAGACGAATATGAATAGCTTGCTGACTTTTCTTTGTTTAGTTTTATTTTTTTTTGTATAACAATTATTTTATTGTCAACTATTATAAATTTCATACTTTCATATTTTTATTTTAATAATTCAATATCAATATTTATATTTTTAACTTATTGTATATTTATCGTAATGAAGCAATACTGAAATAATATTTATTTCCCTCGTTTCATTACTTTATCGACATTCTTTTTGAATGCGTAAAACTACCTACACTACGGTTTTTTTATATTTTAAATAATACACTACGGTTACAGGTATCGCTCCATAAGGCCGTGCAAGTGCGAAAGAGATAGCACGATTTCGATGATAAATTACCTGACTCGCCACTTTGTAATGCGGATAGTATAGATGAGTGTCGTCTGTTGCTAACATATAAATTCAATCAGCAGGTTTAATTATTTCTATAAATAAATCCTTGACAATGATTATCTTGATGGTGTTTCGACTACATGGTTTCGATTTGGTCTTCGATATACATATACATATTGCAAAATGATGGGTAATACAGTTGTCATACGCGAAAGATGTATTTAAAAATGTTGCCCTTATCATGAAATGTTCGTTTCAAATTCGGTTTATTAGTTTTTAGGTTATTAGTTGTCAAGGGACCGTACATATATTAATTTATTACAAAAAAAATGGTAGATTTTAAATAAGTCTAATGTATAGGCATGACCTCGTTTCAATTTGATTATACTATTGTGTTATGTGAACACGTGTGTGTTATACTTTTTAAAAAATGCCTTTTTTGACTTATAAATATAATTGATTATTTTAATAAGCACGGTGTTATCAATTAGTTTTAATTAGTTGTCAGAGATTTTGGGCTTGAAATCCATCAGACTATTGCTTTTTTCCTGAATGACTGCCACTATTATTTTTTTAGCCTATCGAAATCTGAATTCTAAATGAAATTGTCAATGGGATTCAAGCCTGGCTTTGTTTGCCATTCGAGCAACATTAGCCGTTTATTTTAGAATTCATTCTTCAATAACTTAAACTGCTGCTATGGCACGGCACTAAATTTTGCTAAAAGATGGCCTTACTATAATTTTTTTACCGCATTTTTTTTCAAGTTCCAATGATAATTTGGTTCGAATGAACTCTCTGCACCTATTTCTCACCTGTAAATGTAGACATTTTATTTATATCAATTGGCAGTTCCTACAAATGAAATGTTCTCGTGGAGAAGCCCCTTGAGATATTATCATGTGAATAAAATTTATTTTACTTCTATTTTGGTGTTTTATACAACGAGAGGCATTTACACATGCGGTTTAGTTTGCGTATAAAAAACATACTTATCGCTTCGTAAGAATGCGTCTAAGACGGCGTCATCCAGGATATCCGTTTATTTAAGTCGATACCGAAACCACATTTAACGCCGCATTTATACGAGGGTCATTTTATAAAGTGACATTTTTGGTGACATTTTTGTTTCTTTATTTTATATATTTTTTAAACATCTCTATAATCCTGCAATATTTGAGTTTGATTGTAATATTAGAGTCCTGTCCACCCTAGAACGGGCTAGTCCCAGTTGGGTGACAGAATCAAATAAGCAAAAGGTTAAGGTTTTGCCATTCGGTTCCTGTTAGTTTCGTAAGCAAAATCAATGTTTTATAGTGATTAATTCTTAAATAATAAATAATAATAATATTATAGTATGTACCAGGGTTTTGGAAGCTTTACCACCATCCATCCAAGACTACCACCTCTGTTCATCTGCCGAATGACTCGGATGTAAAATATCGGGTCCTCTGTAATTTTCATGTTTTCAGTTCATGTTCTACGTGGAGTTCTGTCTGTTTCATTTAATTTAAATTTTTATTTCAGATGATCCATTAGCTAAGCGCTGGTACTCTTGGATCGTCATATTATTATTTTTTTACAATCAAAAAACTATCGTGATAGTTGTCCAAATAAAAATATTACCATGAAAAGTAATGTCTGAATATTATAACGGGTAACATCTAGTTACGAAAATGAAAAAGAAAATAATAATTAATTAAATAAACAAATATTGTGTCCTTACCTATGAAGTTGTTGTTCTATGAAGGAAATTTAAGGCTAAAAGTTTAGTATAAAAATATATATTTAATTAATAGAAATATTGATACCTATTATCTATGCAGATTTGTCTTTTTAATGGGAGTTTCTTAATTCCTATGCTGTAAAACCCTCGTTGACAACCGAATAATGAATGCTTTGATGGCGTTTTTTACCGACCCTTCAAAGTAGATTTTTTCCCTTGTAAAAAGTTTCTTAATTCTGAAAAAAAACTATTGGAGCGGTCTGTCAATTACAATGGGTGACCAAGAGTCTCCAGCCGCAACTCCTGCCACTTTAAGACTGTTTGCAGTGGAATCTGTGGTTATACGTTGTCATGCAGAAGCAATGGCGATAAGCGATTGACCAGGCTCGGTTATTTAATCACGAGCTTTTCCATCATTGTTTGCAGTTCTTAACATTACACATTTAACGGTAACTGTAAAGCCAGACTGTAAGAAGCTGTAATCGAAAACACCGGTACAGGATCTCATATTTGAAAATAATGCAGTTTCAACTTACCATGGTTGAACAAACGAAAATATTTAAGTAAAAACAAACGACGAAAATACAAATAAACAGCTGATTTATAAAAAAAATACCATGGCCTTGAAATAAAATTTATTTGAATTTGAAATTCCAACTCAAACCCAAGTTATCCAAGTTCAAAGTGGCCAGTGTAAAAACCCCCGATGAAATAGGTAAGGGCCCATAAGTTATAATAATATGAAATATTGTGTCCTCATGAATATTGTGTCCTCATTGTCCACTGAAATAAGGTGTGTGTGTGCGTGCGTGCGTGCGTGCGTGCGTGCGTGCGAGGGTGCGTGCGTGCGTGCGTGCGTGCGTGCGTGCGTGCGTGTGTGTGTGTGTGTGTGAGTGTGAGTATCAACTGAAAAATATATTAGAATAAATAATAGTCGTGGAATCAACTAATAATAAAAGTATCGACATAAAAAAATAGCGGAATGAATATAAATAGTCGTGGAATCATGAAAATGTGAGATAAATTAATATTAAAATAACAAATGTCAAATCCAGCATGCTTCCGTTACAATAAAAATTTAAGTAATCTTAATTATCACAATATCATTATCTTTTCTATAATTTAACAGAATTCCATTGATTCTCCTTCAAATTCCTTTATTTTGGCTTCGATTTGTGTCGAGACTTTATTTTAGGAACGAAGACTATCATGATTCAAACTATTTCGCACTTCACTAAAACGATATGGATTTATGTGAAGGTCAGATTTGTTCCTCGTATTATGATGATGAAAATCACTATCATGACGGGTGATCATTACCAAAGATCATTATTTGTTTGACCTTTGAGCTTATCGAAATTAATTATGCTTTCTGCCCGCTGTGCCCTGAGAACAGAGATGGTGTATTTGAGACGACTATATTGGGGTATATACAGTGCGAATTAATTGGAACAAAAAGTGTTTTTCTTGGAAAAGTGCTTTATTGGACATAAACATACAAAAACAGTACTAGTAGTTATATATTGTTAGTTTTAATATAGAATATGTCCGCCTTATGCGTTGATAACACCTTTCTCTCTTGTAGGCATAGAATTTACCAGGTTTTGACATCTTATTTTCACTTCATCATCATGAAACCAGACTTAATTACTGCACTGATCATCTTAGTTTTCGTTGTACAATCCATCTTGGCGAACTGAAAGGAAGCTGTCAAAACCTGGTAAATGCTATGCCTACAAGAGTGAAAGATATTATCAACGCAATAGGAGGACACATTCTATACTATAACCACATGAGTAAACGAACGGAATATCTACTCGTGTGCTAAAACTAACAATCTACACCCAGCGCAACGAAAAAAGCCGCACCTATAAAAAATATAATTTTGGCAGTAATTCATTGTTTTCTTCACTTAATTAGCTGTGTTTTTGCTAACCTTTATATTTTATAGAAATAATGCAACATATATACATACTGTAGTTAAAATAAACATACATTTTATAGGGCAATAACAACAGTAAGGGTTTAATTATTGAAGACTACATTTATTAAAAAACACTTCCGTAAATATCTCTGCCAACCATCAGTCATTTTTAATTCTATATCATTTCTCTGTCGTTTCTATATTTTTTATTTTATTATTTTCTTTTATTCAGGAAAATAACAGTGTATAAAAGTAAGTAGCCAAACAAGATAGATATACAAATTACACCAGAGACAATTTTCCACTAAATGTTAACATCAAGATTATCTAAATGATAAGAGACAGAAAAAAAACGAGAAAAGAAAGAGGATAGGAAGGGAGTTATCCATGTGTTATATAATTTTGACTCTAAAAAATATAATAAAATAAAATTAGAAGGATTTTAAAGCGAATCTATTATTTTAATAATCAAATCAATATTTTGTTTGGGCCCCCTTTGGAACGGATAACACTGAATACGTCTCGGCATTGATTTATAAAGGATGCGTATGTACTCAATTGTTATTTCTTCATACTACATGCGTTCTTTAGTGTTTTTCTATTCCATAACAGTTTTGGTCGATTTTTAGCGAATATTTTAACCCATTCTGGGCCACAGATTTTCTGTGATATTCAAATCGGGATATTCAAATTTCTATGATATTCAAATGTTTCCTGGCCATGAAAGTGATTTCAATCCCAATGATTCTTTGAACTGTGATACCTGGGAAAAAAGTTAAATGAATTTAGTGTTGAGAATGTCCACCAAGTAAAAAGGAAAAAAATCTTGAAAATTAACTCACAGATCGGGCTTGATGGTAAGGAACAAACAGAATCGTCCTGGTTCATCTATTTTTTGAGTCAAATTCTCAGATGTTAACAAAACACACTCAAGAATTATGTTTTTGTATTTCTCAGCATTCACTGACCGTAATCAGACTGAGCATAATCAGACTGCCAACACCAAGTAATGTGATGCATCCCAACACCATGCCATAATATGGAGAATACTTTACTGTGGGTGCAATGCATTCATCGCTGAACCTTTCTAAAGATCTCCGGCGCACTGTCTGTAAACCGTCTGGACCAATCAAATTAAATTTGCACTCAGAAAAAATTACTCTCTCCCAATCACCCACAGACCATTTTTTTCTTTGGCTCATTGCAGTCGTTTTTTCTTCATTTCCTTGGGCAGTAGATTTTTTACAGGTCTTCTTGCGCGTAAACCTATCGTTGGGCCTATTTTGAACAGTTCTGAAACTAACGTTTGCACCGGTGGTGTCTTGGAGTTCCACTCTTAGGTCTGAAGCAGAAGCAAAACGATTTTTCTAAGAAATCCGTTTCAAAATGCGATCATCTCGATTCGAAGTACTACGCATTAAGCCAGTTCCCACTTTCCTGTTTAAAGTTTCACTTTCTTGCTATAGAACGATTGGAAAATTTTTGTTTCGATGATGCAACTATCATTGCTTTTTTAACACGCTTTTATTAGGTCGACCTGTATGTAACTACGTAATGGAATCTAAGGTAACTAATTTAACCATCTTCCAAGGATCGTAGCGTCATGAACATTGGCAGCTGTATGTAGTTCTGATGACAATACAATAATATGGTACTGTCGAACTGATCTGATGGAGTCGGAAGATATGAACTGGAATTTCATGATGGAACATCGTATCATAGCTGTGTTTGGACTTGTTAGATAAGTCTTGGAATGAACTTTGACCACGATTAGGTTTCAAGGTCTGGTGATGTGGTTTTTACGTGCATTTATAAAAGCGTGTTTTTAGTGTTTTTTTTAAAACTATTATTTTTGCTCACTTAGTTGAAGTCTCGTAGACATTGCGGTTCGGTAAAACTAATAACACTTATTCATTTACACTTACTGCCTAACTAGGCCATAGCCCGTACTAAGGAAGGCTCTACGTATGGCAGTGATTTAGTCATATGCGCGTACACATAGTATTAAAATGAAACATATAAAATGTGATAAAATATAAAACAGATAAGTGAATTGAAATTAAACCTAAAATTATATATCGACATAGCATGATCATGAAAATAAAAATTAATGTAAAATGTCATAACATGAAGTTTATAGAACAAATAAATAAATAATACAAAAAACATATGCAAGATTTAAAATAGGATAAAAACGAATTTACTGCGTGAACTTTGTAACAACCGACGTTGCAGCCGCGGGTAGGTCGGGTGTAGGCCGCATACCTACCGCTGCCGCCACTGCGTAGATTATAACGGTGGAGTGGGAGGGGGGGGGGGGGGGGCTTATAAAACGTCGGGTTTACAAACTTCACGAGGTTAATTCGTTTTTCATCTTATTTATAATGACAAACAACCGCGATAGTCTCCGATTTCATATATCGTCGGTTTGGATCATAAACTCACTGAGTGCACTTTTTTCAAAAATCACTTTTTGTTGCTTCCTATGTAGTTTTTAATTCTCTATCTAGTCATACAATCTTGATAATTATTTTAGGCAGTGCCAGTTTTCTATTATACGATGAGAAAATACGCATATGGATTTGAAAAAATGCTTTTAGTGAGTTTATGATACAAACCGACGATATGCAAGAAGACTCTATTGAGGGATTGTAAAGAGATACTGTAAAAAAAAAATATGGAAGTAAGCGAAAAATTGCGAGCATTATTTATGAAATGGCTGCCGCATTATTTATAAAAACTGGCCAATTAGACTTTAATTCAATCATGAGTAGGTATGATAATGTACAAAATGTGCTATTTCCTGAAATGTCGCATGAAAGTTGTTTATCGTCTACGTCTTCCCATTTCGTCGTTCGTTGATAGATAATTGTTTGCAGAGGGGTGTTCAACTGGAAAGTCGGCGACGGCGACGGCGAGGGCAAGTGCAAGCCGCCGCCCGACAGAGCGACGAGTTGGAAGCTATTCGGCGGCAAAAGCGGCGGCCGCGACGCGCGACCGCCGCCGCCCGCCGGCGCGCTGTCGGCCTCCGAGCCGCAGCTGGCCCGCCGCACCCAGCCGCCGCGCGCGCACCGGCGCCAGGGCAGCTCCGCCAGCGAGAACGACTTCCAGGACATCGTCGCCAGCTCCACGGCTCTCATACAACACGATAGGTGGGTGCCACGTTTTGTATATGGCGTCAAATCAATTAGCACGTGGAATTTCTAATCTAAAGTACATACATTTGGCATAATATTGATTGAAGTTCGGTTTAAAGTACAATTTGCATATCTACTCGAGATAGCCAATATTGATTTGTCAGGCAGACTTCAGTCTATTTATTAGATACGAATAAAATGGGTTCTCCGCGTAATGTAGTCGTTTGAAGATATATTCAACGCGCTACTAATATGACCTTGCCGATTCCATTATATTTGAACATAAATAGCAACTTTTCATATCGTCGCTCTACGCTGACAAAAGTATTGGATTGATTCTTACATTACCATTTTGTTATTACGGTTTTATACAGCATAACGATATTTAAATCGTAATTTTGTTGAAACTTCATTACTCGATTATATGTACTTATCAACATTTTTCTCGCGGTTAATACGGAAATAACCGTATACTGTAGTTTCAACATAATTATTTTTTCCGACTACAACCGTACGTATACATGCCGTCATGCTAGAATCGAGATCCCAAAGGTCGCGACGCAATGAAATAACATACGACACGGTAACTACCGTCACGCCAACACCGTTATGCGTCATGTTAGTTCATACGTACGGACCACAGTCCGCGTTTAATACGTAATCTTTGCTGCAACATGCGTATTTCCGTCTATTACATCGTTATATTTTTCTAAGTGTACCTATATACACTAACCTGGCCTTATTACTAGGTCGGGCATTATTCGACTACCCATTCACATGTCACATTTTCATCTTATTTTTTTGTTAGTATGGTTATTCGTTGAATTATTTTATTATGTATATAATATTAGTCACATTTTAACATTAGCCACTATGTATATTATTATATTCGTATATTCATTTTATTAGTATACTGGTATACAAGTCAGATACAGATTAGCAAATATTCATACATATTAGCATTGATTTTATTACACTATAAAATCAATGATATTAGCAAACAAACATTTTTTTTATCGTAAAGAAAAAATAAAATAAACTAAACAAAACGAAGAAAAAACACAAGATTAATGTAAAAAGAAGAAATACAAGACAAAATGCAAAGAGATCATTACATACTTTAGCCACCAAAGCATTTTAGACTTTACTCGAGTAATATTCCTCCAGTGAGTAAAACGCCTTATCTGTAAGGTACCTCTTAAGGTGTCTCCCTAATGTGCTCGCTAAGTTTGTTGTAAACCGCTGGGCTGGCGATATAGGCTAGCCTCTCCGACTTGGATAATGCGTGACTTACCGAACATAGCATGCTACGGGATCTTATTGGATAGTGATGATGCACACCATTCACTTCAAAATCGGCTAGATTTCTGCGAACGAACAGCGCTACTTCCATTATATAAATGGACGGCAGCGTCATGATGCAGATATCTCTAAACAGAGGCCTAGCTGGCGTATCAAGCGCCACACGCGCTATTGTGCGGACTGCACGCTTCTGCACGACGAAAGCCCTCTGCCTGTCGGCTGCTCGCCACCATAACTCCGCGCCGTACGTTAGCAGCGAATGAACGTATGCAAAGTATGTATGTTTATAAGAAAAGGATTACCGCCCGAAATAATAAAACCCTTAACTTTTCGTAAATTGCATTTGCCACCTTCGCGGGAGAATGCTAGAAGTAAGATTGTTTCCGATTGCTATTATTTTATCAAACCATCGTAAAGGATTCGTAGTTCATAATATTTTTGCATTTTTGTACTGAATATTAGGCGTGAATTATTTTTTCTTTTTGTTTAAATATTGCTGTCTCTTTACATATCTTCTCGCGTGTCTGGCGGTAACAAAATTACTACATTTCACTTAAGAGCCCTATCACATATTTTTTCCAGAAAGCCAAGAAAAGTGGATTTTTGGCGTTCTAATTCCAAGAAATGAAGAGATTTCTACAAACTTTAATTACTGAATTACCTGGACCATTTCTTGATGTTGACCATAGCGGCCTTTAATTTTAGATATAACGAATATTATTTACTTATTCAGCCCATTTTCCGAAAGTCGTTATTCGTAAAACGCTCGGAAGGCAAACTTTGAGCTCCTTAATACAGTAATATCACTACAACGAAAACCGTATACTATTTTTTTTTATGTCCGTCATGTATTCTTGATGTACACTACGGCTTTATTTTTTCGTTTTTTGACCACATATCCAAGGTATACATTACTTACAATTACACAAAATTAAAAAAAAATCTTCCTGTATCATTCTAATTTTCTCAGAAATAAAATAAGATTCTTATATAATACTTATACTATATTAAAGTTCACTCTTTTAGCAATACGACATAATATAAATTATTGTCATTAGAAAGGAGAAAACAGTGCAAAAAACAATTAGAAATTGTGTATATATTTGCTTGCGCAAGAGAAGAGCGCTCAGTGCCGCGGTTTTCTCCCAGGGTTGAATAGTTATTTATTTATTTATTTATTTATTTATCCTATCTTTTATAGTTACATCCAAAAAAAAATGCGTTCATTTTTTCAACTCATTTTAAAAGAATACCTACGCTATTTTGTAATAAGGCTCTTAAAAAATAAAATATTTGCCGCTCTTGCTATTCAGTTCTGTTACTAAACTGCACAAGAAACGACAGATAAACGATAGCACTCGATAGTAAGCACTGTGCAATAATGACAATGTATTGAAAAGTGTGAATCAGTACCGAATACATGGCGGACCTAATAATATAGCCAGGCATAGTGACATAATATACAGTGACAGGTACCAATGGTGATACATGTTATTATTTTGAGTTTTTTCCTTTTTTTTACATTAGGAGATTTTAATTTACAGGCCGTTATTCTACTCGAGAAACTAAGGTGAAAATTATGTAGAACTTTTTAAGAGACAAAAATACCGAATATGCGGAGTTAAACGTATAGGTATATTTTATTCCTCAATAACAAAGTCCTAAACTGATAAAAGTTTTTGACTCAATTTGTCGTTCGCTGATTTCGATCGCGCAGTTCTCATAGTCGGCGAATATTTGAGTAGTGCGATCCTTCGAAGCGTCGATATATGATCCCCTAGACCAGCGGTTCTTAACGGCGGGCTGGCGACCCAAAGTACGAATATATTTCAAGTACACGACCCTAATCTAATTTTTTATTTTATTTTCCAGTGACAGGTATTAAAATGATATATTTTGTAATTTTATTAGATGTAGTTGTAAAATTAGAAATAACAACTTTATTTAAATGCTCTGTATTAAAATCAGACAATTTAGCATTAAAACAGTTCAAAAAATTACAGCAAAATAATTAGTTACTACCCTGGTGTTGTATTTTTGAGCAAAGATCATGTATACGTGAAGTTATGTTTATAGAAAGTGCACACCGCATGTCATGCTGAGGATCCAACCTATTCCTGTACTTATTCTTCATAACAGCAAGGAATGAAAATCCTACTTCACATAAATAAGTAGTTGGGAATGGTAGCAGGGCTTTATCAGCTGCATTGCTCAGAACATGCTTCCCAGATAATTGTGCCCAAAATTTTGTGAAACTCGTTCTGGCAAATCTCTTTTTTAAAAATGCATCACCTTGCATTTCGAGCAATTCTTCTTGTAATCCAGCTGAATCGTTTTCAGCGCCCATTACATCTACTTCAAATGGATTTTTTACCCAACTATATTTCAAGATATGGACATTTTGTTGAATATATCTTTCCATTTCATTTTCGAGTTTTCTCAAATGTTCTAAAATATAAGCATGGTCTCCACGAAAATACGGTTGCCATTAAGATTAAGATCTCCCAAAAACAAGTTTAATGTTGGAAACGCTGCCAATTGACAATGAGCAATTTTATTTTGCCAAAGTTTTATTTTGTTTTTAAAACCGCGACCCAACCCAATACCTCTCGCGACCCGAATTCGGGTCGCGACCCGAGGTTAAGAATCGCTGCCCTAGACGGACCTTTCGCGCTCGAAAATGACCCCTTCAAAAGCACTACTGAAAGCCGACCGGTAGTAGTTCGGTTCGCCGTCTGCCGGCAGACAGCTTACCGTTTCCGGCGTGAGAGTTGCCGCGAAGATTATCGGCGCGCTATTCTCTCGCATACTGTTCAATTGATCGCTCTCTCTGTCGCATGATTTACAAGCGAATGGAGTGCGGAGCCGACTTATTCGTATGCGAGGGCGTATCTAGCTAATATGTCGACGCTTTGAAGTGATATTTTGGGTGAGTCAGTGTGCGTTTCGGTCTCAGGCCCGCCGGTCTGCCGGCGAAGGACGCGGCGGAAGCGGACCGCCACGCGGCGGAGATCGCGCGGCTGGTGGCGGCGGCGCGAAAACGCGCGGCGGCCGCGGCGGCGCGCGGCGCGCTGCGGGCGCAGCAGCGGCGCCGGCAGGACGCCGACCGCGACGCCGCGCTCGCCGCCTGGCGCGACGCCATTTGCGATTGGCACGCCGAGTGAGTATCCCCGAAACGCCTAATCGTCCCCGCCGCGATACATTTTCACACGAGTTGAAGGAGTCTATTTAGTTTTTGTCCCGCTGCACGGTAACATCGTTTCGCCGAAACCATATTTCAGGCCCAAAATTTGCAACACCTTTCCGGAAAGCGCCAAAATAGCTATCGACCTAAACGCATTTAAAATGTTGAATTATGTCCAGTGGAAAATAATATGCAAAAACAATTATGAAAATTTTAGTATTTTCGTTTTTCCTTTTTACATTTATTTAATTTCTAAATATTTTTTTTCCAAATAGCATAATGACTTATTTCATACGTAATAATATTATTACCTACATCCGGGTTCAGTGTTTTGTTAGTGTCATCCTTATAATAGGTGAATAAGTATGAGAAAAAAAACAACTTTGAAAAAAAGGGAAAAACGAAAAAAAACCTTTTCAAAGAAAAGAAATTGTTTTGAAAAATAGTATAAAAATGCTCGAGCGCGTTGCGCCATCTAGGGTTAAGTAAAATATCGGGAATATTGTTTTTTTTCGCGATATTTTACCTACTGCTAGATGGCGCAGCGCACTCAATGCTTCTCAAATCTTTACAAATTTGGCAAAAATAAAACATTTTTGTTGTGTTTTCCAAAATTTGCTTATTTGCTCGTACTGATTCACCCACTACAAGGATGCCACTAATTAAAAAAGTCATCCTGTATACAATATTAATACATACAGGTTGAGTTTTTATTTAGCAGCACCTTTAAAGCGGGTAAATCGGTATCGGCGCATAAGCAACTTTCAATATTAATTTATTAAAATATGAATTAATGTTGATATTTTAAAACAGTTTGAGAAGCACTGATCGATCGTTGATAGGGCACCATCCATCCCTAGCTAAAATGTCGCCAATAAACTACAGTGAAGGAAGAGCGAGAGATGGCGCTGATATTTAAAAATATATATAAAATAGATATTTAACAAAAATATTAACAGATAAACATGTAGTTTGCAGACATTTACCGCCACCGATTTGATGGTTTTTTTAAAAACAAATACATGAAATCTACGAATAAAACACCAACATCGACTTTTATTGAATATATTCCAAATGGAATAAACAATAAAAATAGAGGAAAAATTTGAGAAAACAATAGTTTAAGGAACAAATCATTAAAGAAGAAAAAAATGCTGTTTAGCGATAGGTTAATGACTATTTGTAGTGAGTTCACAATTATAACATTTCACAATAGTTGCAAAAGAATCTGTTAGATGACGGTAATACAATTAAAATACAAATATGCAATAGTTTAAATAAATAATATAATAATAGCGATAAAAGCATTCACTTGCCCGAAAAAGGTACTTTCATTCGTTCTCTCGCAAGAATGTCGTGCCGATGGAGTTGATGGCTTGGTCCTCTTGACATTTAAATGCCCTGCCGTCGGCCTCGCCACATATACAGCTGAGTTTTTAACTAGTGACATCCTTGAAATGAGTGAATCAGTACGAGCAAATCAGCAACTTTTGACCGCAAATTGTTGAATCAAATAATACCTTCTGTCTAAAAAGTTCCGAGAATTTAGAATTTAAAAAGATTCTGTTAATGATTTCAAAAAAAAGAAAAATTTCTTAAGTTGGTAGAACTGTCTTTATTTACTCTATGCCTAGAATGCGCGCAAACTGTCAGCCATTTTGATTAGAACAGCAATTGAATTGTACACCTTAGTAGTGCGTCACGATTTTCACAATGAACCAAAGTATTGAACAAAGAGTTTGCCTTAAATTTTGTGTTGCGAACGGATTTTTGTGTGCCAATTCCATAAAAATGTTAGAAAAGGTTTATGGTGAATCAGTTCTATCCAAAACACGGATCTACGAGTGGTACAAAGCATTGAAGGAGGGCCGAGAGATCGTCGAAGACAACCCTTTGTTCCGGGCGACCTTCAACCTCTTCAAAAGACAAAAATATCGAAAAAGTCAAGGAAATTGTGCTCCGTAATCGCCATTCCAGCTTAAGAGAGCACTTGACCTGAACGTGAAGTCTCATGAGTCCATTCGCTCGATTTTGGTAGATAAATTGAGCATGAGACGCATCATTGCTCGGCTCGTTCCGAAGGAGTTGAATTTTCTACAACAACAGTACAGCAAACAAACTTTTTTAGACATGCTGGATCGCGTCGATTCTGATCCCACATTCATAGAACCCAGTTATAACTGGCGATAAGACATAGGTCTATGAATTTGATATGCAAACAAGTCAACAGGCATCAGAGTGGATGACAAAAAACGAGCCAAAGCCGAAAAAACCACGACAAAGTCGTTCAAAAGTCAAAGTGATGCTCATTGTTTTCTTTGATAGTCGCGATTTAGTCCATCACTAATTCGTTCCAGAAGGACTAACGGTCAATAAGGAATATTATTTGGCTGTTTTGAAGCGTTTACAAGAGAAAATCCGTCAAATACGGCCTGAATTGTGGATCAACAATTCGTGGATTTTCCACGACGATAATGCACGGTCGCATAGAGCAGCAATTGTGACCGAATTTAAGGCCAAAAACGCGACAAATACAATTGATCAACCACCGCATTCACCAGATTTGGCCCCGTCAGGCTTCTTTCTGTTCCCAAAACAAATTGCCTCTTCGTGGTACCCGTTTTGAGTCCATAGAGTAAATTAAAGAAAATTCGTGGAAGGAA
Source organism: Micropterix aruncella (assembly GCA_944548615.1). NCBI lineage: Eukaryota > Metazoa > Arthropoda > Insecta > Lepidoptera > Micropterigidae > Micropterix > Micropterix aruncella. The sequence continues at coordinate 12,211,547 of OX155960.1, forward strand.
TTGAAGGCTATACCGAAAAACGCCTACAAAAAGTGTTTTGAAGATTGTAAAAAACGCTGGCGAATGTGTGTTGCATCAAATGGGGACTACTTTGAAGGTGATAAAATAAACATTGACGATTAAACGAAAATTGTGTGTTTTATTTAATAATTCCCGGTACGTTTTAGACAGAGTAGTATAATAAAATTATTTTAAAATTACATTTTTTTCCAAATAATTTAGAAAAGTTTGGGAATCGATCAGCTGTTTTATTTGACCTTGCTAATGGATAGAGGTCGTTAAACTTGGCTGCATCGAATGGCGTTCAATAACACAAAGGTAGCGAAGCAAGGCCACAGATGGCGTTGCGATGTTATTTCTGAACAGTTATATTTGGAATATTTGAGACATTTACCACCACATATTGAACTTTTATAAAAACGGAATAGATATTACAAATAAAACAGACAGAGTAGTATAATAAAATTATTTTAAAATTACATTTTTTTCCAAATAATTTAGAAAAGTTTGGGAATCGATCAGCTGTTTTATTTGACCTTGCTTTATGGATCGAGGTCGTTAAATTTAACGGCATCGAATGGCGTTCAATAAGTTAATAGTCGCGAAGCAAGGCCACAGATGACGCTGCACTGTTATTTTTGATCGATGTATTTTGAATATTTGAGACATTTACCACCACTTATTGAACCATTTTTACAACGAAATAGACATTACAAATAAAACAGGTTCTAAAATGTACCTAATAGTTAAAAAACCAAGTAATTTAGAAGAAATCAATTAAAAAGAGCAGATAGCCACCTAGCGGTTCGAATGATTACTTTCAATGAGCTAACAATTACATATCACAAAAGTCGCGTAAATAACTGATAGATGGCAATAGTAAAATAGAATATAAAACCTGTTTTTAACTATTAGGTATATTTTAGGCACTGTTTTATTTGTAATATCTATTCCGTTTTTATAAAAGTTCAATATGTGGTGGTAAATGTCTCAAATATTCCAAATATAACTGTTCAGAAATAACATCGCAACGCCATCTGTGGCCTTGCTTCGCTACCTTTGTGTTATTGAACGCCATTCGATGCAGCCAAGTTTAACGACCTCTATCCATTAGCAAGGTCAAATAAAACAGCCGAGCGATTCTCAAACTGTTGTAAATCATTTGGAATAAAATATAATTCAATTTTTTTTTTGTATTATTTGATTCTCCAATTTGTTGTCAAACGTTGCTTTTTTGCTCGTACTGATTCACCCATTGTAATGAATGCCACTAATTAAAAACTCACCTTTTAGATATATTCATATCATCGCTGTAAATGTTGATAATGAAAGTATTTAAATATTGGCACTGTTTTATTTGTAATAACTATTCGGTTTTTAAGAAGGTTCAATATCTGGTGGTAAATGTCTCAAATATTCCAAATATAACTGTTCAGAAATAACAGCGCAACGCCATCTGTGGCCTTGCTTCGCGACCTTTGTGTTATTGAATGCCATTCAATGCCGCTGAGTTCAACGACCTAGGCACATAAGCAAGGTAAAACAAAACAGCTGATTGATTCTCAAACTGTTGTAAATCATTTGGAAAAAAATGTAATTCTAACATAATTTTATTATATTATTTGATTCACCAATTTAATGTCAAAAGTTGCACTTATTTGCTCGTACTGATCCACCTATTGCAAGGAATGTCACTAATTAAAAACTCATCCTGTAGATATATTCATATCATCGCTGCAAATGTTGATAATCAAAGTATTTAAATATTGAGCTTTCGTAACGACCTTTTCTATTTTCTCATAAGATATCTCATGCTAATTTCTTTTGCCCTGGCTGGGAAAAAATGTAGATCTGGAGCTGATGAGCAATATGCCTAAATGCTGTAGACAATTCTACAGAATACGATTTCATGAGTGAAAACTTTCTCACCGTACATTTTAGTGTACAACATGCATTGTAGATTGTGTACATTTTACTTGCATAGTTTTTAGCTTATTGAATGTATAATTCTGCCGTCGTAAATGAAAACACAGTAACTTGAAAAAAGACATTTTGAGAAAAACGCGGTCAAAGTTCAGTTGTTAAATATTTGTTTTCATGAACAAAGTAATCAATATAGATTATTTCTTTTAATCTTTAATGTTAAAAAATAGTTAGAACTTCAATTCTGCATAAAAATATATATTAAATTATAATAGTTTAATTTATTAAATTAGATATTGTGTTTTAAATTAGGATAATAATTTGATAAATTTTATATTTTTAAGCTATAACACCGTAACTGAGTGGTTACTGTGTTATAAGTAAATTTTACCCATTACTGTGTTTTAACCATGTAAAATAAATATATATTTTTTTTTAATAAATAAAAAACTGAAGACACCTTAAACACAGTAATTGAGATACTGTGATTAATTCGTGTAATAATAAATTAACTTTTACCAGCATTTTACCTAAAACCACAGTATCTGAAGAAGCCGTGTGTTGTAACCAAACAAAAGTATTTCTTAAATGCTTATAAGTATTAAAAAAGATCACAGTAAATAATAGGTTACTGTATTTTAACTTAAAAGAAATATACATACTGTGTTTTTTATTTAAAATATTCTGATTTTTAAAAAAAAATACTGTGTTTTTATCTAAGGTATCTCGGTAACTATCCATCGACAGACAAACCGAAAAATTTGCCTTATAGTACTCCAACTCGTGATTTTAAAGAACCAAACTGTGTAAACACAGTAAATGAAGTTACTGTGTTTTCATTTACGACAGCAGAATTATTGTGAATTGAAAACAATAGAAAACTATTGCAGTTGTTAAATGTTATAAATGAGATAAAACCGGATTTACCATGTGAACTTTGTAGCACCCAACGTTTCGGCGATGTTGCAACTGCCGTTGTCAGGGATAGGCCGTTAATCAGAACTACTGTTGGAATTACTAAGGATCCTAGAGTGTACTTAGGAAGAGTAGGTACTGGATTTTTTCATCCAAGTCTAGAGTTCCTTTTAATTTCTTGACTAGAATATCCTAAAATTCTTGGACTCTTTGTGCAAAGAGGATAGATGAATGATATCATAGATCATTGGCTGTCCTTAGCTCAATAGGCGTCTAGGAAGTGATTATATATAGAGTATTCAAATTGTTTCAAAACACTCAGAGCGAAAATGAGAATAGCAAAGAGTATAATTTGAATACCTATATCCTATCCTACACATATCCCATCCCTCTCCTTTCCTATCCTTGCAATAAATAATTCGATTGTAATTTAATTTAGTGCAATGCAACTTTTGATTTAACGTATAAGAAAATAATGTAGGAAACAATTAATCGGCCAGCGAAACACTATATTAGAATAATTAGTAATAATTAATAAAGCGCTGTATGTTTCCCGAAAATAAAAAAAAAATCAAAAAAAATAATTGCGTAAAGTTGGTTTTTCACTAACTGCTCGAGGTTATAAATATATTAATTTGAATATTGCAGGAAAAACAGCCGCCAGGTGCAAGAGTTATGGTGGAGCGGAGTGCCTCCCGCGGTGCGAGGAAAGGTGTGGCGGCTGGCGGTGGCAAACCGCCTGAACGTCTCCACCCAACTGTACGAGGCCTGTCTCAGGGAGGCCAAGAGGCGACTGGAAGACGCCCGCCTCAGGAGGATCAATATGAAGCTCAACTTCCACGACGTGGCCAAATCGGACAATGCGTTGGATTGCATCGAGCAACAAGACCAAATAAAGGAATCGTTCAAGAGGCTGTCGGAGCGCGACGAGCAGCCGCTGCACCGCAATTTCAGCGAGCAGAATTTCAAATCCTCCGACGAGGATCGAGCCGCATCGGCCTACGCCTCCAGATCCAATCCTGATTTGTGCGATTTGAGCCGCGAATGTAGCATGGAGCTCATCGAGCTGGACATAGCGAGGACTTTTCCAAATTTATGCATTTTCCAACCGGGCGGTCCCTACTTTGACGTTTTGCACGAAGTCTTATCTGCGTACGTGTGCTACAAACCCGACATTGGATACGTTCAGGTAATAAAATAAAGCTTTATTTAAAAATTTCTTATTTCGTCGTACTGATTCACCCACTACAAGGATGTCACTAATTTAAAACTCAGCCTGTATGTCATCTAACTAAATAAATATTTTGAATAGGCAACAACAAAATAGACTTATTGGCAATTAAACTAGCTGAGCTATTGTTGTTTGATTTATCTTTATCGGCTAAATATGATTGTCGAAGATATGTAGAAATGTCTAAGTCAAACCAAGATCTACTACAGTCATAAGTTAGCATCCTAAAAACGAAATTAGAATTTCAGAAAGAAATGTAGAGATCTTGAGAAAATCCAGCAGATCATGAACAGCATCGCGCGCAAGATCGCTTCCACCACTAGCGCAAAGTTGCCTGATGAGGACTTTGTATCAGTCAAGAGACCTCTTTTAAGCTTTTAGACTACAAACCGAGACATGTAATAAATAAATTCTTGAAAAAATGTCATAGAAATTGTAAAACTAACAGCAATAAAGTCAATACTGCTAATCTAGGACCGGCAGGTGTTCCGTCACCGGTTGATATTTCAGATCGTTTCACTCAAAGAACGAAGTACCTGCTAATTCGAGCCAAAGAGTTAGCTACTAGAAACCAATATGCATATAATACTTAAGACAGTTCGGGACGTCTATATATTCACAAGATATAAGTCTTTCAACCAATACTTAGCAAAATGGAAAACGTTTGTTTATCCCCGCAAACTAGCAACTTTTATTACCAATATCATTTTATCTATTTTCTCTTATTTATTATCGACAACCTGACCTTGTGTATTCCTTCATGTATTATTTACTAGTTTGGCTATTTTAAATTACTATATATCCGTTTTAATGTTATCTTTAATATTTTGTTCACAATAATAAATAATTTTTCTGGTTGTTTTTTTTTTTACTGATAATATCTACCTATTCTTTTCTTTCATACTACCGTATCGACATTTTAATTTATTTTTTTTATTCTGAGATCCTAAAAAACAATAATTATTACACTACAGTTATGTCCATGGAAATTAAAAAAAGTTCATATGAAGCTATGCCACCATTCTACAAATTATTGTTTGTTGTGGGGTATAAATTACACCTAGAAAATATATTGATAAATATGAAAATGAAAGAAAAACATTTAATATAAACGGTGCTGTAAAAGACATTGGAAAAATAAACAAGTTCTTTATATAATACTAGCTGCACCCAGCGGTTGCACCCGCGTGATGATGGTAATAATGATGATAGAAAACTATATATCTTTATAAATTAGAGCCTATTTGTTATTCTGATGTGTAAGCTATATTATTGTAAAGTTTCATCAAAATCCATTCAGTAGTTTTTGCATGAAAGAGTAACAAACATCCATACATACATACAAACTTTCGCGTTTATAATATTAGTAGGATTACTAATTCCGATTAAGCAGCCTCATTTTTTAATGACACACTAACCAAAATTGTACAAATTAACGCCCTAGAAGAAACAATTTAACACAAAAACAAGCCAATTATACCATGGATTAGGAAGGGATTAATATACTAAATTCATATGAGACATCAAATAGCTTAAAACAAAAAAAATGTAATTATAAGAAAGATATAAACATTACAAAATATATGCAACGTCATTATGAGAAATTAATAAATTAATAGTTTTAAAAAAAACACTAAAAACACGCTTTTATAAATGCACGTAAAAAACAAAAAATTAAACTTAATCATGATCAAAGTTCATTACAAGACCTTTCTAACAAGTCCAAACACGGCTATGATACGATATTCCATCATGGAATGCCAGTGCCTATCTTCCGGCTTCATCATCAGACCGTGAAACGTAATCGTGGTCAAAGTTCATTCCAAGACTTTTCTAACAAGTCCAAACACAGCTATGATACGATGTTCCATCATGAAGTTCCAGTTCATATCTTCCGACTCCATCATCAGATCAGTTCGACAGTACCATATTATTGTATTGTCATCAGAACTACATACAGCTGCCAATTTTCATGACGCTGCGATCCTTGGCAGATGGTTAAATTAGTTACCTTAGATTCCATTACATAGTTAGTTACATACAGGTCGACCTAATAAAAGCGTGTTAAAAATAAATACTATCGAAATACAAGATTGATGTTGCTGAAGGAGACCTGAAAAATATTTCGATAATATTTAAAGAGGCGACAAACTCCTCCAAAATAAAACACACTAATATAGAGAAATTAAAAGGTGACAACAAATTTAATTATGTGTAAAATTAACAAAAAATAGCAAATAGCAACATTGCTCAATTTGTTAATGTAGGAAAAATGCTAGCTGAAAATATTCATCATATTAACATAAAACCAAATATATTAAGTGAACAACTTTTGTACCAACAAATAAATTTCCAACATTGCACAAAGCAACACCTAACGAAGTATCCACCATTAAAAGCCCTGAATACACAATCCACTCTGGCATTGAATCAACGGTTTACAAATCAGGAAAAGAGTTCTAGTTAAGCTAATAGCGTATAACATGAGCTGTAGTTTTGATAATGGTATAGGTAATGCTAGCCCTTAGACAAGAATGTCTTAGTTAGGCAGTATTTCAGCCGTTTTCTCATAGAAAAAGAAAAAGTAATTGCTGTTAGAATTTTATTTCAATGAAATTTAAGCAGGCAATTCGTAAATGTATCGCAAATATTATAAATAAATAAATGAATGTTATAATATTAATGCAGCTAATGATGTTTTGCAGGGTATGTCCTTCATCGCGGCGATTTTAATACTCAACATGGATGCTGCTGATGCATTTGGCTGCTTTGCCAATTTGCTTAATGGTCCAATTTTGAGGGCCGCCTTTACGAGAGACGAAGCTGCTGTTCAGGTGAGCCTTTCATACAGCTGCTGATACTAACTGTCTCTGAAAGCCATATTTTTGTAGCCACAGTTCTCTTCACCCTTTTTCATTGCGCTTTCATTGTTTTTTTTCCAGCAAATTTGGAATGTGTACAGTGCACTTTTGGTGGACCAATTACCATCCCTGAGCGAGATGTCAAATGAGTTGGTACCCGAATTGTACTTGCTGGAGTGGCTGTACACTGCTTTCGCTAAAGCTATGCCTCTGGATGCGGCGTGTCGTGTTTGGGACGTATTCATCCGCGACGGAGACCACTTCCTCTTAAGAACTGCCCTAGGTACGCAGCTGAAAATTATTATGCTGAAGTACTTTTTTTACATTTTTATACAAAAACAAGAAATTAGATTTTTGATGAAGTTGCTTTATCATACTCATTAGTTTTTTATTCTAAATAGTACGAAATCATACCTTTTTGACGTCAATAATGCATACAAACATACATAAAAGATATAAAAATTAAATTATTGTGACATTATAACAAATTATTGTGACATATAACGTAATATAAATCATCGAGGTAACCATTTTATTTCCAAGGGTCTTTGTCGTCTAGATAATCATTTATTTTATAGTAGCCCTTTGAGTACAGCTTCTTCTTAATAAATGACTTAAATTGCATCACAGATAAATTTTGCATGTTTTCTGGGATTTTATTGTAGAAGCGTATACATTGCCCTTTGAATGATTTTGTGGTTTTGGAGAGTCGACTTTTATGGTCAGTAAGTTTATTGTTATTTCTAGTATTGACACCATGCCTATCAGAGTTTTTTTTAAAAGTTCTTTATTTTTATGCATTCATAGTCAGTCAATGTATACATCCTACCTTAGGTCCGATAGTTCAAATTTTTTATATGACATTAGTAGGTACTTGTGCCAAAAGAATAATATGCCAGACAGTAGCTTCTCATAGAACAAAATTGAAATCAAAGCGAATACGTTACGAGTCATAAGGGCTCGGATATGGTCGCCAGATATCCTGCCATTCTGCCCACACAGATATCTAAAAGCTCGAAAATGTCTCCAGCCTTTACCTGCGCGTAATGCTAACCAGAGGCGTTCGTCGGGACGTACCCCTCTGCCCACATTCCTCGCACCCTCTTCCTGCAATGCCCTGTAGCTCGAGAGTAAAGCTACTGGGTAGTAGACTGTGCCAAAAGTAAGAGATTTTTGTAACTACAAAAACTATGTGCTCAAAAAGCAAAAAGCAACAAAAAAAGTGCACTTTTTTCAGATTCTGCTCAATATGTCCTAAGATATTCTTTGTACATTTTTAAAAATTGAATTTTCTCCAATTTAAGCCTAAACTGAGCACTGTTTTGCCCAGAAATTTGCGAGATACACTCTTTGAAAATGCAAATTCAGTCTCTTATTATGCCATAGGTCTTAACAACATATTAAAAATTAAAACTACATGACCTTTTGCAAGGTCAATACCTTTCTCGCATACAAGTTGACTGGCTTATCAAGATAAGGCACATATAAGATTGATAACATCCACCAATTAGTGCATTGATTTATTTTGAAAAAAAATTTGTCAGAATACGGTCGGTGTTTTGTAAAATAAGCGAATCAGACATTTTTAGCAAAATGTTTGTGTAATGGTGATTATGCCATAGTCGTCTGTTATAATAATTATGTTTTCAATATTTGCCCTTATTAAATCGCAAATTTAGGTCATTCTGTGAAGAGATAATTTTGCCATTTTTAAAAAATGATATTTTAATGCTGTAAATACTATTTTTATTAAAAAAAACAGGTTTTGCTGAAATATTTTGATTTGCCCTTTTTACGAAACATATTATCGTAATTTATCTCTTGAAAAGCAACAAAATATAATGTAAAAGAAAAGTTGTTAAAAATTTTATTTGTTTTTTTATTTATTTGGTTTTTTATTATGGTTACACATGAATAAAATAATGACATAAATTGAAATAAAGCGACAAACTGGTTCATCCCAATCCCATGCCACCTGAGGCCAGTCACACATCTAAGTGGGCTCAAAGCCTTTACATACATATGCGATTCTCAACATATTTTGTTTTATAAGTTCGGAAGATGGTCCTTATCGTAGAATTAACTGTTCCATGGGAATCAAATATCCCAAAAGACCACGAGTACAAATTAAATAAATACCATGATCTCGCAAACGTCGTCACCCGGAATGGCTTCACTATTCACCTTCACGCGGTGGAAGTAGGCGCTCGTGGCCTGCAGCTAAATCTTTGTTTCACCTTTTTAAAGATCTTGGTCTCTCCAGGAAAATAATCAACTCCTTTCTAGAAAAAATATCTAAAACCGCGTTTTCCGCATCTCAAATTCTATGGCTTTGAAGGGGGGAGTGAATGGGTGGTAAGGTGAATGCTCACATGTGGCAAGACAGCTGTCCTAAACCTACCACAGCCGGTCGTTAGTCCGGAATCCACCGTTCACCTCCCAGAAGTGTAATAATTATATATGATGGGCCCGATTTTTGGTCGGTGAATTCCATGGCAGTTCCGTTTGTAATTTTTTTATTTTTTTATTTATAATGCTTTAAAAGGTATGTTTATAAGCAATGATGCGAACCCTGTTTCGGATTATGTCTGACTTGCATATCTTTTATCTATTCCAGGAATATTACACATGTACCAAGAGGACATAATAAAAATGGACTTCATAACGGCGGCGCAATTCCTCACAAAGCTGCCCGAGGACATGTGCGTGGACACGCTCTTCAAGAGCATTTCTGCCATCAACATGAACATAGGGAAGAAGAGCTTTGACGAGCTGCTGGCCTCTTGCGGCCAGAAAGACGAGGCCGTCAAACTCGAGACTGACACCGTCGTAAGATTATGATATTTGGTAGGAGATGTATATGATTGTTAGTTTTTTTATATTTTTTTTATATTATAAAATAATCAATTAATATACTAATATTTGAAAATCTGTGATCAACGAGATGACCATTTAAATTTTGTTTTATATTCAAAAATGATAATGCCGTACCTGTTGTATATTTTTGTTAAATTCTATGATAAAAGAATCTGTTTAAATTTAGATGTTATTAATTATTAATAATTTTGTGACATATCTCTTTATACCTATAAATTTTACCTATATTCTCTATTGATCGGCCTCAGACGCTATTTCATTTGTCCGAGATGTACATATTCATAAATTTAGATATTCCGGCCATCGTTTTCATTCTTGCCTTATTTTTGCGATAAACGTGGCCAGATTTTACGACTGCTTTTGAATCTCATAATAAATGTAAGTTCATTTTCTAACCAAATAGGAACGTTTTTAGCATCCTATACCCCCCGACGGGCTGTATGGGTAGGAGTTATTAAGATAGCTTTTAATTTAAAATTAATTTTGTTAAACTGAGAATGCATCTTGTTAACTCTACACTTTATTCAAAGTTTATGGAAATGCTACTTGGTCCGAAATAAATAAAGCCAACATAATAACATGTTTTAATTAGACAGTTCTTGAATGATTGATGATTTCAGTTTTGATTAATTCAATAGATGTGTAACGGACCTTAAGTCCATTACATGCGATCAACAAATGCATCGATTTCCAGTGAAAGCCACAGACACAATTCAGCTATTATTTTGACTCGTGCAGCTATGAATCAGCACGATGAAACAATACTTTTACTCGGAATATTGTTTGATTGCATCATTTCACGGCCTATATAAATCGGCGCAAAAGCAACCAAATTATCATTCCTCAAGTGGTCATGTCTCCAGATAGCGACGGCACACTTCGGTGTCCCGGCTTCTCGGTCACATATCATTCCCCGAGTGATCACCTTCCCCCAAGGTTGCGACGGCATTCGGCACTCTCAAGAGTTACGTCAACGAATCCGGCTCCTTGGTTTCCTTTCCGCATTCTCCCTGAGTCTCGAAGCATCAGTCTGTAATCCCACAGACTCGAGCCGTGCCCAGTACAAGATACTAGGAGCACACGCACAATCCTCATCCGTATATCCTCGTAACCGCAGTCGCGCATCTATACACTCGCATCAACGTAAACTATTCGGCAAGCGTTATAGCTGGCAATATTCAAACCTTCGATCAATAAATTCCTTTCTACTTCACATCAAAACCGCCTTTCAATACAGAGATAACTCGTAAGTTGATACCACCACCTCACACCGAACAACCTGGAGTCTTGTGAGGGGTGGTCACTCACAGATGTATAATGTAGCTTTAGTAGATTGATGTAAAATTTGGTGCAAATTTGATAACCGAAATGGTGCATTTATGAGCTGACGGTAAAAATGGTGTGATGTGGTCCGATTAATTGATTGCAAAGATATCGCGAACAGTGTTGCCAGATTAGGCAAAGTTCCATTACAGATAGCGCATATCTAAAATTGCATGCTATCTTTCAGCTTGATTCTTACCCAAAGATCTTCATCAAGTGTCTTAAATAATTGTATTCGTTCTGATTCTATAGAAGTGTCTCTGTCCAATTTTTGAGTTTGGCATGAATCTCGATCTTTTCTGACTACATTAATAATTCTGTTGAATAGCTCGCCATCATTCACGGACTCATTCAAGTAAGATTCAGTGAGTATGATTACGTTGCTATGGGTATTGTTCAGATTCTGGAGAAATGTACGTGTTTTGAACCGCAATCGTCTAACCGCAAGCCTGACCGCAAGCCTGACCCAGTTCGGTGGGGTTACCGTTTTAAAACAGACGGCCAATACACCTCGTCGTGCCTCGCTTTTGCCGACGACCTAACTTTTATCACCAGGAGCCCCAAGCAGCTTTCCCTGCTATATCAGAAAGTGGAGCTGTTCCGCGACTAGTCAGGCTGTATAAAAGTGAAGCCCTCCAAATGTTTTTGCCTTGGACTCGCCCGCATAGACACAAAATTTACATCCTATGACCCAAAAAACCACTTCAAATTTCTTGGCAGGAAAATCACCTGCCAGGGAAAAGACCTCTCTGGCGATCATATTATAGAACATTTCAGTAGTTGTCTGGAAAAGATAGATGCATTGCTAGTTTAATAATAATAATAAACTCTTTATTTGCACTTAACCCTTGGAGTAAATGGGTATTTTCATGGATGCATCTGTCTCTTTTGCAGGATTTTCGGCGACATCGACCTTAAAATACTATAACTACGAAAGTACTACACCAATCATAAAAAGAACAACTGCACAATGATTGCATTGAAATTTCGAATATAGAATATTGAAATATCATTTTGTAAAACAATTAGATAATTATGAATAAATATGAGAACGTCAAAGAAGTGAAAAAAACGCGCGACCAGATTTGGTCGACTCGTACTCAACGGATAATTGTTTCGCGACCAGATTTGGTTGACTCATACTCAACGGGTTAATAAGTATACAAAAAAGGCGAGCTTATTGCCACATGGCAATGTCTTACAGCTAACCTAAACATAGTGGTACATTGTGAAAATAAAGATTATTACATAACATACAGACAAGTGGAAGAATTTAAGACTAATAATGCCCGAGGAGAGGAAATTGGGAGAGGAACAGGAGAGAAAGGGAAGAACTGGTTACTTCTTAGAAAGGTAGTAATCCTTAAGGTGAGTCTTAAACGATGGTAAAGAAGGCGAGTTTCGTATATTTGCTGGGAGATCGTTCCAGAGTCTTGCACCAGAAAGAGTAGGAATAGAAATCACTATTGTGACTCGGAATTTTTAATAAACTGTCAGAGGCTGACCGGAGTACGAGACCGTGGGAACTTAGTGGTTCAAAAGCTCCTGGAGATAGGATGGTGTTAATTGGGTGAGTACACGATATAGGAGAGCCAGTATATGAACATTTCTTCTTTGGCGTATTGATAATTTCTGGCCCTCTTAAGGCTTGGATCTATGAGGATCTCCAAGGCTTCTTTCTGATTGTGTTAAGACGTTATTGGGAGATTTGAGAGACTATTTAATAAACAGAGACTTTGATGAGTGCAGCTCTGTCGCACTTTCCTAAGAGGACATTGATTTATGTGTAAGTCAGATTTATTCCTGTTATTATGATGATGATCACTATTCGCCCGTGCGTCTGATATATGTTATCGAAAGTAGCAATGGTGAGATAGACAGAGAAAATTGTCATAATTCCTGATTCTGTAAACAGAGACTTATACAGTAGACATATACTATGCAGTGTTCTTTTCTAAAGAAGAGTAACTGTTTGAATTTGCCATCATTCCCCAACGCAGATCATACGTGATCTGGGTATTGGGTATTCACAAAGTAAACGAAATTAGCAGCATTAAAACCACATATATTTCTATTTTTTAAATTGTGAGTGGAGAGCTTTTTGGTGAGTTCATTTATGTAAGAAAACCATTGCCATTTTTGGTCCATTTTCGATCCCAGGAATTACGTGGACATAACATTTTCTAGTTCGTTTCCAAAGTAAACGTTGATGTCATTAGTCAGTTGGCGGTCAGAAAAAGCACATTGCTCGATTATTTAGAGCCACGCAGTTAGTTTATCTACAGTTTCATTTAGTTTGGGTGTGTAAGCTCTTCTGTATTCTTGTCGCTGAATAGAAGGGATGTTTAATCGGCGAATAGAATGACTTCACCATCGGCCGCTGACGGATACAAGAAACAGGAAAGGTGCGAGTGTGGATCCTTGAGGAATGCCTTTAGAGACATTTTGGAATGACTTGCAATCTCCGACTTAAGTAAATTTAAGTACATCTCTGCAAGTTACACTATATAAGCTTCAGGTCCAAATCCGTAGTGGTACAGTTTCTGATACAGTATTGAATGTTTCAAAAAATCTAAAGGTTCCTATGACAGTTACTGAGATTGACCCAACCAAATTTTTTTGTATCTTTTTATTCAATCAAGAATGATGGTATCATGGTTTCTTTCTTTATCTCGCTATAGGCAATAACCGTTGTTTGGATATCTTTAATCATTTCGTCGCCCAGTCTTTTGCATTGTGTCCGGGATGACGGTATTACGGGAATTAAGCTATCCAGAGCGGCGAGTTGCCATTAAAAAAAAAGTCAATTAATTGTTAAGGATTGTCTGTAGAAGAAGCCAATTTACATTCCTTCTGGGCTTTGTTGAAACCAATAAGGCTTTTAGCCGTCACTTAGACCCAGAACAAAACGGAACATAAGATACAAAAAAATAGTGCGGCAAATGGCAGCCTAAAGATGGCCGCCGTTTGCCCGACCGTTGAAGGACGACCGAAATGGCGACTGTCGAAGATCGGTGGCCATTTTGGTTTCGTGCACAGATTTTCAGTCTCCTGTATCTCGAGATAGCTATGGATAAACGCGCATGCGCAACTAGACAAGGATAGAGGAGAGCCCCACATGCCCTATCTCTTTCTTTTCGGTGAAAGCATTCTCTTTTTTGTTACCCTATGTTAAAAACCATTGCCTTCTGAAGGCAATGTAAAAACATATTTTGACTTGCAGTGCCATCTATTGATTGCTTAAGTAACAATGATAGCAATGGTGACAGATGAAAAGTTCTGACGCAAAACGGTAGATAGTGTTGAAAACTGCAAAAAAAAACTACAATGTGTTCTACAACTATTCCATAAAAATCAATTATTTTATCATTACTTGTAGGCATGATAAATTGATCGAATAAAAATATGTATTATATTGACTTGCAGTGCCATTTATTGTTTAAAGCTGAAATAACTACGTAAGCAATGCCGACAGTTAAAACGTTCTTGCGCAAAACGGTTGATCACTGTGGATTTTATCAATAAAATGGAATATATTTACTCATTACTTGTAGGCATGATAAAATGACCGATTAGTTATTATATTGACTAGCAATGCCATTTATTGGATAAAGCTTAAATAACTACGGAAGCAATGCCGACAGTTGAAAAGTTCTTGCGCAAAACAGTAGATAGCGTTAACAACTGCAAAAGAACTTTCACTCAATCACTGTGGAATTTATCCATAACAATCAAATATATTTAATCAATACTTGTAGGCATGATAAAATGATCGATTCAAAACATATACCTATTATATAGACTTACTATGCCATCCATTGGTTAAAGTTTAAATAACCAATTCCTACAGCTGAAAAGTTCTTGCGCAAAACGCTAGATAGCGTTAAAACTGCAAAAGAACTTTCATTCCATCACTGCGGATTTTAATCCATAAAAATCAAATATATTTAATCAATACTTGTAGGCATGATAAAATGATAAATTAAATAGGGCCTAAAATGTACCTAATAGTTAAAAAGAAGTAATTTAGATGAAATCAATAAAAAAAAACACAGATTGCACTGATTCGATTGATTACTTTCAATAATTTTACAATTACATATCACAATAGTCGCGTGAATAACCGATAAATGACAATAGTAAAATAAAATATACAAAAACTGTTTTTCAACTATTAGGTGCATTTTAGGTCGTTTTTTTGTAATGTATATTCCAGTTAAAAAAAGGTTTAAAATGTGGTGGCAAATGTCTCAAATATTCCAAATATATCTGTTCAGAAATAACAGCGCAGCGCCATCTGTGGCCTTGCATCGCGACTATTGTGTTATTGCACGCCATTCAATGCCGCCGAGTTCAACGACCTCGATCCATTATCAATGTAAAATAAGCAGATGATCGGGTCTCAAACTGTTGTAAATCATTTAGAATAAAATGAAATTTTAAAACAATTTCTTTATATTATCTGTTTTAACAATTTGTTATCAAAAGTTGCTTATTTGCTCGTACTGATTCACCCACTTCAAGGATGTTAGTAATTAAAAACTCATCCTGTATAGTACCTACCTATATCAAATGCCCACACACCCACACACCTTGGCATACCAGCTCACGCCATCATCCCTACTTCATTAATTATACAGTAAAAAAATACAGTTAATACAGTCGAAAATTACCCGTTGACTACAACGGATAATTTTCGAAATTGGCCAACACGTTCTTGAGTCATGGCTTCTTGAGCCTATCATTGCAACGCTAGAACGCGTAGTCCTGTTTAAAAAAATCTTTGATAATCGGGCTTTCTTCGGAGAACTAATAAAAAGTTGGCGATCGTACGGCTACATAATATCAGATTTATCCATAGTCGGTTCGTATGGCAGCCATTGACTTGGTTTATGGACGGCCCCTAAATCTCACTGACACGCCAAACAGAAAGTCAGATTTTTTTCGTAAAAAAAATAATTTTGAGCAAAATTTATTTTTGATTTTTTTAGGTAGGTACCTACATAATTGCAAAAAGCTTCCCGCTAGTCCAGTGTGCGGGTCGTGGAACCGCCTGGTTTTAAAAATTAAGACATCTTTGAGGACTCCATTAAAACAAAAGTATACATTAAATAAACGAAATATTTGCTTAGTATCTTTATTGTATTGCGCTAAACGGTTTTCTGAAAGTCGTGTAAAGTTATTAGGCTAACGCCCCAATTTTTTTTTGTTGTGACAGTTGTGTTTCACTCAGCCATCCTTTGTAAGAGGATAAACACATGCCACCTTTATAAAATAATAATTTGGAGATGTTTTATTCAATTGATAATCGACCAAATGAAAATATTAGAACAGTACAAAAAGGCTATTCTAAGCCACAGACATTCTTTATAATTTTTGATAATATGATGAGGTAATTGTCAAGCTTACTGCCAACTGTTCAATTTTAAGTATTTGTATAGTTGGTTAATAATTGAACAGGTATCTTATGATAACACATTATAATATCAATGAAAAATTTAAATTGAGAAAGTAAATACGCGTCAATTTTAGGAATTATAAATAGTCCACTTCATTTAGTTGTATATGGTTGTAGGGAAGTGTAGCCCTACCTACACTTCGCATCGCAAGTTGTATGGTTAGTTTATTTAACAACATGCTTAAATTAGGTCATGTGTTGTTGTTAATTTTGGAAGCCAGCAGTACATTTGGTTACTCTAATAATGTCAACGAAGATGCCAAGTTAAGCACCGTATGTAAAAATATTATTTAATTTAATTGAATATATTGACAATCCATCCTATTTATTGCAAAGCCTTCCTGGATCAAATGCAAATTAAGGTATTCTGTATAAATATTAGGAGCATCCGTAAAAATTTAGATCAACTATTATTGCTACTAGAAGATTTACGTGTTTCTTTTGATGTTATATGTTTAACGGAAGCCTGGTAAGTGACGATTATTCACCTGCACAACTTTCTGGCTTTAATATGTACCATACAAAACTAAATAAACGACAAAACGATGGTGTGGTATTATACGTTAATAATATATTAAAACATAAAACTGTTGAAATTAAATTGGAAAGTAGTAACTGTATAAGTGTTATAATCAATGATGATATTAACATAATTTCAATTTACAGAACGCCGTCTGCTACGGATATCACGCCTTTTATAGATTCTCTGTCACATAGCCTCCACGAACATAAAAAATATAAGAATATTTTTATAGTAGGAGATATAAACATTGATATAAGAAAAAGCGACAATCAAAAAGTAAACACTATCTCACAATGTTGGCAGAATCTAATATAAAAGTGATTAATAGTCAACCAACACGAATCACAATGTCTTGTAGTAGTTGTTTGGACCATCTGCTAGTGAAAAGTAAATTGCAACATATCTCGGCTGTATACAACACGGCAATTAGTGACCACTATGCCATCATTTTGGGATTAACTACTCTATCCCCAAAAGGAAAAAAAACAAGTTATTAGGAGAAAACAAATTGACTTTGAAAAACTAACACATTTTATCTGCAATGAATCATGGGACCTGGTATTAAAGGAAGACGACGTGGATAAGGCAACCGAAAACTTAATATCAATATTTAAAGGGTATATCGAAAAGTGTACCACAGTGACCCAAAAACCCATCCCACATAAAAAGCAACGTCTCAAGTAATGGATTACCGACGGATTGGTTCGATGTATTCGTAATAGGGATAAAATTCACAAAGCTGTACTAAAAAATGCCGAGGATGATGAATTAAAAGAGTATTATATTAAATATAAAAACCTATGTCAATTGATAATAAAAAATACGAAAACAAACTTTTATAGAAAAAAAATAGAAGATGTCAAAAACGATTCAAAAAAAATATGGAACACAGTCAAAGACATTGCTTTCAATAATACAAAATATAAAACAATCTCAGAGTTAAATATAATGGGAAAGATAACCACAGTTGAGCAAGACCCTGAAAAAGTCGTGAATCATATTAATGAATATTTTAATAGCATAGGCTATGTCTTAGCAAATAAAAATCTCCAAAAAAATAACATTCGGGAAGAGGAACTAGCGGACAGGATCGATGCCAATGGCAGTATGTCCTCGTCATTCTACTTGAGACCAACAACACAGACGGAAATTATTAAAATAATATCGACACTAAAAAATAACAACTCAAGCGGTCCTGATGATATCAAAGCAGATATTATAAAAACCTATAGAAATAACCTTGCCATTCCACTTGAATAAATAATAAACCAAAGCTTTAAGACGGGGATCTTTCCAAATCATTTTAAGCATGCCAATATAGTACCAATATATAAACAAGATGATGACACAGATATTGCAAACTATAGGCCTATCTCACTGCTTAACAATCTGAGCAAAATAATTGAAAAAGTGGTAAAGGAAAGACTAGCCACTTAGATAAAATGGATCTTCTATCTAAAAATCAATTCGGCTTTCGGAACGGTGTCGGTACGGGCGAGGCTATCCTTGAGGTTACTAAAAGCATAACGAATGCATTGGATTCGAAAAAGAAATGCATTGCTGTATTTTTAGATCTAGCGAAGGCGTTTGATACTATATCCCATAAAATACTTTGTAAAAGATTAAAGGGTTATGGAATCAATGGCCTCGCATTGAATTGGTTTTCCGATTATTTAAAAAACAGAACACATACTGTTAACCTCAACGGTGTTCGAAGTGTATCCCTGCCACTAACATTTGGCGTTCCTCAAGGTAGCGTGCTCGGACCAATACTGTCCACTATGTACATAAATCCGCTTTGCGAGCTTGGTTTTGGTAGAACAATATCGTATGCTGATGACACGGTGTTAGTAATTTCCGGTTCTAATTGGGAAAAGGTATATAATCGTACTAACATCGCGATGGCTTCAATTAAAACCTGGCTAGACCTAAACCTACTTACATGAAATGTTGGCAAAACATCCCATTTAGCATCGATGTAAGAGGCCAGCCGGATGATCACCATCATCTTATCATTCACGACTGCAAGAGAGATGCCACGTGTCGTTGTCAGCCAATCGGACCAGTCGGAGAGATAAAATATCTCGGAATAATTATAGATAGACACCTACGGTGGGAATTACATACCGAGTGTCTAGTGAGAAGACTAAGGAAACTGATTTATATATTTATTCAATTGCGAGATATTCTCGGCCTGCCCTATTTAAAAATTATATATTACGCTATATGCCAACCAATAATGACATACGGTATACTTGGATGGGGAGCTTGCGGAAAAACCCTCCTCCAGAAAGTGAACGTTGTCCAAAAGGCAATAATTAGAATCATGTTAAGGAAGCCTAAGGCGTTACCCTTCTGACGACCTGTATGTTGGGGCACAATTGCTTGATTTGAGGTAGTTGTATTGCCTCAAAGCAATAATTCATCTTAAAAACAACAATGAAGACGAATATTGTGTTTCTCCGGAAAACAGGGAGAGATCAGGTCGTTATAAGGGAAACTTTGAAGTGCCGAAACGTCTAACGTCTTTTGGACAACGTCATTACAGCTTTCTTGCTCCAAGAATGGTTAATATCATGAGTAAAGAGAACATATTGGAAATTAGCAGCAAACAACAAAAATATCACCTTACATCATGGTTAATAAACCTTGGTAGGAGAGAGAAGGAGAAAACATTCATCACAATTTTAAAATAAATAAATATATTTATTTTCTGTTTATTTTATATACGTATTTTTATTAATTCTTATATATTATTAGTTATTATTATAAATGATTATTTATTATTGCTGTTATATATTTTTATTATTATTATTTAGTATTACTTGTCTATAGTTCTAATATTATGTTGGTGTAGTGAGAATTTCATTTTTTGATTTGATTCAAATTTTTTATTTTTAGTTTGGAATTTAACTTGATTTGATTCAATTTTTTTATTTTTAGTATGTGTTTTTTAATCATTAGTATTGGTGTTCTCCTTAGAACAGGCTCTGCCTAGTTAGGAGCAACACAATCTATGTTAAGTGCTAACGGTGTATTTTTTTTTGTGGACCAATAAATAAATAAAAATAAATAAAATTTTAAAGTTAGTAAAGGTTATACATTTGTCGCACGTTTCGGAGACTGTGGCTCCTTCTTCAGCGGCAAGAATAATGAAAGAAAGATTCTTCTTGCCGCTGAAGAAGAAGCCACGGGCTTCGAAACGTCTTTGCAGGTACCTATCTGCAAGGTATTTGCAGGACGTTTGCAAAGGTATATTGCAACTAACCTTGCAATACTCGTATTTGTCTTAGAAAATTTTGTAGTGGTTTACTGGTTTTACAATTTACGCAAAAACTAATAGTTTTACAATTTACGCCAAAACTGATAATATCAAAGACAAGAAAAAAACATAACCTTCAATATAGACAAAAGGCAGTAACAGACTCGCTATATAATTGTGACTACAAAAACTGAACATGCACCCACCTAAAAAAGACGAAGACGATAAAATATTTAGGAATAATTATCGACCACCTTAAACATTACAAAAATGCACTAGATCCTTCTAGTGCAGAGAAGCAGAAGAGAACTATATGGCCACGCTTATTGAAAATTATAGAGGGATCGAGAAAAACAAATCTTGTGGGGTCCCACAGGGCTCGATCCTTTCTCTCCTTTATTAATGATATTGAAAATTATTTACCCCGAAATGTCCATACAATCCTATATACGGATGACACCATCTTTTTCGTAACTGATAAAAATATTGTTGACCTAAACCGTAAGACGAATAGTGCTTTAAATACCGCATGCAATTTTTCAATCAGAACAATCTCCTCAATTTAAAAAAAAAACACCGGCATGGATTTCTCGTCTAATTACAGAAGGTCGATTGAATCACCCACCCTATTCGTTTAAAACGACCAAATAAGTTTAAGCAAGGATTCCAAATTTCTTGGTCTTGTGATTGACAATACGGTAAACTGGAAGCCTCACATAAATGAACTTAGTAGTAGCCTCTCGTCTGCGATATATGCTGTGCGTAAAATTAAATACTTAGCTGGAGAATCTGTATCTCTCTCAGAATTTTTTGCCTACTTTCATGCTAAAATGGCCTACGGTATACTTCTATGGTGAAACTCCACTGATAGCTATCGAATATTTATACTCCAAACGCAGGCACTAAGAGCCCTCTGTTGGCGTGGAGCCGCGTATACAGTTTGTGAATACATACTACAATAAAATAATAAATACATATAGTATTATCCACTAAGGGGCTCTCTAGGCGATCAAGCATGCTTGCCAAGCATCGCGTGGCGGGCTGGGAGGGGATCGTAAACCGCAGGATTTAAAAAAAATATTTACCAAAAATGCCTAATTTTGTAGTTTTACACCTGGGAGTAACGTCATCCATCAATCAATTACGTCTAATTAACGTGACTCCCGGAACGAGATCAAATTTACATCGAAGTCGTTTAAGTCGAATATATTATATATCGTATGCAGATATTTTGTAACCCTTCGAATTTATCAACAATCTTCTCTCAGCATAGTCCAGAATTGGAAGTAGGAATGTCCTTACTATAGTTTGTTTAGTTGTTGCTGGAAGGACTCTCTGTAACCTTCGAAGGCTATGAAAGCCATTGAAAATACGACGACTAATTTGGTTGGCGTGTGCCTGCCACGAAAGCAATTCGTCTATGATTATTCTAAGATTCTTCACAGTTTTGGAATACTTAATAATATTACCGTTTATTTTGAGGGGTGATATTGACGTTTTGTTAGTAGTAGACCTGAGTTTCTGGCCACCAATCACAATCGATTGGGATTTGGCCGGATTTATGATTATGCCATGTTTTTCGCCCCAACCTGATATGTGTTCTAAATTTGAGTTCATAGTCGACACGACGGAAAACAGATCATCAGGTCCGGCATGGATATAAATTTGGAGGTCATCAGAATATTTTTATTTATTTTATTAATTTATTTAAAGAAAGCGCATTTTTTAAAACTACAGTACATTACATATTATCATTAGAGGCTCCGTTGTAAATAGTAGCAAAAAAGAGAGTATCGCAGCCCAGTCCATCTTTAGATCAACGCTGCCTAACTAGGCCTAGGCCCGTACTAAGGCAAGCGTACCAAGAAGATAGTGGCTTGTGCATACTTTAAACTACATATGAAAAAGAGAAAAAATATTTAAAAATAGTATCTAATAATATTAGGACTTAACCAATATATGTAGAAATTAATCATTACTCTAAAAACTAGGTCATTGATATGTCAATGCGTCTGTCAGTCTGTCAGTCTGCAAATTATATTTGTAAAATACCTGTCATAAAACACAATAAAATTAATTTCAATAACACGAAAAAGGTAAATAATAAATAGCAATTGCAATGAATAGTGAAATAATCAAATTGTAATAATTATAGATAGAAAAAGGAATTATAATAAATAGTCAAAATATTAAATTGAAATGGTCAGAGGATTATCAAATTGAAATAGAATATAAATTGAATATAAATGATAGGATGTAGTTAAGCCTTTGGCAATCGGGCTAATAAAGATAGGGAAGAGCAGTGGGGATGGGACACACCCTTGTGGGACACCAGCCGTAAGCTCAAGCAAGTCTGAAGTCTAAAGTCCTTAGACGATTCAATTAAAATCCTTAGAAGATGCAATTCTAAGAAGGCGAAAAAATATCAATGGTGAAGAAGTAAATTGGTTGAAGATATGTTGAATAAAGGTTTTAAAAAGCGAACTATATACAATGTTCTATAAAACTTTGTTCTATAAAACAAAATTTAGTTCGAAGGTGGATTTTAAATCACTAAATTTATTGCCCTCAAGGGCAAGACTGCACAACTTCGAAAATATAGAACTAACACGTTTATATCATCATTCCCGACCCATCACATTCGAAAAAATTACAGATATGATTGGTTTATTATTACATATCCCTCCAATATATGATGACTATAATTCAAAACATGATTATAATGAAAAAAGTTAAAATATATTAATAGTAAGTGTATAAATAATTTTGGTTGAATGGTAAATGTGAATAAAACCTTTTTTTCGTTATTTTTTATATTTTTTACTGTTTAGGTATTTAATAAAAATATTATTTAAAAAAATGATTACTTTCAATTGAGATCCCGTAGTTAATGTTTTGAAAATGTAATATTTTTACTTTTTGCTGACTTTGAAAGTGGTGTAAGTCTTTTTGAAGTCATTAAAAGTATAACTTTTGGTAATCACATGATTAAACAATGATTACATTATATATTTAAATCAATCGTAACTTAAAAAATACAAAACTATTGTAATGACAAATATCCATATTTTTTAAATTACTCAAATACAAAACCTTAAATATCTCCATGTAAAATAAAATACACTTACACCGCTTTCATAGAAAACGGCTCATATGTAACTGGAGAATCAATGAATGCATATAAGGACCGATCGATTACACATTATCGATTTCTGATTAAAAAATATGTCTATCATCCCTTTGGATCTTGAGATATCAGTTTAGAAATTTTAGAATTGGCACTCTTTTCTACGACTCGTTTGGTATTTCGTATGATATCTCGAAGAAACCATTTAACCGATTTTGATCTCGGATGGGAATACCTACACCAGCTACATATAGAAGAAAGTTTTCGAGTTATTAACCACACATTCAGACAGACAGATAGGCCGACGTTGCTTTTTATAATATATATGGATTTATTTATCTGTGAAAATCAAATTATATACAAGTAATTATGTTAATTAAATTATATACAAGTAACTATACCTTAATTGAAAAACGACATTAATGAAAATAAGTTAACTAAATTTGAGCTTTCGTCATTGTTCCTTCGAAGTCGTTATAGCGAATCCCGAAATAATTACGCTTGTTTCTATATTGACTATCTATAATTAATAATAGTTAGTGATTAGATATTGTGTAACGATAATCATTGGATAATCAAATAATAAAAAATCAAAAATACATGTGGCACTCGGGGACTCCCGCGGTAAAGCTATTGCATAGCTCTTTTAACAACTTATGCAATTATAATTATTTATTTATTTTATTTTTTCTGATATCAGATAACTGCGCTCTATCGGAAAACGTTAAAATTATTCTGAATCATTTGCGGCTGCGGTAGCAAATGATTCGGAATAATTTAAACGTCTTCCGATAGAGCGCCGCGCACGAATTTTTATTCGATAAAGCAAAAAAACCGGCTTATTCGAAAAAAATCGTAGATAAAAAGATAGATAATTAAATTATCTTTAAAATGGTGCAGGTTTCATAATAATAATGCGTAGTAGTCGTTTTTGTGTTCGGTTAGACCTAATTTCACAAATTTATTACACTATGTAATATAAACAACATCTAAAATATTCAAAGCTAAGAATATTAGGAAAATGTTCTTGTTTAACATATATTTCGTAAGCAGTACTCGTTTAGACGTAATTATCAGTTTAAAATCATTAATTTTCGTTAAGAAATTTCTTCATTCGGTCGCCGCGCTGGCCTAGGCCCGCGATAAAAGCTATGCAATAGCTTAATAAATCATATTTTTCAGTGGTATAGATATTATACGAGGTATAGGTACCTACCTATACTTTTTAAAAATGATTTCAACTCCTTTTTTAAAAATGTTTTGAGTTTATTTAGGTGTACTTTGAGTTTATTTACCAAATTAAATTACATAAGATTTTGTTTTTTTCTGGGACGCCACATAAAATGGCTAGGCATTTTTTAAGGTAAAGGTAATGCTCTTTTAATAAGTTAATCACGAATGTAAAATCTTATTGTAAAACGACTGTTTAATGCATTGTATTCGAATGGTAAATTACTGTATTAAATTTTAATTTTTACACTTTCAATTTCAGCCGGAACTTATCGAAAAATATAAATACCCGGTGGAGACTCATACAGTCACAACATGCGATGACTACATACTGGCCATGCATAGAATCCCTCGTGGAAAGGACGAGACCAAACCACCAGGTTTGGTCAAAATACCGGTTATCGTTATGCATGCTCTTTTAGTAAATTCTAAGAGTTGGGTTGATAATGGACCTTTTTGGGGTTTGGGTGAGTAAATTAAAATTTTTACTGAAATGATTATTCATTTTGTATTCATCATTATTTTTTAATGAAATGTTGTCATAAATGTCATAATGTACGCCCTACGCCACGCCTCGTCTTGGCGTGGCGTAGGGCGTACGGGCAAGTGGCGTAACTAGACGGTGGACTGTTTTGTCCAAAGTCTTCTGCGCTCTAAGGTGTGCTTCTGAGGTGACGGGTTCGCCCATTCTAGTTGGCAACTTTAGTTGTCGCTTGAAACGCCGCTGCTGCTTTCAGCGTTCGGCGTCGTCGCGGTCACCCTTTATGACTGAATCGGAGCTTCAGACCGTTCACAAACGCACGTCATCTATGGTCACATTTATTTCACCCATTATTTTATACCCATCTAGAATTGTGGAGGAATTACGAGTTTGGGATAGGTTTTAGGATACTCCGAGATTCAGTTCGGCCCTCGCGTTAAATTAGTGGCAAAGCACGCATGGCGTATCTAGTTCACGAACCTCACCCTTGAGCCCCTCAACCGGCTCTTCGTGGGAAAAGTAGACGGTATACTTGATAACAGAAGAAGCATTTGCTTTACGAGTATATTTATTTTGCAGGATATATCCTAGCCGATTCTGGATACGACGTCTGGCTAGGCAACTCTAGAGGCACTGCATATTCCCGCAAGCATACCTATTTAAATACTGATGATTCAGCTTACTGGGATTACAGTTTCGAAGAAAAGGGTACGAAAGACCTATCGGCTATGATAAACTACGTACTAAATACTACAGGACATAACAATGCATACTACATAGGACATTCGTCAGGGTCTACGAGTTTTCTCGTATTGTGTTCAATTATGCCAGAATTTAACAACAAAATTAGATCAGCAGTCATAATGGCTCCGGCTGCTTACGTGTATCACGTAAGTAGCCCTCTTGCTAAAGTGATAGCGACAACAGTAAATGCAGTTGGCGTAAGTACCTATTACCATTTACTATTGTATTACCAGACTCAAACCCAGTGTCTGCGTCTTGAAAAGTACTCGTACGTATCAACTTACTGCTGGTTTTATAATTTATTATAAATATTCCCCAGCTGACGCCGGTGTCATCGGTTCTACCGCAGTCGGAATTTCTTCCAGCCTCAGTATTACTAGGACGATTAGTTGGAGTGGGTTGCAGGGCTGAGTACCCATTTGCAGCAAAAGCGTGCTTCGATGGCTTATCTCTATTTACCGGAAAATCAGCACAGCTGAACGAGGTTAGCATTAATTGATTTTGTGATACACTATTTATCTTGCTAGAGCCCGCTTTTGTTTTTGAAAAATCCTTGTTTGATCGCATATAGTAACGAAATCTACCTAGACAGCTGCCTAGTGGTGGCGTGCGCGGTAAGGCACGTTATCTCTTTGTAAAACCTTTCGTCATTTATATTTTTATTATAAACACGAACAATCCGCTCTCTCGCCCCTCCGCCACTTATACGTATTATACTGAAAAGCAGACCCCCCCCCCATGGGATGGCTATATATTTAGGAGCAAAAATGCAATAAATGTTACCCCCCATACGTATGGCCGAAAATCAATAGTTTCCCAGAATTTTCAATTTTAATGTTTTTCGTAAGTAACCCAGAATTTGATATTCAAGCTTAAATTATAAAAAAAAACTATTTATTAAACCGGTTTCAGTTATTGGTTTCAGGTAACTAATACTTGGACCTTTTTGTTTCAAGTAACTATTACTTGGACTAACTTATACTCCTAGTATTAGGGTGCTTACGTCATCCTAGTCGCCATCCTGAAAACCCCAACCAATGTTTTTTTTGTATTTTGTATTTTTGAATTCCTCATTCTCAAAAACATACAACTAGATATTTTGCACGCGTTCCTATGTCAAAGGGGCTTTAAGTTGCCGATTTCTGGTTTTGGCGTCATATTGGCCGCCATCTAGGATACCTTACTTCCGGTCAATAGTTCGCTTGGGCAACCGGCATTTTTTGAATTTCGAAGGGTCGAAATAGATAGATAGAAATGACTCTTTGCTCAAAAGTAATATGAAACGTTTTTAAAATGTCGTTTTTCTGACAACCTGACTAGATTATGTAGGTAGATTGTAGTGTTAATAAATTATAAGGACCAGCGATTAAATTTCAAAAAGTGAAATGACCCCAGCAGTTAAAATTGTGTCGTGGAGAGTATGTGCTAAGCAACTTGGGTTGTCGACTACAGCGGGCGAGCCCGTCACCTCAGGAAGTTTTAACGATTAGTCGTTCTATCTCCCTGGAGTGAGCGCAGAAGACTTGAGGACAAAACAGTCCACCGTCTAGCTACGCCACAATCCCGTAAGAGGCCAACGCCTTAACCGCGAGATAGCCAGGAATGTTAACCAGCGGGCCGACACTCACGCCCTTACTTCCAATTGTGACCAGATTACTCCGGTCTCTCGATTGGTTACAAGTTCGAGGTCGCTTGCGCGGTACTCTCCCTTACGAAGCGGTGAAACGGTGTGTACCGAATCTATCGCGGACCAGAGCGTCTTTTACCCGGCTGTTCATCCAGGATCGGATGGCCGATGGCCATTTCAAGAGCAGTCGCCGTAAGGTCCGCAACCACCCCCGCTCTATGGGAAACAGTACAGCTTACTGTTAAACAGAACTGCCGACAGTTAGTCAGAGTTCACAGTCGATTGGCTTACGCAGCACGGTGCGCAGGCCGTCCAGGAGCGCCAGAAGGTTGATTCCCACGGGAAACTGACCATAAGGGCAGAGTCCTACCCAGGCTCGCACTTCATGCGTGGAGGTCGTCGGATAGGTGTTGACCCGTGAGTGTGACCAACCCTGAACAGAATGGGTCTTCGTGGCCAACTCAGCAAGGGCCCATTAACTCCCGAAGAGTATGTGCTGCTAATATCCTCCACTTCTTATCCAAGCCTTTCGCCCTCGCACGCCATACAGGACAAATTGCCATCTACACGGGACACCGGGATGGCCGGCCTAAATACGGGACATATATCGTAAATGCTGAACGTATAACAATTCTAACCTTGAATCCAAAGAGGAACTTGGTGGTTATATCCTGGAAGAAATGTAGCTTTATCTACTTTTCTACGATAGCCAAGTTTCGAATGTCCTACTAATCGCTTTACCCCTTCTCGCGTATTAATTCATAGTAAAGTTAGGTCAGGCAATTTAATATTTCGGCATTTCTTTTTCAGACTATGATTGATATATATTTCAGCGGCATTTTACAAGGCTTATCAAGGAAAGAAACACGCCACTACTGTCAAGGACTGCAAACCGATTTATTCAGACAATACGACTATAACAACGTCTTGAAAAATATGCAAAAATACGGAAGACCAGAGCCGCCCATTTATCCAACCGAAAAAATAACAGCTCCCGTTTTAATTTTGGTGGGTAAGAACGACGTGTTATCGAATGGAACGGATGCGAAACACCTAATGGCCGATATTATGAAGAACCCTTCCAATAATGTCACATATTACGAAGTGTTGGATGCTCTTTTTAGCCATTTGGATTACATCTGGGGTATCCACGCTCATGAATCGGTGTATAAAAAAATATTGGATTATTTCTCTAAGACCGACGCGATACAATGACCGCCAATTTCGCCTCCAACTGTAACTATTAAAGTAGTAGCACCTAATGCCATCTAATATTAAAGCCTTAAAATTATTGATCGATTATTGGAATCAATAAATTTAGACTGGATGATTTTTATTTTATATAGATACTAGCTGGATCCCGCGGTTTTACCCGCGTGGTGATGGAAAATTGTGATAAAATTTTCGTCAAATTTTCAATGTTTTTTATTATTCGGTTTCATCCCTGCCTCAACTCCCATCCTTAAACCTAGGGATTTCAGCGCGGTTGCCATTCTCCTAACAAAAAAAGGAATAGACTGGACTTCATCAACAGAGGATATTTGAGTTTAAACCTTAGTAAATTAATGCCAAATTATGAACATTTATTATTAAAACGCCAGGTTCGTACCTCCCACTAAAATAATGGCTAATTGGTAGGGAAGGGGGGGGAGGAGGAGGTCAAAGGGGGTAGAATGGTTTGAAGGGGGGTGGGGTGTTGAAGGGGGTTGGGGGGGGGTGGGTTTAGGGCTTAGACGCTCGGGGGGTTGTCTCCTTGCCGGGAAAGTCTAGGGGTGACACAAGCGATGTTTTGCTGTATTTGTCAAACTCTTCATATAGGTTAAGTTAGCATCTACACGCAAGCAATGTTCATGCAATAGGTTAGCTGTAAAATATTGCCTGCAGGAGATAACCTCGTCTTTTCTTAAGAATGATGCGTTATTATTAGGTATTTTCATTTTATTATTAATGTACATCGGCGTTTTGTATGAAGACTTATCGCTTTTTAGCAGACTCTTACTCGTATCGTTTTATAAGGTCTAGGACACGATCGTACAACAGTTTCTTGGCATCTTTGGCGTAGATGAAATCGAGGTGGTTGAATTTGTCCAGAGGCACTCTGAACTTGCCGATAGGTCTGGCCAGGCCTTCGAAGAGACGATGGACGTCGCCCACGTCGGCCATCCAGTCGTTGTCGCTGTAGTGGAGAGCCACTGGGGCGCTGATCGAGTCCAGGCGATAGACCGGCGGTTTCGTCGAGCCGTACTTGAGAAGGTTCTTGACGCGGCCGTGGTCGAACTGCCTGAAGGAACGGTCGTTGACGCCCTGGGCGTAGTGGACCAGCTGTTTCGTGGACGCGCCGGCGGGGGCGTGGCCGACGTACAACGGCAGCATTGTCTACAACACAACGACAGATTAAGGTAGGGACAGACTGAGCCCACGTACGCGATTCAACGCCCCCACGTTAGTGTGCACACTTAGTGCCGGATTATCCAAGTACGCAGAGGTCTTTGAGCACTACGCCTTTTATGGGTCCTGCGATAAGGGATCATTAGAATGATATATTTTTAAATAATTTGTAATAAAAAAAAATATTGAATTGAAATTCTAAGGAGAAAATAATGAATTAACTTTTTGCTCCTACTAATAGTAAAATTGTTATAAACTATCGTCAGTTGACCGCTGCCAGCATATGCGATCGTATTTTGTTTATATGGGCATCTTCGCTACGCGTCATAATCATTGTCAGAAATGATTAGCGGCCCACTTTACCGGTGCCATCGTTTTTTACTTATATGCAGGTTTATTCTACACCATATTGTCCTCAGAATATGTCAATCCGGCACTGCGCACACTTGTCACACGTATGCAACGTATATATGGCATCAGATCTCCTGAGCAGTTACCTGCTCAGGAGATGCACATATATTGTGTACAATATGTTTTCTGATTCCGAGAGTGAGTTTGAGATCGATTTACTCAGTTTGTTATTTTTAAATTAATATGTCCGCACCAAAAAAAAAAAGTTAAGAAAATGAGATTTTGGACTTTTGAGATTAATAGCCGACAAATGGTATGACGATCACAGAGCTGAGAGCTCTGTGATCGTCTAACTGTGACGTCACCCTCGGCAACGGATTTCTGTGCTTGCAGAGAGCAAGTCATCTACAGCCATCAACCATAACAGAAAGAACTTAAGGTCGATAAAAAGATAATATGCTGTTTCAGCATTTTGCTATTTAAGTTTTTAGTTGTGGAAAAACAGACTTACGTACCTTATTTAATTGATCAATACTATATCCGCATAGTATAAATAGCGTGTTGGAGCATATTGATTGAAATATACCATTTTCTTTGCAAATAAGTCCTCCAACTTTGGACAGAAAATCAGTTTTCGGCAGAAACTCATTCAATCCCACCAATTTCATCAATTTCTGAAATTTTAATGCAGAAAATTAGAGATAAGCGAAGTCTGCTGTCGATGAAATGCGGCCTAATATTAAGAAATCTAAATTTATTCAATGTTATTTCAGGCATTTTGAAGACTTAAAAAAATACATTACAATCTTGATCTTATTCATGATCTACAAATTCATGGCGATGGATTTTTTAGAGGTAGTAAGTAATTGACAGCAAATTGCAATTGGCGATCCAAATTGACCTTTTAGGTAATTGTGTAGCTCCATTAGACTATGGGTCTTCAACCTGCGGCAGTACAGACCTAAGAAAGTACAGACCTAAGTGACGCCGCTTAGTTGGCCGTGTTTATTTGCGGCGTTGACGTTAATTTTGCTGTTACTGAAGAAATGGCTGCTCTTGTTTAAATGAAAGGCCGGACAATAGGATAGGTATGATTTGCTGGAATCGTTTAAAACCGTCATAAACCTCCATTTATCAAATTTATCCGGGATCTTTACAACCGGAGCACTGTCTATGGTTGGTAAAAACAAAGGACTTGTTGCTTAAAAAAATCGATTTCTCTTTCGTAGAGTACTACTGCAATATCCATCATGAAAATCTAAGTGCAAAGTCTGTTAATATTCAAGACATCATGAGTGCTGTGGTAAAAACTGTTGACTTCATCAAATATCGAGGCCTAAACCACAGGCAAATTCAGAAAATCTTAATAGAAACGAAAGCTGAATATGGTGATAAAACTTAACTATGTGATGTTCGCTGGCTCAGTAGAGGGAAAACGTTAAAACGTGTGTTTGATTTGCGGAAGGAAATTGCAGCATGTATGCAAAGTAAGCATGGCTGAGTGATTTGGGTTTTCTTACTGACATTACATCACATTTCAATGATTTAAATAAGAAGCTGCAAAGAAAGGATACATGATCTATTTGATGCTTTAAAAGCGTCTGAACTGAAGTTGGACGTGTGGATCAATCAATTTAAAAAATGTTACCACGCATTTTCCACATTTGTCGTCTTCCCAAATTTCAAACACGGACAAATATATTACTGCGCTGCAAGTTCTGAAAACACAATTCGACTCACGTTTTACCGATTTCCGGAAAAAGTACACGACTCTGAATTTGTTTACTCGGTCATTCAGCGTTTCTGTCGAATATGTCCCTGAAGAACTTAGAGTATACTCTAAGCTGAAGAAGTACAGATGGAATTGATAGAGTTGCAGTGCAACTCTACGTTGGAAGATAAGTTTAATTTAGGTTTGCTCGAGTTTTATTCAAAGTACATCCCTATTTCTGATTTTGCTAAAATCAGAGATCATGATCTGAAATTGACATCTCCTTTTGGGCATCACATAACTATGCGAGCAGTTATTTTCTCGAAGGAAAAATGTAAAGTCCAAGGTAAGAACCAGAATCACTGATGTTAACCTTGAGACCAGTTTGAGAATTACAACGACCGCAATAGGGGCAGATATTGATAAAATAGTTAAGAGTGAACAATGTCAAACATCTCATTGATTGAATTTTATTAAAAAAATTGGTTTGTAAAATTGTATACTAAATAACACCAACGCTTATTGATTTTCAATTACAATATTTTATTTCTGTTGCGGCCCACCGAACCAAAATCAAAGTATTGTCGGCCTTGACTTCAAAAAGGTTGAAGACCCCTGCATTAGACTGTAAAATATGCAATTGTTCTGATTTTGCAGCAGCGAAATGGGTGCGTTTCGCTTATTTCAACTTCCTGGTGACGTATGGACTTGAATTTTGGGGGAATGCTGCGACTAGCTGACGAATTTCTATTCTGTAAATGAGATCATTCCGAAGCTTCTATCGATTGCAGAATAGAATTCTATGCGAAGAATATTTCATCGACGCAGAAATAATTACTGCGCATTCGGCTTCTTCTGTAGGGTATAGCAGGGACGGTTGAATTACAGGGACAGTTGAAATAGGACAATCTATCACTCTAACCCTATCTAGTCTATTCTATAATCTAGTTCCTTTACATTGTATTAATGTTAGCAAAAACATGCGAGTTATGTTACCCTCCTTTGCAGTCATCGGTGAACCGCCGTCACGGCTGAACGTGTGTCCGACTTATT
Organism: Micropterix aruncella; assembly: GCA_944548615.1. Lineage (NCBI taxonomy): Eukaryota > Metazoa > Arthropoda > Insecta > Lepidoptera > Micropterigidae > Micropterix > Micropterix aruncella. The sequence continues at coordinate 12,244,632 of OX155960.1, forward strand.
AAACTGAAGAACAGAACTCACCTCCAAAATATTGGCGACCGGAGCCAAAAATCTGACTAGGGGACTTTTCATGTTTTCCATGTACGCCACCGGAGCGAGAGCGTGCATGGACTTAAATTTGGAATTATATTCTGGTCTGGTCGAAGCGAGGACGAAGAACGAAGTGCTTCCTTGAGAATGACCAGCGTAGTGGATCTTGAGCTGACCCGTTTGCGCAATGACGTAATCCACCATCGTCGCCAGGTCTGTGTGGCCGATCTGATGCCAGCTGAAGTCCCAGAACTTGGACTTCGAAGTTGCTAAAGACTTGTGTTTGCGGGAATAGTAGTTTCCTCTGGCGTTCCCGAGCCATACGTCGTAGCCGGCGTCCGCGAGAATATAACCTGAAAATATTAGGAATAAGATAAAACGTACAGGGTACCGGTCGAACCGACAATGTGGGAAATTATTGTCCCGAGCGCGCGTTCTGTTCTTTCCTAGTTCCTATGTTTGGATACAATGTTCGATTATTTCGTTATATCGTTCTGTCGTTCGCTGTTTAGAAAGCTAATGGGCTCAGTGCAGTTGGCCCATTAGGATCCATGTGTTAGGGTCGGCCAACTGACGGGTCAGCACTCACCCGGTAGCATTCAAAAACAGTTGCGCACCCGGGTAGGACTATGTGCCCGCGGGCCGGTTTCCCCTGGGAATCGTACTTCGGTCGCTCCTGGAAGGCTTGCGCGCCGTGCGGCGTCAGCCAATCGACTGTTTACGACAGATAATTGTTTCCTATAGAGCCAGGGTTGTTGTTGACTTTGTGGCAGCCGCTGTTGAAACGACCATTCGGCTACCCTATACCTGGTGAACAGCCGGGGAAAGGACGCCGTGATCCGCGATAGATTCGGTAGACACCGAATCACCGCAACACAAGGGAGACGACCGCGCAAGCGACCTCGAACCCGAAACCAGTAGGGATGCCAGACAAATCTGGCTGTAACTGCAAGTAAGGGCACGAGTGCTGGCCAGCTGCGTGCAAACCCGGCCTCGCGATAAGGCGTTGGTCTCTTACGAGCAAGTGGCGTAACTAGACAATAGACTGTTTCGTCGAAGTCTTCTACGTTCACCTCACGGGAGACAGAACGATCAATATCGTGAAATCTTTCTGAGGTGACGGGTTCGCCCGTTTTAGTCGACACCTCCATGTGTCGTTTGCTGTTTTGCGCATAAGCGGTAGTCCTGCCGTCAGGTGATTTGTATAGTCTTTTTCCTCGAAGGTGTGTAAGAGCTGCGTATCGCATTAGGCGGTTTGACGATAGTCCGGTTTTATGTTTGTTTGTGATTCCGATTGTGTTTCCTATGCTGATTTAAGCTAAGCTCGTCGATTATTTATGTCGTGTCTAGAGGGGTAGATCATTTCGCTGACATTGCACTTCGTCTACGTCTCATTTTCCCCCGAATTCACATCGCACTACGATACGTACGCTACCTCCGTATGCACCTGCTTTTTCTGCTCGGCTATTATCTTTGTTAGTCTTTATTTCTTCCTCGGCTGGTTTCTAGTGGGGTCGTCCTAGTACCAGATCCCTTGGGCGACTGACTGTGGGCCGATGAAGTTCTACGGTGGCGATAGCTAGCATCGACTATCATGGTTGTTTAGGGCGCGGCGCGGACGGCTGCAATGAGCTGACGAAGGAGGCAGGAAAGGAAAAGAATCATGCAAACAACCACTTAAATATAGCACCTGAAGGAACACCTTTATTTTCCCAAATCAATCAATGTGAATAACACAAACAAAGCAATGCATTATATTAGTCTGCAAGCTATTCAGCAAAAAATAACATAAACCACCACGAAGAAACCACAGAGATTTCAATCGGGAACGGTATGTCTTAGTGAACAAAATTAAAAGCGCTGGTGAATGAGAGAATAATTTAAATACTTACCAAAGCCATTACCAGGTCCGTTCAAAATCCAGTCAGCCGAAGACGACAGGAGTCCGTGCATTAGAAAAACGACCGACCTATTTCCTCCGGTATTATCCTCGGCCCTACCATGGGGAATCCTGTGCATTTCCAGAATGTAGCCATCGTTCGTTTCCACTTTGTGAATTTCTATAGGGTAGCCATACTTCCGAGCAAGACCTGGCTGGATAAGGCGGAGTTTGTATTAAATACTGAGCTGTCACAAATTAGCAAAAGATTAACATCTAGGTAGATGGTGGGATCTAATCTAACTAAGACCCATGTGTGTAGAGTCGGCCAAACGCACAGGTCAACAGCCATCCGGCGGCCTCCCCATAGACGTGCGGGCCAGGGTAGGACTGGGTAGGACAGGGTAGGCCTGCGGGTCAGTTTCCCCTAGGATTAAACCTTCGGGCGCTCCTGGACGAGTTACATCTAGTGGCGAGTTACAACAAAGCGGGTTCCATAAAAACCTTCTCCATGAAAAAATACATATGCTAGTACATTACATTACATTTACGTCGTGTCCAATTGGCGGCTAAAACCGCTCTTGGACGTGTCAAAATATTTGTGTTTTAAGTAGTTAGTATCATTACTACTTTAATCTTTACTTAACATACATATATTAATTAAAAACATATAGATAGTATCTAAGAAACTTTGGAACCTACTAAAAGTTATTCGTCGTAGAATCGTATTACAAAACAAATTATTTAATAAAATAATCAATAATTCTAATGGTTACCTACTACAATAATTAAAATAGTCAGTTAAAAAGTTGAATAATCAAAGCAGAAGCCTAACAATTGAAATAGTCAATAAATCGAATACATACGTTCTAAAAACTGTACATAGTAACATCCAAAGTAGTAAGTAAATTGTTAAATAGTCAAACTAATGCTAAATCTTACATTTAAATACTAAAAGTACATATATAATTATCATTCAAATTGGTACAATATTTGCAAAGTCATGGCCCTCGAATTCGGTCAGATTATAGAAAGGATGGCCTATCAGCATCTCCTTGATGTTTTTTTTAAATTGTTTGCCCTCCAGTTGTTTGATAGTGGTAGGGAGTAAATTGTAGAATTTAATGCTAAGGTATAAGTAGCTCTTCTGTACTTTTGCCAGTCTTGTTCGGGGCACGCATAAAAGAAAATTACCGCGTGTATGGTGAGAGTGAATGTCCGCTCTAGTAGCGGTTTCTGTTAGGTGCGGTCTTGCATACATTAAGCACTGGTATATGAACGCCGAATACATGGTCATTATCTTTGCCTTAGTATGTGCCAACTTTCATGGTGATCGGTTAAACGGTATCGGAATCTATTAAGCTCAGACAGACATGTTTATATCTATATACATATATTACTTTGTGCACGCAAGTAAAAGCGTGTATATCGGGTGGGGCCTTGAAGTCACCCCTTAAGAATTATATCCAGGAGAGGAAGGAAGAAGACTATGTGCATTAATTCTTGACATGATGTTTAATGCGAGCTTTTAAAATACATGAGCGACTATCTGGTGGACGAATATTGCACTTGAATATTTACAATATGTCTGTGAATATTTATAACAAGAAATCACTTACGCCATCCAAACGAGCATCTTCTAATATGCTGTTAGAGAATCTCTCCTTTGAATTTTTCGCAAGTTCGTCTATTTGGTCCGCATTAGGAGAACGTCTGGCACAGACAAACGCCTGGCTAAAGCAAACCGCCAAAATCAAACTCTTGTTTATCATGGTGTGATCGACTTGGACACGATCAACGCTCAATTCCTTTTATACAACAAACCAATCGTTATCTTTGATCGAACTTATCTTCGGCTATTATGAAATTGCCGTACTTCACAAATAAAAAAACAACACTAATTTTGTCTATAACTTAAGTATGAAACTATTACTCGATATCGCCAGTTTTAATCCGGCGATTATCTGCTGCATTGTCCGTTTTCTTATCAAATATTGTTAGGTATCTATGCTACTCTCTATAACAATTATAAAATGCTGTAACGTAAAAAGGACAAATGTGGGAAAGTGACAAGGGTAATTTACTATGTTACATTTTTGTATTATCGTAAAAACAAATAGTCCAGTTGAAAAATCGAGAAAAGCTCTCCGTTTTACTTTTAGAAGCAAATCATATTTTGGGCAACAGGTCTTTTCCCTATATTTCGAACCTGCTGAATTTAAAAATGCCGGTTGCCCAAGTGAAATGCCGACCGGAAGTGAGGTATCCAAGATGGCCGCCAATATGGCGCCGAACCGGAAATCGGCGCTGTAAAACCCTCCTTTGGTATAGGAATGCTTCCAGAGCTCTTGTGTTCCATTTTCGAAAAGATTTGAATTAAAGTTTAGCTCGTTTGATTTCAAGTTATTTTTTAAATACTCATGTTTAAAAACATATATCGAGACACTTCACACCCGTTTTCATGACAAAACAGAGCGATATGGGGATGTCGCCATCTTGGCCGCGATTTTGATAAACCATACCAATATTTTTGACAGTGTATTTTCAAATTCCCCGTGCTCAAAAATATACATCTAGACATTTTGGATGCATTCCTATGTCAAAGGGGTCTTTACAACGCCGATTTCAAGTTTCGACGCTATATTGACCGCCGCTATATCTTGGATATCTCACTTTCGGTCAGGATTTCGCTTGGGCAACCGTCATTTTCGGATTCAGCATGGTTTTATAGGGAGAAAATACTGGTTGCCCAAAAGTTATATGATTTGCTTCTAAAAGTTAGTTTTTGCAGAAAATTTGACTGGACTAAAAGTAAATTTGTACGAAAAATATTTATTTACCTAAAATATTGACCCCTATTATCTATGTAGTTATGTTGTTTTAATGCCTATATAGAACTGTCATGTACAGTAATTAATGTTAATATGATGTACCTATTACATATTGTTAAAAAGCTGCTCTTACCATAAATTTTAAGTTATATACTAGCTTCTGCCCGCAGCTACGTCCGCGTCAAAGAAAATTTTCGCCAGTGGCATAATATTCTCTCAAAACCCTAAAAAAGTACCCAAATGCCTATGTGCTAATCCAAGATATAGTTTATGTAAACTTTATTGAGAGTTAAATTTCAATATCAAATTATATTAATTTGTCAAATCAAATCAAGTGTATTGTCCTCAAAATCTTATCGGGTCAATCCATTTTAAATCACAAAGGCAATGAGCCTCAACATTTCTTTCCTTGTTTTTTTTGCATGTGTTTCTATAGGTAGACTTTTTAGATATTGACCTGAGCATATTGATGTTAAACGGCTTTCGGCCAGTTTTGAAGAGCTCTACAAAATAAAGGAGTTCGATCTCAGGACTAAAACCTTTACTGCAGGTAGTTAGTTAAGTAAGTATTCAATACAGGAATAATATATTATCAGTGAGTCTTGTTTCCGCCATTAAAAAAAATGGTGATAAAAAGTAAAGATTGATATTTTTTACCGAGTTTTACAGAAAGAGTTCGACTAATTTAATGCACGATATAATAATTTTAAAAACTATATCCCAAAGTTCATTTCATGCCAAATATATTGGTTTTTGAATTATTTCGATATCTTTATAAACAAATTAGCAATTAGACTTTCCGCAAACCATATTTTTCATCAAAATTTACCCAAACGCTATTTTAAAATGGCTGCCAAAAAAAAATATGGCTTATATTTTTTTCGTAGACTGTTAGGGGAGATGTGCTCAAGATGACATACTTTTTTTTGGGGGTGATTACCTGAAAACCTGAATGTTTTGGGAAATTAAATTCAACGTAATCACGTTGACCGTTTATTTATGAATCACATTCACATACGTTTTATATTCTAATAACACACATTATATATATTAAAAAAAACACTCAAATTCTGACATAGCTAAGATGACATATTTCCGTCTAAGATGACATACAAGTATGTTCTAACAACCCTATGCACATAGCTCACAAATATAATGTTTGGCCCTTGGCGTAGCACCTGCACACAATGCATGACACCACAGGCAGCACAATTGACAACGTAGCCAGTGTTCTCCAGGTTTTGACTTGCTATACATGTCGTTACAGTATATACACGCTGCGTCGTCATTATCAGCCTCATCATCTTGGGTGATTGGTTCCTCTTCTTCTTCATCACTGAAGATCCTTCTTTTAATTTGAGTACGAGCTCGCATATTTCTTTTTTTTTCTTTGTCCTTCTTCTTTTGCACCTGGGCTTTGACCTCGTTAATGAAGGGTGATGCGGTGAGAATTTGAGGTGCAGAGGTTTTTTTTCTTAGGTTTCTCGGATTCCCTGTGGAAACAGATCTTGGCATAGGGGAGAGGACTTTTAGAATATTCTCTGTGCTAGGTGTCAATGTTGAACGTGAGGTTCCAGGAACAGGTTCGAAAAACGTTGGTGGTCCTGGGCTGCTTATTAATTGTGCAGACTCATTTGATCTAGGAGGATCATGTTCATTAAGTTCTAAGATGCTGCCATCCGGTTCTTCTCCTTGCGGATAGTTGATATCCTGCAGAAGCTGTCTGGGGAGAACTGAAAACGTATCGCGTTCCATTTCTAAGTCATTTTCTGTCACTTCAGCAGGTAAAAACAAATGATTCGGAAAGATATTCGGATCAAGTGGATATATTCCAGCGCTCTGAAATCCGCTTGTTATGTTGCGGACTGATGCTGCATTTCCATAACCTCTTCCGAATATGGCAGATACCTGGTACAACCCCACCGTTCTGCGCCCGGATGGTTTCTCAGCCAGGTGGCCAATTCGTTGTCGTAATACGTTTCTAGTGGGCCGAAGAATGAAACGTCCAATGGCTGCATCCTGGGTGCAGTGCGGTGGCAAGCACAGGAGTATCACGCCATTGGTCTTTGCATACTCTAGTGATTCGAGATGTTTATGGCTAGCGTGCCCATCGAGTATTAAAAGGACTTTGTTGATTGGATTGCTGCCTACCGAATCGACGAAATGTTTCATCCATTTGAGGAAGAGTTCGCCTACCATGTATCCACTTTCGTAGCACAGCTCGAGAGTGCCCGGAGGTGCACCTTCAAAGTATTCCGCTTTGTGATTTTTCCTTGGGAATATAAGGGCCGGCGGAATCTACAACAAAAGAAAGCAGATAAGAAACAATTGATGTTTGGCTACTTGTCTTAAATAGGTAGGTAGGTCGGACCTAATAGGAGGTAAAATAAATAATACTAACCAAGTTTCCAATGGCATTGGCACAGACTACCACAGTGATGTGTTCACCTCGCTCTGCGCTCGTCAGTGCGCCAACTTGCTTCTTTCCTTTGAGGGCAAAGACTTTCGGTGGTTTCTGGACAGTGTTTAAACCAGATTCATCCATATTATAGATCCTCTGAGGAGGATTTTTTTCTTCAGTCACTATCTTCTCCAATAGGGTGAAGAACTTAGCCACTTGAGGTTTATTGAAAGCCTTCGCTCTCGCAGCAGACGTTGGTTTAGGCGACCTCAACGAAAGACTGGGATTACGGTCTATAAATCCCTTCAGCCAGTCCCAGCCAGCCAATTTAGTAGAGTTGTCAAATCTGTGTTGTATTCCCGACTTAACTGCAAGCTGATACGCCAGACTCCTAACGTCAGTCGTCGTGAGACCGAATAGTCTCTTCCATTTGAAGAATGTGGTCGGTCAACTGCTTCTCCATGTCCAAGCTGAAAGTGGGTTTGTAGCGGCCCAAGTTCACAGGAATGTTGTGGAAGTGTCGACGTAGGGTAGCTTGAGGAACGTTGAATCGTTTGGATGCACAAAGCCATCCGATCCTCTGTTCCCTAACGGCTTCTATAGCTGCAGCCATATCGTCTTTCGTCCACGAATGCCGTGTAGATGTTCTTTTGTAGTTTCCGGGCATGCTGAAATTAATTAAACTATTCATATCGTGCATCAAAAAAGACTTAGGATAAGATGACATACTATGTCATCTTTAACCCGCTCCTACTATGTCATTTTACCCCACAGCGTGGGCCTCAATACAACAAACTTTTAAACCAAAACCGTTGAGGTTAATTTAATCTAATTTCCATATATCTGGCCTTAAACAATGCTACCACGTATAAAAATACTTAGACAAAAAGAAAACCTTGCCTGATTTGCGTTATCAGCACTAATATCACAATGCAAATAAATAATTGAGAGAGCAAAATTGAAATCATCTGCCGTACTCGACACTAAGGACAGACTGACAACCATGTCGCGTTGTACTAGCTGCGCCATCTATCTGTCGACGCGAAAACATTGCCGTCACGTTTCTCGCGCGTTTATTTAAAAAGATATGAACGCTATGTCATCTTATTGGATGTGTCATCTTAAGCACATCTCCCTATGTCACTGCCTACCCATACACCTGCAAATAAATACAGGGAAATAAAAAAAATTGAGCAATAAAATTTATTTATATTAGGTGATTTGAAAAGGATTCTTGTCGGCATGGATAACCACTTCGAATTTGTTGCAGGTTTGAGGCACTCTCTCCAGGGTATTCTTCAGTTTCTTTATGTAGCCGTTGACATCGTGTATAATCCTCTGCAGTTGTTAGAACAATCCCCGTTTGATGTCAGGAAAGTTGCCGCACCTTAAGCTCATATCGCTTTCGTCGCCAAAGAAATATATTTGCAGGAATTGGGATCCTGTTGGGGCGCTGGCAGCAGACCTCCGACAAAGTAATACACCTGACACTGAACTTTAAAGATTGGAATAAAGCCTTCTACGACAACCTGTTTGTCCCCAAATGATGTCATTTGAAAGCAGCTATAGTACTTCCTAATACGATCCGAAAAATGGGCGTGATGAGGGAAGCAGTCCGTAAGAAGGCTGTAAAGAGGCTCTGGTAGAGTTTCGAAGGGTGGGAACTGCACCTTACCAGCGCCGCAGCAGATGCCGGAAGATCCTTATTCCTTAGGTGGCCCTAAGTGGATTTAGACCGGGAGCTATCGGGAAATACCGCGCGGGTGGCGAGGGCAAGGGGTGGGGTGGGGGACGGAGATTTAGATTCCGCCGCGCTTCACTTTGAGCCCTATATCCTCGAAATTTAGGCAATAGGGCAAGTGGGGTATCATTTTCAGGTAAATCAATGACGACGAATTCATTTCCAGAGGAAAAAAGACACCTGTCCATAGAAGAAAAAAATGGTAAAATCCAAAAATCATTCACTTTGTTTTTTTTTACTTTGTACCCACGAAGTTTACTTTGTAACCATAAAATATATCTGAGACAGCCACACATCTGGATTACAGAAATATATCGTTTACGTCAAGGAAAAAGCCACAAAAAAAATATTCGTCGCATGGTACCTATAGCGGCGTGTTTACGTTACGTAGAGACGGACATCCCGCAATGTTAGTTAAGTACATATAGGATTTATACCTTCTATTATACTAGGATTTATACTTATACATTATGATCCGACTGCATTTATCACAGGCATGGTTGGCTATAATTCTCTCTGTCTCAGAAGAGAAATGCTGGTCATGTCCTATGTTTTCAATCTAATTCGTGGTAAAACTGATAACCCTAGCTTACTAGCCAAGGTGGATCTTTTCATACCAAATAATTATCTTCGTGCTTGATCGCACCATTTTTTCGCGGAGCCGTTCTCGCGCACCAACCTTACCAGTTGGAACTTGTTGGCGCGTGCTTTGCGGCGCTTAAATGAAATTCACTCGATGGCACTAGATTTCGATATGTTTACCGCCAACCCTTACTTGTTTAAATTGCAAGCTATTAATTATTTATTCTTATATGATAGCTAGTATTATAAGTGTCATTCTAGTTGTATAGTTACGATAATATCTTTATTAATTTTACTTCTCAATGCCTTGGTTTTTCTGTTATGTTGATTAGTAATAAGTGAATAAACAAAATAAATAAATAAATAAATATAATAATGATATAAGTAAGCGAGTTATTAATAACAAATACAATCGTAATTATTATTTATTATGATAATTATATTATTCTTTTTTATTTTCTATTACTCAAATAGAAAAAATGTTGTGTCACCATAAAACTTTCCCGGCAAGTAGCCATGGACTGTTTCATCTATTATTACACCACCCTCCCCCCCCCCTCCCCCTTCCGATAGCAAATGTGTTTTTGTCCGAAACTTTATATCCGCATAGTACTTCGGTAGCTATTTAAGCACTCTAGATGAAGAAGGATAGGTATCCATGGTAGAAGTAGAATATATAAAAAAGAAGAATAGTTTTCGTCCGAAGCTTCATATATTCTGAGTACTTGGGTATCTATTAAAGTACTCTAGATAAGGCAGGATAGGAACCCACGAAAGAAGAAGAAAATCAGAAAAATAAGAATATTTTAGTCCGAAAATTTATGCATTCTGAGTATTTGGTCTATCTTCTTCGAAGTTAAAGCTCTGTAGATAAGGCGTGAAGCACTAAGATAAAACACTGTAGATAAAGCACTGTAGATATATCGGAAGAAGAAGAATATCTTTGTCTATTTTTTTTTGCATCCTGAGTAGTCATCTTTTAAGACACTCTAGATACGGCGGAAGAGGAACCCACAGAAGATGAAGAATAGCGGCAGAAAAAAAAAACATCCGAAACAATACACCCCCCCCCCTCCTCCCACCCTCTCCAACCGGACGACTTTTAATATGTTTTGCCTAAACTAGAAGTAACCAGTTCTGCCGTTTCTCTCTCCTTCCTCAATCAATTCCCTCTCCTCGGTTATTTTCGATTTGAAGTAAAAGTAGTTTAGTAGTTAAAGTAGTTTATTTTCGATTTGACGGAAAAGTAGTGAAGTTAAAGTAGTTTATCTATATTTTTCAAAGACATATAAACATATCTACTCATAAGTCAATAACATTTTACTAAATGATTTTTATTTCCAAAAAGCTCGATTGTTTTAATACGATTCGATATAGATCACGTGGCAAGAAGCTCGATTATTGGTCTTTTATTTTTTAACTGCAAATAAAGAGTTTATTATGTTTATAAATAGGATAGAAAACGAATTTACCGCGTGAAATTTGTAGGACCCGACGTTTCGGTGACGTTGCAGCCGCCGTTGTCTAGGGTAGACTAAAGAGCTGTCAGTCCGTTGTTTTGCGGGTAGGCCGCAAACCGCTGCCGCCACTGCGTAGGTTATAACGGTGGTGGGGGGCCGGGCTCGGAGCGCGGGAATTTTTAAAATCCGTCTTGCACACAACACTCACTGTATCCTGTTTTACGTCTTTGCGTTCGGCGTTCGGCGGCGGGAACATTTTAAGAAGAGGGTTCCACGTAGAAGAGAGTTTGTAGCCGTCATCTCTATTGAAGTTCGGAGTTCTTCTTATTTCAATGGCTTCCCGGATCATGCGAGGAAAGTAGAATTGTTCCTTGGATAGAACAATGGGATTTTGAAACTGCATCCAGTGGTTACTTCCGCTATCCAATATATGTTCGCAGATCGCCGATTTTTCTCGCTGAACGTTTTTAACAGCTTTGATGTGTTCTGTCAGTCGCGTGGCTATGGGCCGTTTCGTTTGTCCAACGTAGGCTAGACCGCAGCTGCATTCGACTTTATACACACCCGGGGTTTGCAGTGGTATTACATCCTTTACAGGCCTCAAAAATCGAGCTATATTTTGGGTCGGTTTGAAGATCGTTTTTATATCGAATCTGTTTAGCATCTTACTTATTCGATCTGTCACGCCCTTGACGTATGGTAAGAATGCTCTTGATCTGCTCGGTTTTTGAGTTTCGTCCGTATTAGATCGTGTGCGTGTCTCGTGATATTTTCCGTATCCATTTTTCCTAAGGACATCATTGACATGTTCCATCTCCTTCGGAAAATGCTCAGTGTCGCATAGATCGCGTGCTCGATTCACGAGCGACGTTTGCACTGAACGTAGATGGTAGGGATGATGGTGTGAGCTTGCATGCAAATATCTGTCCGTATGTGTGGGCTTCCGATATACCGTATGTCCGAGAGTATTGTCACTTCTCCTCGTCACTTTGACATCCAAAAATGGTAGGGAGCCGTCCTTCTCTACTTCATAGGTGAAACTGATTTTTGGGTGTATGGAGTTTAGATGACCCAGGAATTCTTTCACCGTTTGAATGTTGCCTTTCAGGATGCAGAAGGTAATTAGCCATAAAAACCTCCAAAATTAAACCCATTCTCTGGCTTCGCTACGTGGATGATACCTTCTGCATCCTGAAAGGCAACATTCAAACGGTGAAAGAATTCCTGGGTCATCTAAACTCCATACACCCAAAAATCAGTTTCACCTATGAAGTAGAGAAGGACGGCTCCTTACCATTTTTGGATGTCAAAGTGACGAGGAGAAGTGACAATACTCTCGGACATACGGTATATCGAAAGCCCACACATACGGACAGATATTTGCATGCAAGCTCACACCATCATCCCTACCATCTACGTTCAGTGCAAACGTCGCTCGTGAATCGAGCACGCGATCTATGCGACACTGAGCATTTTCCGAAGGAGATGGAACATGTCAATGATGTCCTTAGGAAAAATGGATACGGAAAATATCACGAGACACGCACACGATCTAATACGGACGAAACTCAAAAACCGAGCAGATCAAGAGCATTCTTACCATACGTCAAGGGCGTGACAGATCGAATAAGTAAGATGCTAAACAGATTCGATATAAAAACGATCTTCAAACCGACCCAAAATATAGCTCGATTTTTGAGGCCTGTAAAGGATGTAATACCACTGCAAACCCCGGGTGTGTATAAAGTCGAATGCAGCTGCGGTCTAGCCTACGTTGGACAAACGAAACGGCCCATAGCCACGCGACTGACAGAACACATCAAAGCTGTTAAAAACGTTCAGCGAGAAAAATCGGCGATCTGCGAACATATATTGGATAGCGGAAGTAACCACTGGATGCAGTTTCAAAATCCCATTGTTCTATCCAAGGAACAATTCTACTTTCCTCGCATGATCCGGGAAGCCATTGAAATAAGAAGAACTCCGAACTTCAATAGAGATGACGGCTACAAACTCTCTTCTACGTGGAACCCTCTTCTTAAAATGTTCCCGCCGCCGAACGCCGAACGCAAAGACGTAAAACAGGATACAGTGAGTGTTGTGTGCAAGACGGATTTTAAAAATTCCCGCGCTCCGAGCCCGGCCCCCCACCACCGTTATAACCTACGCAGTGGCGGCAGCGGTTTGCGGCCTACCCGCAAAACAACGGACTGACAGCTCTTTAGTCTACCCTAGACAACGGCGGCTGCAACGTCACCGAAACGTCGGGTCCTACAAATTTCACGCGGTAAATTCGTTTTCTATCCTATTTATAATGTCAAACAACCGCGATAGTCTTCGATTTTATTATGTTTATTATATATTACTAAATTCGGAAGCTATGAATTCGGGCTACCATTAAAAAACCTTAATAACTCTGAAACAAATAAAACTCACAAATTTCTTAGTAACTGTAAAATAGTGTCATCAAAAAGGCCAAAATAAAACAAATAGTTTTTTGAAAATCTAAATACGAATTCACTGCATTTGCTTTTGCTTATGTTTCTTGTCTGCCACAAAAAAATATATGAAAAGCGTTCCTGGTATTCAATATTTAATATTGAATATTGAATACCAGGAACGCTTAATGTGGAACGAATTAATGTGGTATGTAATTATAAATAAGCTATCAGTTTTAGTTTTCATGATATTAAGGTTTATGTTGGTGACACGGATTCATTGCTACTCAGTGTATAATAAATTCAAAATTCCGTATACAATCCACCGCGCACTGATAGAAAATATACCGATATGTAGATTCTATTTTAGGTGGTACATAAAATTATTTTCACGGTCTTTCTTATTGCTGTAAGATATTCTAGTATTATTAAATAATGGAATCGCTACCTTACGTATCAAAAGAATCTTATCATAAACAATAATTCAGCATTTCACGCGTCATTGTTATATGCTAATCCTGCAATTGTCCTACTCCATTGTCAGCTGCAGATCGTTGTACAAATAACACCTTATCGATCATATTATTGACTTAGCCATAAAATATTGTTAAGACCCCCCCAATGGGGAGTTGTTAGGACCCCCTATAATTATATGATAGCAACGATTAAATAATACCTTCTAGCAATCATAGCTCAGCTGAATTAGATTGACATCTGGGATTACTTCATAACAGCAATGTTATTATTTTCACACTTGTTATATTTTCAAACTTGAACGTTTGCAAAAAGTATGCATACAATTCATCTCCGGCTTACATAAGTATGATCACGTGTCCGAATATAGGGCACAGTCACAGTGGTTGCCAGTATGCCAAAAGAAATGTTCATATACTCGCTCCCCTGTTCCCTGTTTCGTGTACTCTCCCAATCAGCACCATGCTACATATCTCCGCGAGCTTTTCTAACCATTAAGTTTCCATGGTCACTTGCTTCGGCCAGCATCTGAAAAAACACTCAATATTCGTTGTCATAATACTGATTTCTACGCCTACTTCTTCTGTGTCCATGATGCAAGACTCTGGAATTATCTTCGGGGGGGGGGGGGGGGTAGGTTGTCTACTTGCTGGGACAGTCTTGGGATGACAGTTCAATAAATCGCGTATAATAATAAATTTTACAAGTTTATTTTTGACAGTTAAGAGTTGGCTTACGATCAAGTTTAATTCTCTATGGATTGCACTTTCGTTTGGGAAAATTATTTGTTTTTAACTGGACCATCCAATTAACTTAGTAACTGTCAAAATGTGTATGGCAATCATAAAACTTAATGCATACAAAACATTAACTCAAAATAGCACAAATATACCATTGTCGTCATTATCTAAAGTTCGTCTAACCTCCTTTAGTTATACCATTGATTATATATATTTATTTATTTATTTAATTAATTTAACAACGTATTTACAATGCATATGCATTACTAATATTCATGTCAATAAACAAATATTTATATAATTAAAATAAAAATAAAAAAACACGGCCGTTTTGACCATTAGCTTGCATGTACTGCTGCTGCCCAACTAAGAGCCAGGATTTGTTCCAAGGCAGCGACCTCTAGGCATTCACATATATTCGGCAATTTGAAAAAGAAGAAAAAATAAATATATATTTATTTATTTATTTATTTAATTTAACAATTCATTTACAAGTGCACAAGTATCACTAATAATCATATCAATAAAAAAAAATATAATTAAAATTAAAATTAAAATTAAACACGGCCGATATGAGCATTAGCATTTAAGTACTGCTGCTGCCCAACTAAGTGCCAGGACTTGTTCCAGGGCAGCTAGCTCTCTAGTTTTTATATCACATATATTCGGCAATGAATAAAAAAAAATAAAAAGGAAAAGAAATATATATATTCCCGTCACCATAACTATATAACTAATACATATAACTAATAATCACTAACTAACGATCACAATAGGAAATAAACACACAAAAATAAATAATCGTGTTAATAAAATAAAAATTAAATAAAATGTCAAATGATATCAAACAATAGTCACCAAAATTTATGAATAAGTAATAGTAATAAATAAAAATAAAAAAAGTCAAAGAAAATAATAATAATAATAAAAAATGTCAGGGATAATTGTCTCGGTATATTAATTTGTGGATATTTTGCCGGGCGTCATATTTTAGCCAGGAATCAATTTTGGCTTTAAAAGAAGAAGAAGACTTCGGCACATACATTTTTAAATCTTCATCTAGCATTTTAAAGATCCTGGGGGCTATGTACACAAAATGCCTCTGCCCAAAAGTGGTCTGCATTCGAGGGACGTGAAAATGTATAGTTCGGGATTGCCGCGTGCAGATTGTTTGCTGGGTTCTTATTACGGTCTCTAAATTAGTATGATAGTCACAGAGCGCCGTTTTCACGTATAGTTGTGGTACATCTAGCACGTTATATTCTCTGTAGAGATCATCTGAAGAGTATCTCCAAGGCTTTCTCTTTATAATTTTAAGTATTAGCTTTTGAGCTCTAATCAAGGGCTCCATATGAATTTTCGCTGCACCTCCCCACCCTATGATCCGATAGGTTAGGATAGATTGGCACAGGGCATGGTATACTATCTTAAGTGTCCTTTGGTCCAGAATGCCTCTAAGGTCTTTGAAAATATACGTGAGTTTCCTAACTTTTGCCGACAGCTCCATTATGTGGGTGCTCCATTGTAGCCGGTAATCAATTAATATACCAAGATATTTAATGTTGTCAACTTTATTGAGATTAATACATTTACAGTTTTCGGGGTTAAGACAATCTCTGTGGAGTTTCAGAATATGCTCTTGTTTTGGTTGAGCTACACTGGTGGCACTAAATGTTATGTACATGGTTTTTTGCGCATTGAGTGATAGTAGTGCACCATCTAACCACAATACTACCTTCTGAAGTCCCATAGAAGCCTTTTCAAAGGTCTCTTTCCAAGTTTTTGCCTTGAAAAGTAGAGCGGTGTCATCGGCAAAAGTAACAACTTGTCCACCAATAGTTTGATTACAAAGCTCATTAATATATATTAAAAACAATATCGGACCAAGGACACTACCTTGCGGAACACCATATTTGAGAGGCGCGGGATCACTATGGATACTACCAAGTTTTGTTATTTGCTTTCGACCTGACAAGTAACTCTCAAACCATTTTAGTGTGATCGAGGTAACACCTATGTCGTTTAGCTTCTCCAAAAGTTTGTCGTGACTAACCGTGTCAAATGCTTTTGTTATGTCAAGGAATACTCCCAGATATTTGTTTCCTTTGTCTACTGCTTCCACGACAAATTGTGTAACCTCGGCTATAGCTTTGTTAGTTCCTTGTCCTTCCCGAAATCCATATTGGTTTGGTGATAAAATATTATGTATGTTTAGATACTCTGTTAATCTTTTTTTTGCCGCTTTTTCTGTTAATTTGGAAATACAGCTTAACAGGGAAATAGGTCTGTAATTGTTGACACTTTTTATCTCCGTTTTTGAAGATAGGTACGACTAAAGACGTTTTTAGGTTGCTTGGAAAGATACCCGTACGAAAGCTTTGATTTATTAGCCAGCTTATAGGTGCCGCTAATTGTTTGTGAGCAGATCTAAATATTCCGAACTTAGTCCGTCAATCCCGGGAGCTGAGTTGGGCTTTAGAGTACATATAATTTTGTTAATTTCCTCGGCGGTAGTAGGACGTAGATAAAAAGAAGCGGGGAAGTTGTTTGTCCGCGTTTGGATAGTTGGGGGGCCATTTGTCGTGATGTTAAAATTTTCAGATATCAATTTGCATCCTACGTTCGACATAAACTCATTTACATAGTTTGCCATAGCATACGGCTCTTGTTGAAGAGTCATTACACCTTTTTCAGTACACAGCTCGCTGATATCATACTTTGGTGAACATATGTCCGTCGCACTTTTAATAGAGCTCCATATTTTCTTAATGTCCCCATGTGATGCTTCAATTTCGGATTTGTAGAATTTTTCTTTTGTTGTTTTTATAATCCTAATACACCAGTTCCTATATTTGATAAATTTATTTTTTAAAGTTATGGTAGGATCTCTTTTACATGCCGAGTGGAGTCTATTTCGTTCGTGAATGCTTTTTACAAGTCCAGGAGTGATCCACGGTTTTAATTTTAGTTTTTTGTGTGAGATTTTTAGAATTACCTTGTTAGAATTTTTCTCAACAAGTTTACTTAAGGTATTTGTAAACATACCAAGGTATTTGTAAACATATTACTGACAACATTACAAATTATAACTAAAAATCACTAATTAATGATCACAATAGGAAATATTTAAAAGTAGAATAAAGAAATTAAATATTTATGGTAAATAAAATAAAATTTTATGTCAAATAATATTAAACAATAGTAACAAAAATTAATGAATAAATATTAGTAATAAAAAGTCAACGAAAATAATACGAATTGTCAAGGATAATATATGGTAACAAATAGCTAAACTCCATGCGATTTATTTTGGCAATCTATACTAACATTGATAATGAATGGCTTTTTTTATAAAGAACTGATTGATTATAAAAACCCAATAATTATCTAACCAATAATATCAATAGCATATAGTATATAGTTACTGTAATCTGTGACCAGATTGAAGGATAGAGAAATCCGTCCAAATCTGGAAGTAAGGATGTTAGCGTAGTTTGACCGTCGACTCTGTCATACCCTAAGTCTCTGCGTTGAATCCATGGGAGACAAAACGTCCCGATGTATAATAGTTATAACTTCCTGGGGGTGGCGGGTCCCTTGTAGTAGCCGACAAGCCGCAATGGTTCAGTTCCCATCCGGTGGCCTCCTCGAATAGGAACTATCTTGAACTACGGAACTCTGTCTGCAGTTGTAGACAGTAGTGTTCTGCATTGTGCCGACGAGACTGCCTCGGGACTGCCCGAAGGACTGCCTTTGGGCGAGAGAAGATGGCGAGAGGACAAAACCTTTTGCGTATTGTCTGAAAGCTCAAAAGATAAGTCTGTACGATAAAAAAATAAATGACTCTCCATTTTTATGTGATACGTCAAGTGTTATTTGTCTGATCAGCGGTATCAGTGTTTTTAGTATTTACCAGTATTTACGTATGTATTTGATTATCAGTATTTAGCGATAATCGTTTAGTTTGTTATAATCAATCATATTCCGTATTCCATTTGCCTTCAAAGTGTTGTTGTTTGTTTTTTAATTGTCCAAACTAAGTGATCATACATAAGAGAGCGGGCTTATTATTATTGACTAGTGTCTATATTCCCTGCCTAATCATCAGGGTTATTGCGACATGAGAGTGTGGTCATCTACAACGGTCAAACCCGTCACTCCAGGAAGGCATAACAATATATAATCGTTTTTTTCTGCCTGCGGAGTACCAGAGCAATTTGCTGCCATCCTGCAGATGACGATCGAGAGTCCTTCAGTCAACCCTGGATAACGGCTGTTGCAACATCGCCGAAGCGTCGCGTGCTACAAACTTCAAGCGGTGAATACGTTTTTAAACCTATTCATATTATTAAGATGTAGTATCAATAATGGCCCTAGGGCTAGATACACCTGGCGACTAAAACTTTGAGAAGCTTATGGCGGATTTCGATTATAAAAAATATAGATGACCGATCTGTCATCCAGATAAACAAAACTTATAAATATATTGGGTTTACTAAAATGGCTATTGTACAAATCAACGTTGGGATTATGCTGAAAGTCTTCATTTTGCTGTCATTTGTGGGATTCGCGCTGGCGCGGAATTCCCCAAATGCCGATCAGATACCAGAACTCATGAGGCAAGGGAGGTACTCCAATGACATCGCCGAAGACGCAAGACTCGATGGCGTAAGTGAATATTTTTTGCTTCACTTATTTTTTTTCTATTCAGAGTCGACGCGATGGTGGTTGCTAAAATGGCCCATTATCGTATTCGATAAGTCGTCTCTTTTTAGGTGAGTGGCCTTGGCCGCCTTTGAATCAGGCAGTACAACGAGTCCCTCAAATATCTAAACAAATCTACCTACGACATAACAGTGTTTATCGATTCTATACGATTATCTATACCCTCTCTACCCTACTATAGTTGGGGATGTTACTCAAACATTCACTACTCGCAGAAAAATGGTGGCGGCTGGGTGTGTGTATTGGGATTTTAGATTTTTCACAATTTCCTAAATAAATTATGCGATTGCAATTTTGTTTATAATTTCGTCAGCCTACATCACAATCAATATTTACTGTTTTCAAAGAATGCTGTGGTTAACACCATATATTGTTATTGGACATGATCAAAGTTCAAGGTTTTTTATTGTTTTAAAATATGGCGATTTACTAAAGCATACAATATTAAATGCTAAGTACAACAACATGTTTATTTATATAATCTAGAACTATACCACTTGTTAGAAACATTAACACAACCTTTGACAGGTAAGTAGGTACATGATGTTATATTTTGTTTGAAGTGCATAACAAAATAAAATACTTCTATGACTTCCCAAAAAATATCAATAAAATTTACTAGCTAAAATACAAATAAAATAATCAGAATTATATAAAATCAACATAAATCAAAATACTTAATAAAATTGACAAAAATAATATTAGAAACGGAATAGGTTTTGTCTGAATTAAAATAAAAAAATATCCAAATGGCCACAAATTAAAATATTACTGATATGTACCGTAAAAACGGTTTTAAACTGTGTAAAATTAAAAAGTGTTTGACTTAGTAGAACACCTGTTTCCCAGTAGAAATTGCCTTTCTATAACAGTAATTCTTAAAATTACCGGAGTCTTCGAGCGAATAAAAAGCATTTTCTAATAATAACTCCTTTAGCAAATTCATTAATAAAATACATAATATGGTTTAGAGTTAAGGAGGGGTACTACACTAACAATACTTATAAGAAATACGCAGAGAAATATCGGTAAAAACGATCCAAAATGTCTACATACTATCTTGATCTTCAAGTTCCTTTTTTTTAATAATACATACTTTTGTTAATATATATGTCATTAAGTTGATGAGTCCTCTAAATGGATGAATAGTTTTTTTAGCTCATCAGTTTTCCTTATTAAACTAACTTTATTCAAAACCTAGTTAGCTTCAAAATATTTCCAATTCCTTTAGAAAGTTATAAAATTCTTTGACCTGAGATTAGCGAAAGATTTTATTTTTTTTGTCTATAACGATTATTATGATCCCCACAGGAATGTTTTTAAGAGCATTTTTAACAAATTTCGTTGAGGGATTTCTAGCTCCATAGAAACACATTGCGGTGTAGACGTATATTGACATCTAATCTTAGGTATTCATTTGTAAAACGCTATGCCCTCAATGGAATAAAGAGTGTTTTCATGATAAGTAATAGTTGTGATGTAGAAAAAAAATACAATATAATATTCGAAGAACAAAAATGACAGAGTTGTTAAATTGTAAAACTATTATATATTACAAATATATAATTATGTATATTATAGCTAAATAGGTATAATCTACATACTATATATATTACCTGTACTTTTATATTTTATTATTATTTTACCTTATTATTGAAATTATTAATATTATGTTTATTTAAGCCATTTATTTACACGTTATGATTAAAATATGTATTAAATTCATAATGTGGCTTTCTTATCCCCTTCCTCGAAATTTACTTTAAAAAATGAGTTAATAGTATGTCATATGTTTAATTGAGAAAACTTTAAATTCGCCTTAGTTTTGCATAATATCTTTAAATATTAAGTATAAAATGCTGTTTTTTTCTGAAGAATTAATAAACAAATAAAAAATAAATGGTCAGAGTTCAAGAATAATTCAAAAGTTAGTCAAAGTGTCGGAGTATTTGCAAAAATAGTTGAAATAAAAAAAATATGTTTTATTTTTGGTTTCTAAGTTGCTAGAATGTCTAAAATTTTACGGCATTTTGGTCGAATACGTTATGACTTCCTAGCATTTACAGATACAAAATAACATTAAAACAGGGTATGCACCTCCCAAGAATTTTATATTATTTGATCTTAATAAATTGTTTTTGAAAAAACTACTATACTTTGTACTAATTTTGCATTTTTTTTCAAATTGTGAATTTTTACTGGGAATATAATTGTTTTTTTTTTGGACAAAGTAACTATTATTGATCATGACTATTATTGAGCCAATCTTTAACAGATTGCTCAATTTTATCGCAAATGTAATTCCTGATAAAACTTCGCATAAGAAATAGCTACTGTTTTCATATTTTTTGTTCCGTAAGTAAGGAATATCATTTCAGATTTACATTGGGCCAAAAGATAAATACGCTCTTTACATTTTATTTGCCTTCGTAATAAAGACAATAAAATACCGGAAATTTACTTGATATGTACTCAGCAAGGATATGAGTGTTTAAAATGAGATTCCTAATTAAAACAAAATAAAACCGTCGCTATGCTATGACTCTAAAATGACACCCTATGACACCGTCACAGGGTTATGGCTCTAAAAATGATAAAAACGTGGCTCACAGTGGTAACCGCCTTCAGCGGTTTTAACAAAAACAATGGTGCGTCATTATGTCTTGTATGCCATTTTGTGCGTATTTCCCCTACACATGGAGAAAGTATTGGTGATTGGTAGAGGGACAAGGCCAATGAAGGTCAAGATTAGTGGTTGAGGGCGTTAATAGTCCAAGTATGTTTTGGCAATTAGCCATAAAATACTTTCATCTAAAATCTTTTGGAAACGCAAAATTCTTGTTCAGGCAGAAGAAATAGGTATCATGAAAAAGTCAGAGAGACACTTTCTTTATATTTAAAATAGGGCCACGTGGTCGACTGTGGATCACTAACTCTGAAATTTACAATCAGACATTAGGCATTTTTTTTAAATTTGACATTTCACTCATTTTAATATCTTATTTTATATTGATGTGTGAAAAGCTACAGCTTGTATTCAAAACTTGAGAAACGATTCTCTCTTGAAAAGGGGTAGCACAAAATGGAACAGCATATGGGCAAGAGTGGATCACTGCTGCTGTAGCACACAGTGGATCAGGTGAAAGTGTACCTTTAGTTTCACTTGCAGTTCGAAATATAATATTACATCCTCAATGTTTGTTAATTTGTTAAAAAAAAGGAAACGAGATTTAACATTAAAAGTGAAAATACTTAAGTAATATAAAAAATATTCAATTCTTACAAAGAATGCGAATACCTACCTAAAAAATATGTAGGAATATAATACTAGACAAGCAAGCCTATTTTCAAAATTGTTTATTTTCAAAGATTAGAATTTGGTTAACTGTTTACCGATATGTTTTAATATACTCTGTAATCTAAGCCATAGTGTTGTTTTTATTATTTGTCGCGGACAGTTCCTGGACCAAATGGGATTTCTCTCATTTATACTAAAAATTCTGAAAAGTCCCTTTAATAATTACCGATATTTTCTCAAATATAATTGTTATATATGTAAGGGAAATACGCACAAAATGGCATACAATACATAATGCCACGCCATTGTTATTGTTAAACCCGCTGAAGGCGGCTACCATTGTGAGCCACGTTTCTATATTTTTGGAGTCAATACCGTACAGTGACGGTTTGACATTGTGGTAATTAAAAATCTTATATTGAATATTTAAATTCGGATCAACTTCATTTATCGTGAGACCATAGTTTAAAGATATTATATGATATAAATTAATCCTTCCACTATCAGTGTCGAAATATCGATATTATTAATATTTACTCACTATATCAGTTATCGACATATGTACGTAGGTAGCTACCTAATCGACCTCTGCTGATTTCACTTGATATGATAAGCGACAAGTTCAATCTCCTTTACTCAATATTAATACCATATTTTAGACCGATATCTAATAACGACGGCGATTAATTTTAATTAATCGCCGTCGTAATTACATATTGCACGTGCAGCTTAGGCCATAAGATCCAAGTGTGCTCAAGTCGGCCCAACTCACGATTCAGCTCCTATTCAGTAGCCTCCTCGTGTGGAAGGACTGTCGCGTCTGAGGCCTTACGGCTTGTGGATCGGTTTCCCCTGAGGGATTGCCCTCCTGCGCTACTGAACGGTTTGCGCACCGTGCGGCGTCAGCCAATCTGTTCACTCTGACTGAGTGCACACTGAAGAATTTATTTTATACGTGGACTTTATGTTTTAATGTCATTGATGAATTATTTTTCTATTTTAAGTTTTGCACATTCCAGGATCATTTATTATAATTTAATCCTGTCCATTTTTAAGTTTTAATAATTCCATATTTTACATAAAAGATTTTGCAGTTTCACGCCCTTTCAATATAATAATATATTTCAATGTTATAATAACGGAATATTTTACTGCGATATTTGATTATTATCATTTTTGTTTTTATCTGTTTACATTTTTTATATTTCATATAATTTGCTATATATTATAGGGAAGCCAGAGCAACTAATTTAACATTACACACATACCAAATAAGTAAAAATTGTCAATCTGTTGCCATACTAGGGAATTATGATAAACGAAGAGTCTTACATTATCACCATAAATGTTACACCATAATTTGGACAATAAATGTATTTCAATGTCTATTTTCCAGCCCGGGTTGATAAGGAAATATGGTTACCCCATCGAGATGCATAGCATCATCACGGATGATGGCTACGTCCTGGAACTTCACCGGATCCGACACGGAAAAAACTCTGCGTATAATCCCAGCGGACCGGTAGTGTTCCTGCAGCACGGCTTGCTCTCTTCGTCCGCCGATTGGGTGTTGATGGGACCGGACAATGGACTCGGTAAGCAAAAAAAAAACAATTTACGGATTATTATCGCGTGAAACTAGACGATGGGTGTTCTCGACGCTTCGGTAAAGTTACATAATTTGCCGTTTTCACTGAGACAATAAGAGTGCAGCTGTCGCGGACGCTCATCGCCTCCTGCTATTTCTTATGGAACGGCAACTGCTATATGCAGATCAACGGAGTAGCATTGAGAGTTGTAAACTACTAAGAGCGAACCCGCTACCCCAGGAAGGTATAACGACATTATGTCATTTTCTCTCCCATTGAGTGAACACAGATGCAGCATATATTGGACAGTGGGATGATCCAAAACCCCTAGAATGTGTAACGTCCCTTCCGGGATGCAAAAGGTACGGCCGAGTTTTTACTTCACAAGTTCAGGGGTTGATTGGAGTTTTATAATACGATTGCGCTATCAAAAGAACAATTCTACTTCCCGTGATGGAACAGGGAAGCAATCGAAATAAAAAAAAACGCTAAACTTCAATCGAGATGAAGGCATCAAACGTGGAACCATCTAATTAGGAAATCAATAAATAATAATAATAAACTCTTTTTTTTCGCACTTAATTATTTGCACATTGGGCTCGATTGCGTTTCTTCGTGAACTAAAATTGGAAATTAGTCCGTGTGAACGAGACAGGGCAATACGCTAGAGCGAAGTGTGAGATGACGGTTGTCACTTTTTCGCATTAAAACTGCCCGCCAAGGTCAAATCTTAAGGTGCGATTCCACCAAAATAGTGTGCAGCACATTTGCTTGCACACATTTTGTGCAAAACTCCAACAGTGCAGGTACTAAGCTGGTGTCGCATTTGGCTTCCGTCTCCACTGGTAAGGCTGTGCGTAACTTTTGTAAGCGCACAGTTCAGCACACTTGTGCGCGAACATGTTCACTGAGCAGAGTTTCTGCCGAGACAGTTCAGTAGTTAATATGAACGGGCAGGAAAACGTAGTGCTTTGTGCTGCAGCATGTGTTTTACTATGTAGTCTCCTTAAAAAGAAACGAAGGAAGAAACCGCGATGTTGGGTGAGGCCGTTACTACAGCGACGGAATGAAGAAACGAATAAATTTCTAGAAGAAATAAAAATAGATCCATTGAGTGGATTTAAAAACTTCACACGTATATCTTGCGAAGATTTTGAGTTGCTGGTTAATGTAACTAGTCCTTTTATTGCTAAGCAAGATACCAACTACAGAAAATGTGTCCCTGTTTCAATAAGGCTTGCAATCACCTTAAGATATCTTGCTACTGGAGATTCTTTTGCAAGTTTAATGTTCTTATTTAAAGTTTCAAAAGAGCTTATTGCTCGGATTGTACCTGAGACTTGTAAGGCGTTGATAAGCGTGTTGAAAGAAAATATTAAGGTAAGAAAATAAAAATAATATACCATTTTATTTTAGTCACTTTTATTGCATTACATTTCATGCCAAGATATTGTTTCGCCATCATTCTGACGTAAAAGATCTGAATAATCATTATCGCGGACCTGAAAACTTGAAGCCGGTCCTTGACTCTGACAATTTGACGAATCTGAATATGGTGAAGGCATTGGAGTTGTAACATATTTTCCAGTACCAATAATAGCGTCATACAATAAATTATCTATATCCCTTTGTACTAAAATCTTGGTTCGCTCATCTTTAATTTTCCTTAATTTCGTTGCGACGGCTGCAGCAAAAACGTCTTCGTCATCAGGTTTTTTTGCTTCCATCTGCTTGTTTACGTTATTCATAATGGACAAAGCTTGGGCGATTCTCGGGTCTTCATCGACAATACGGCGTTTAAGCGAGTTCTTCGGAGCCTTAAACTTTTCGACTGGCCTTTCATGAAGAGACTCTTGATCTTCATTTACTGTGTCATTCTGGATAATAATATCTTGTGATACCTGAAATAGTAATAAAATTTCCTTTTTCAGATGCCTAATACTTTAGAAGAATGGATGATCTTAGAGCGCCAATTTGACCATCTTTGGAATTTCCCTCATTGCATTGGGGCTATGGATGGCAAACACGTTGTTATCTATGCTAATCTTCAGCAAGGAAAATTAAATTTGCCTGAACCTTACCCGTTACACGGAAGGAACAAACCAATTCCACATGTCATTGTGGCAGATGATGCTTTTGCGTTTGATATAAATTTAATGAAACCATATCCCGGTCAACATGACAAAAGATCAAAAGAGAGAATATTTAATTATCGGTTGAGCAGAGCGAGACGTATGGTGGAAAACGTATTCGGCATTATGTCGTAAATAGTATAGGTATCTGGCGTAAATAGTATAGGTATCTAAGTAATAATATTAGAGGTAAGAAAATAAACATTTAAAACGTACCTACCTGTTCATTTATTTCGTCGTGTGAGTTCAAGCTGACGTTCGGCTCATCCCTTCCATGAAAGAAATTCAAATATGCATAAGCAAACCATTTCGGCTTATATATATCTAAAATCCCAGAACCTGAAGATTTTGAGTCCGCGATTTTCTTCTTTTCTCTTCGGTATTGAGCCAAAATAATCTTCCATTTTCTCATTACCTCAGTCGAGTCCCAATTGAAACTTTGCGCCAACTCTTGAGTGGCGTCGTGTTTTTTGTTTTTATTTTTATAATCACTGTGACTAGAATCCCATAATACAGGATAAGTTTCAATAGCTTGAATAAAATTAATAATTTTATCATTCGTCCAATCCATATTTAGCTTGGTTAATTAACAATGTACGCGCACAAATCAATGTTTTCACTCCGGTAGCGGAAGCAAGACTGAGTTCGCGCACAACAGGTTTGTCGACGCGACGCGAGTCCACTGCCTGCATGTGTGCGCGCACAAAAGTATACAGATGTGCGCGAACATTTCTAGAATGTTCGCGCACAATTTGTTATTGTTTGCTTTAGTGAGTCGACCAGAATAAACATTTGTGTCGCACACTGTGCATTGCAGTGCCGCACAGTTCTGCACACTGGTGGAATCCCATCTTTACACCACACGAAATATGCTCGAATTTATTCGGACGAGTGTAAGTTCGGCAGGTAGTATTTATCGACGATCGTTCGTTTCATTTACCGCTCTAACTTATTGCTCTGTCTCGTTCGCTTGGAATAATTTTAGTTTTAGTTCACAAAGAAACGCAATCGGGCCCTTTATTTGCATAATCTTTATTTCCACAACGCGCGTATATATCACTGTAACGTGATAAGGTTAGTTGTAAGACATTGCTGTGGCAATAAGCTCGCCCTTTTGTATTCTATTTTGAGTTTAGGGGGAACGGATTGGGGGTTGCAGGGTTTGACGTTGGGGAGGGAGGTTGTCTGCTTGCCGAGAAAACTTGGGATGATACAACAGATTTTTAAATTTGCATAAAATACAAACTACTATATTTAAAACTAAGAATGCCCGAAGAGAGGAAGTTGGAAGATAAAAAAGAGAAAAGGAAGAACTGGTTATTTCTTTGAAAAATTGTATTTTTAGGTGTCTTTGAATGATTCTAAAGAAAGCGAGTTTTGCATATTTGCTAGGAGATCGTTCCAGAGCCCTGCAATATGGACACAGACGGAGTATGAGTAGAAATTAGTAATATGACAAGGGATTTTGAATAAAAATGTCAGAGGCTTACCGAAGTACGAGACCGTGGGAACTTAATGGTTCGAAATGCTTGTTAAATATATCGGATATTGTTGATTGGGAGAGTACACGATAAAAGAGAAGCAAGTATATGACGATTTCTCTGTTGGCGTGCTGGCAACCACTTTAACCGCACTATATTCGGACACGTGATCATACTTGAATGGTCGACCGAAGATGAATCGTATGCATACTTCATATGTATGAAGTTCTCATCGCCGACTCCTGACAACAAGGACATTAAGCAGGACACAATGAGTTAGGTATGTGTGCACTGACCACAGTGGAATTGAACTACCCGCCCCGACGCCCAATAAACGCAGTGCTGGCACGCAATATCCGCGACAGCCGCACTCCTATTGTTCCCGTGAAATGTACGGCCAATATATATTTAAGTTAATAAAGCATGCCTGAAGAACCTCTTATTCTTATAAATTGAAATTATTTTCAATTTCCATGAATTTTGCTGAATTGAAGACAACATTGCCAGATCAATCATACTTGTTTTTTTAGCGTACATCCTAGCGGATGCCGGTTATGACGTATGGATGGGCAACGCCAGAGGTAACTACTACTCCCGTCGTCACATTTCCCTGAACCCGGACCGTCGGGCCTTCTGGGAGTTCAGTTGGTGCGATATTGGTCATATAGACATCGCCGAGATGATCGATTACACGCTCCGGCAAACTGGTCGCTCGCAGCTGCACTACGTCGGCCACTCGCAGGGCACCACCTCTTTCTTCGTGCTCATGTCGAGCAGGCCGGAATACAACTCCAAAATCAAGTCGATGCACGCGTTAGCCCCCGTCGCGTACATGGGCAATTTGTACAGCCCGTTCTTGAGGCTGTTGGCGCCGTACAGCAGTACACTTGATGTGAGTATGACTTACAGTATATTTGGACGACATGGAAAAGAATCCTCGTACCTACTTCATATTTTATTTTTAATTATTTAATATTTCACATGTAATGTAATGTAATATAATATTACACATTTGAGAAAGCAAACGAGGGCATGGAAATTGTTAAAAATTGGCTAGGAAACTTTATGTTGACGCTTAATGTTGGCAAAACCAAATACATGCCATTTAGTATAACCACCAGAGGTCAACCCACTACTAATAAAACTATTGTAATACACGAATGCGATAGCGTAGACTCTTGTAACTGTCAGCCTCTACAAAGAGAAATATCTTGGAAATATCTAGGCATCACTCTAGATTGCTTTCTCCGTTGGGACTCTCATATACATAACGTGGCTACGAAGGTGCGAATCCTTGGATATGTTTTCAAAGAACTGAGGAATATTCTGGATTCCAAAACACTAAAATCTGTTTATTATGCTTTATGTGAATCGCTTATTATTTACTGCATAATTGGATAGGGTGGATGTGGTAAAACCCTGCTAGAGCCATTGCAAGTTGCGCAGAAATTTATATTAAAAATTATTCTACGTAAACCATATCGCCATCCCACTAATGAACTTTATAAGGAAGCTAAAGTTCTTGACTGTAGGCAACTTTTCCTAAAAACTTCCCTCTTAAGGCTATTTTTGGACAATAACTCAAATTTAGGAATAATTCAGAACCGGCGACCAACGAGACAAGTTTTAGAATATAGCTTAATAATACCCAGAAGGAAAACATCATTTGAACAAAGACATTACTCTTTCATTGTGCCGAGATTTTACAATCTGATCAATGTGGAAATAAAAATGAATTTGACATTTAGGGAATTCAAAAATAAATTAAAGAAATGGTTATCGAATCATGACAGACTAACCATACATCAAATACTACAAATAATAGTATAATAAAACTTAGGTGCACAAATTATTAACATATTTTAAACATGTATGTTGAGTATATTTTAACATTGAACTAACTACCAAAAATTATTTGACTTTGACAATGAATTATACTTTTTAGACTAGGTATTTTTATATTAATTAAATCATATATTAAATATTAATGTCTGTTTCTTTCTTTTCTCACATATAACTTTATTTATATTATTTAATCGAATTTTGTATTATATTTATTGCCGATTATATAATGAAATTGCATTTTATTTATTATATTATCTTTCAATATTTTTTTATTATTATTTTTTTTTATTTTATTCTGAAGACCACATTTTAGGTCAATTTAGTGTCAATGGCTTTTTACTAAAACTTGTACATTTGTAAGCAACCAAGCAATCAAGCAAACTTGAATGTAATATTGGAGTCCTGTCCACCCTAGAACGGGCTAGTCCCAGTTGGGTGACAGAAACAAATAAGAAAAAGGTTAAGGTTTTGCCATTCGGTTCCTGTTATTTTTGTAAGCTAATCAATGTTTTATAGTAATTAATTGTTAAATAAATAAATAAATAAAATTTATATTCATATTCATATTCATTTTATTAGTATACTGGTATACAAGTCAGATACAGACTAGCAAACATCCATACATATAAGCAAACAAAAATTTTTTTTATCGTATTTTAAAAAAAAAATAAACAAAAAAAACGGTTGTCTGTAAAGTTGGTTTACTGACCATTGATTTTATTTTACCTTGATGTTTTTTATTATTTTATTTTTTTAGTTTGTCAGTATACAATATAAAATTATTAGATATGGTGACTACATTAAAAAATATATAATATTTTCAAAATGTTAAAAAAATGCTGTATATTAACTAAACTAAACTAAAAAATAGGTTTTACCAAGAAAAATCATCATTTAGTTCAACTTTCAGAAATTTAATATCATTTTTCTTAGTAACAAAGGCCTAAATAAAAAAAAACTATTTTCGAGCCAGACGTTTATTCACACCGTTAGGTATTATAATAATATGTTCTTATAATTTTGATAAAAATTAAAAATATATAAAACCTACCTACATACAATGAATCTATACATGCATACAGTGGCGGATCCAGGATTTATATTTGGGGGGGGGCTGAGGGTCGGTCTCGCTAATAGCCATATCAGTAAATAACAATAATTCCAGAATATTCGTAAAAACCTGTAGTGCAACTACATTAAGAAATTAGGTATACCTACTAAATTAGACTGAACTAACAGATTTTTAATATACAGTTCAGTAACAAATCTGAAAGTTTCGTTTATTTATGTTTTGGGGGGGGGGGCTTCAGCCCCTTAGCCCCCCTGGATCCGCCACTGCATGCATACATACATACATACATGCATGTTCATATATAGATTAAACAAACAATGTTATGTGTTTAGGATTCATTTACGTTTTCCGTTTCTTTATTCCACCATAACTTCTAGGCGCTTTAACCGATTTAGAAGTGTGTGGTATTGTTAGAATCGTTATGTCCTCTCGGGTATCAAAGGGTATCATAGGGTATGTGCCGCAAACTTTTGCTCTCATATAAGGAGAAAGCAGCGTCTTCAATATATATCACCGTGTAACGCGGTGCGTGTTGGTATTCATCGTTTGACAGTTTAGTTTTTTTTCGTTCTTCGCAGCCGTCAGAAATAGATCCGGTAGTCCTAGGAACGAAGAGAAATATTTGGAATATTAATTTAGCAAAATAAATTACTTATACAAAGTGTTTAATTATTACTCTCCACAAAATATTACAGATTTTTAAATACCCGTTTTTGGTTTTTACGTATTTATTACAATCCAACATTTTAGGAAATTATAAACCTACGCAATTGTACTCCAAAAAAAATCAAATATAACACATATTTTTCATTGCAGTCGCTCGCCAGCTTAATTGGTTTGTACGAATTCTTACCCAACAACGATCTCATGACAATTGGAGGAGCCGCCCTGTGCAGAGACAACTCAATTTTCCAACCGATCTGTTACAACACGCTGTTCCTCATCGGCGGATACAACATCGACCAAATGAATGCCGTAAGTCGTTAAGCTGTGAACCAATTAATCTAAACTCACCAGGTGGTGAGTTTAGATTAGGTAAACAATCGAGAGATTAGGTAAACTATCGAGATTGCTGTCCTATTTACTGCGCATAATGCTACAGACGAACCCGCCACCCCAGTAAGTTATAACAGTATCATACCATTTTCTAAAATCAATATTAAATCAAATCATATTTATTTTCAAAATAACCCGTTTAGGGTTTAGAAAATACAGACATGAAATAAACAATTAAAATGTAACAATTAAATAAAATAGCATAAATCCCTAAGTTAAAACACACTCAAATTATACAAATATTTAGATAACAAATATTGTTTCGTTCGTCTCTCAACCCTCAAGTTTTGTGTCAGTTTGTAATAAAATTAACGCTTCTATACATCGTTGTGCGTTGGAACTCTGAAGTGGAAGCCTGCGTTGAATGGATATAAAGTGTCTTGTTCCTTGTATCGTGCGTGTGTATATGCGATTGCGTTAAACATGTTTGCTATTCCTTAAAGAAATGACATATACATTTATGAACAAAAATGTCATATATCGTGGAAATACGTAGTTCTATAAATAAAAGGTTGCACGATTCTCGTCGATTTAAACCCCTAATGGCTCTCACTGTCCGTTTTTGCAAAATAAATATATCGTTTACATTGACGGCATTGGCCCATAAAAGTATGCCAGCGCGGGTGAGACTCCACGAGCGAGTAATATACGTTTGTGAGGACCACCCCTCACAAGACTCCAAAATGTTCGGTGTGAGGTGGTGGTATCAACTTACGAGTTATCTATATAAAGGCGGTTTTGAATGAAGTAGAAGGTATTTAATGATTGAAAGTTTGATATTGCCAGTTATAACGCTTCCCGGACAAGTTATGTTGACGCGGGTGTATAGATGCGCGACTGCGGTTACGAGGATATACGGATGAGGATTGTATGAATGCTCCAAGTATCTTGTACTGGGCACTGTAGATGCTTCGAGACTAGGGAGGATAAGGTAAGGAAACCAAGGAGTCGGATTCGTTGACACACCTCGTGAGAAGGGTACCGAATATGCCGTCGCAACCTTGTGGGAAGGTGATCACTCGGGAAATGATAATTTGGTTGCTTTTTCACCGGTTTATATAGGCCGTAAAATGATGCAATCCAAAATATTCCGAATAAAAGTATTGTTTTATCGTGCTGATTCATGCACGGGTTAAAATAATAGCTGAATTGTGTCATTGTATTTCACTGGAAATCGATGTATTTGTTGATCGCATGTAATGGACTTAAGGTCCGTTACACGTTCATCACTTCTTTTTCATCAATGATTTTCCTTAGTTTGCAAATCGCGTGACAAACAGACGATAGCTTCGATTTCAGATGATCATCATGGACATTTTAAGACTCTTCCCCACGGAGTCAACGCAGAAACTTACAGAAACAGATAGGGACAAACATAACCCACTGTCTAACTACGCTAACAAGCCCGTAAGAGACCAACACCTTACGGCGTGGCACTGGGAAATGAACCTACCGGGCCGACTTTACGCCCTTACTACCATAATTGGCTCTCTCCGTCTTTTCTTGTAAACTACGGTGCATCCTCAATATTCCTAGAATACTATTCTGCAAGCGGGAGTTAATGGGCCCTGCTTGGGAGTTAATGGGCCCTTGCTGAGTTGGCCACGAAGACCCATTCTGTTCAGGGTTGGTCACACTCACGGGTCAACACCTATCCGACGGCCTCCACGCATGAAGTGCGAGCCTGGGTAGGACTCTGGCCCTATGGTTAGTTTCTCCTGGGAATCAACCTTCTGGCGCTCCTGGACGGTCTGCGCACCGCGCGGCGTAAGCCAATCGACTGTGCACTCTGACTAACAGTCGGGGGAGTCTGGAAGCAGTACTGTTTCCTATAGAGCGGGGGTGGTTGCGGACCTTACGGCGACTGCTCTTGAAACGACCATCGGGAACCCGATCCTGGGTGAACAGTCGGGCAAATGACGCTGTGGTCCGCGATAGATTCGGTAAACACCGTTTCACCGCTTCGTAAGGGAGAGGACCGCGCAAGTGACCTGGAACTCGTAACCAATCGAGAGTCTGGAGTAATCTGGTCACAATTGGAAGTAAGGGCGTGAGTGTAAGCCCGCTGGGTAACACTCCTGGCTATCTCGCGGTTAAGGCGTTGGCCTCTTACGGGCTTGTGGCGTAGCTAGATGGTGGTCTGTTTTGTCAAGTTTTCTGCGTTCACTCCAGGGAGATAGAACGACTAATCGTTAAAACTTCCTGAGGTGACGGGCTTGCCCGCTGTGGTCGACAACCCTAGTTATTCTGCAAGCGCTGCAAAGAATGTTACTTTTGGTTGCTACACCCCACAATTGAATGCCGTACAATCAAATAGGCTTAAGTACAGAGGTATAGATGAGGAGTTTGTTGTCGATACATAGACTGGAGTTTCTACCCATGAGCCAATGCAGATTACGTTATTTGAGCTTCACCTCATCCTTCTTGTGTTTAATGTGAATTTGCCATGTCGCGTTTGACCAGAAGAAATCCAAGATATTTGATACATTCTGTATGAGGTAGGGTGACATCTCCGAGCCTCACTGGTGGACAGGTTTTTCCTCCTAAGTGTAAATGTAATACGATTACATTACATTACATTTTCGTCGTGTCCAATTGACGGCTAAAGACCGCTCTTGGACGTGTCAAAATAATTGGGTTAGGTAGTAAGTTTCGTTAGTACTCTTTACTGAACATACATATGTAGTCAAGAATTAACTACTAGATTGTCAAACTATAAATATAAATAATCAAAATAGAAGCCTAATATTTGAAGTAGTTAGTAATTCGAAAAGATACGTAGTAAAATTATTAATCGTAATATTCAAATTGTCAGTAAAATGTTAAATAATTAAATTAAATCTACGTTATGCATTTTAAACTAAAAGTTGCAGATGAAACCAGTCATTTAACCCTTTCATGACCGAGGGGCATATGTGTCCTATTACGTCAAAATCATTTTATAAATTATCGAATACGAATAATTTATAAATTATATTACTTTCCTGGCAAGGAAAGTATTGTGGTCGCACTTATGTGTCTGTGTGTCTGTCTGTCTGTGTGTATTCCTCTACGATAGCGTCCAAACGCGTCCTCCGATTGAGCTGAAATTTGGCAAGCCAGGCATCATGTGGTCATGGCAAGAGTTGAAAGGATTTTGAGCGGGAGGGGGTATAGTTGGGGGGGGGAGCTAGATGGGAGGGGTAAGAAGAGGGGGGTTAGGTGGAGAGGGGGCGTGAGACAGAGGGGGTTTAAGAGGGTAAGGTTGGGGAGATGGGGGAGGGTGTCCCAGCATTTTGCTGCATCTTCTCTTATCTCCCTTGATCGTGGGACCGAGAATCTTTTGGCCCACTTTGAAAATGCTAATGGCTGTGTGCCCATGTCGTTGTCAAAATTTTTTTCACACCTCGAAATTAACGCGTTTCTAGCGTCATTTTCAGTAATTTACAAACTTCTATTGTAGCAGTCCCGTATATCTTCTTCCTCTTCTTTTGGTTCCATAGCAACCAACCCTTTGTTTTATTTAAATTAACCCTTGATTTTACGTTTTTAGTTTCCCAATTTATTTCAGTTCACTTCATCTTACAGCATGTCATCCCTTTCAGTATATATTTTCGTTCCAGTCATTCTAGTTTTCCAGCAATGCTTCAAAATTTAGTCTGTACTTTTTTTTAAAATTTGTTCGTACCCGGGGTACAGATATCTCAAGGGGGAAGATGGGGGGAGGGGTTGGCATGCGAATGGGTTTGTCTGCTTGCCGGGAAAGTTGGGCTGACACAACCGTTTTTTCCCCAGGTTATTTAATCATCAGACTCTTAATATCAGCAAAACAATGAAATTTTTGCATAAAAATATAAGGTATTTTTTAAAAATTATCAATAATGACTAACGAATTCTAATGATTTTAAATAAATAAATAAAATATTTATGGCGAATTTTTCAAATATTTTTTTTTCTTTTAGTACCTACATTTTTTAGTACATATGACTTCTGTGATAAATAATAAAATAATACAATTTTGGAACAAGTTGTAATTTTGCATTTTTTTGGACCGGACAACAAGGACACTTACGAGTATGTCCCATCAATTTATACCAAATCTATCTAACCAATTTTCAGAAAACTTGATATAGGTACATGTTATTAAATCGCTCTAACAGTTTTATGTATCAAAATTTTCTATACTCTACCGTGACGCTTATGGTCCTCGAAGGGATATATGTTATTTTTTGTAGACAATGCTGCCCGTAATCATGGGTCATACTCCAGCGGGAGCGTCGACGAAACAATTGGTGCACTACGGCCAAGGAATTAACTCCGGCTACTTCAGGAAGTTCGACTTCGGATGGCTGAGCAACTTGTTGACGTACGGCTCGGGCTCCCCCCCGAATTACAACCTGGCGCGGATCTCGGCGCCGGTGGCCCTGCACTACAGCGACAACGACTGGCTGGCCGACGTGGCCGACGTGGACGCGCTGTTCCGCGGCCTGGCCGCGCCCATCGGCAAGTTCCGCGTGCCGCTGGCCCAGTTCAACCACCTCGACTACATGTGGGCCATCGACGCCAAGACCCTCGTCTACGACCGGGTCATCAGTTTGATGAATGCATTCGAGAGAAGCGGATAGAGCTCCTCATTTTTAATAAATATTGTATCGTACGCTTCGCTTTTATTTTATTACTAGAATGTAAATGCAATGCTTATATCGAAAGCTTATATCGAAAAGCAGCGGTCGGCCACCAAATCTCTTAGAAGAGATACTTTGAGACATGGGTGGTTACGCAAGATCTGTTGGAGTCTTTCTCTGGCGCCGTAGGTAAAAAAACATTCTATATATAACAAGTAAATATATCTAAAAGATTAAAAAACACGACTTTCGTTACAGAAAGTGAGCTATTCATAATCATAAGTTTTTTATTCAAAATAGTACGAAATCGTAACTTTTGACGTCAATAATGCATAGGTACAAACATACATAAATGATAAAAAATTAAGATATTGTGACATTATAACAAATTATTGTGATATATAACGTGATATTAATAATCGAGGTAACCATTTTATTTCCAAGGGTCTTTGTCGTCTAGATAATCATTTATTTTATAGTAGCCCTTTGAGTACAGCTTCTTCTTAATAAATGACTTAAATTGTATTACAGACAAATTTTGCATATTTTCTGGGACGTTATTGTAGAAGCGTATACATTTCCCTTTGAATGATTTTGTGGTTTTAGAGAGTCGACTTTTATAGTCAGCAAGTTTATTTTTATTTCTAGTATTGACACCATGCCTATCAGAGTTTTTTAAAAACAGTTCTTTATTTTTATGCACGTACATTAAGTTTTCATAGATGTAATGAGATGCAAGTGTCAAAATATTGATTTCTTTAAATTTTCCGCGTAACGACTAGCTAGCACCTAATTTATAAATAGCGCGGATGGCTCGTTTCTGTAGTATAAATATTTTATCAGCGTCAGCAGCATGACCCCACAGCAAGATGCCATACGACATCAAGCTGTGAAAATAGATGAAGTAAACCAGCCTCACAGTGTCTAATCTGTTAAATTACGATTTTTTTACAGCATATGCCGCAAAACTTAGCCTGTCGGCCAATTTCTTAATGTGTGGGTATTGTATTTATAATTATCTTTAATACGGTTTTTTATAAAATATTTCTGGTTTATGTGTTTACCTATATATATATATATATATATATATATATATATATATATATATATATATATATATATATATATATATATATATATATATATATATATATATATATATATATATATATATATATATATATATATATATATAAATATATATATATATATATATATATATATATATATATATATATATATATATATATATATATATATATATATATATATATATATATATATATATATATATATATATATATATATATATATATATATATATATATATATATATATATATATATATATATATATATATATATATATATATATATATATATATATATATATATATATATATATATATATATATATATATATATATATATATATATATATATTGTAATGCTGCTGCATTACCCTATACTTAGAAAGTATACCATTATAGTCTAATACTTATAAAATAATTAATCCAGTTAAGCAAATCCATTCATCGTATAAACTTTGCCGTGCAATCGACGGCTAGTCCGTTGTACGTCACTAGTCAGCTCATCCGCAGCGGAGAGATTTTTTCAGTATTACCATTGCGGGTAATAGTTTTTTTTTTTTGGCTACCGGACCTCGAGGAAGACGGTCGATATTTCGGAGAGGGCGCGCCCGCTATGGCGGCGCGGCGCGCCCGATTCATTCACTACCCTGCATCCAGCCACTGCAGATTAAAATTCTTTATTTAAAGCCAGTACGAGATATAGAAGCATTTGAATCTTTAACTAAATTCAGTGTAACACCTGGGCAGGCCATCGAGGAATCCTCAACCCTACAGGCAAGTCGATCACTGTACCATTAACCGCCTCTATTCTCGCTTCTTTTAATTTCTCCCTCTTTTATAATTTTCTATTACAATTTTAAAATCCATTTATAATTAAACTAATGTGAAGCAGACGCCAGAAACCGCGTCGCTTCGAAAGGAACCCAGGTTATTGTAATATCGCCGTTAGGCCAGGGTTAGGTTAAATTAACTATAACGTTCTACCGATAGAAATAGATTAAATAGCATAGACGGCTTGTCCGCCGAATAAACGTGCATAGTTCACTTTTTCCTAAATTTTCATAAAATGTGCTACCCCCCATTAGGTCGAAAAGGTGAAAGTCGACCCGCGAAACCCTTTCTATAATACCGTATCCTCGGAGTGCAATCCCCCTCGATATCAGGTCCCTCAAAATATCCTCTTTCAAGTCTCTACCCCACGAAACAAAATCCCAAATCGCAAGCTAATTTTTGAATCTCTTTCCCAAAGTACAAGTCCAAAGTCTCGAAAATATTATCTTTCAAATCACGCCTCAATAATACGAAATATCAATCATCTAAATTATTTTCCTTTATTTTATTAAAAAATCTTTACCCAATAAAAAGAATAGAACCAAGGTCAGGTCCCCGATAAATAATATTCCTATTCAAACATTTATCTAGAAAATATAAAACCTAAATTCCCGACTTATCCAAACTCCATTAAATTCTTACTCCACCGCAACATAAAATTTAAGCGATCATTTCCATAATCCTAAACATAAGAATAAATCATTTCCAATCATTATCAATCGACGTCTCTCTAGAAAAATCTACGGTTCAACCGAAGGAGATACCCGCATCCCGATACCGACAGACTTCAACGCCTACCCGACTCCTAAAAAAAATCCGAAACCCTGAATTTCAATCACGAAAATCACGGAAGCTCGATAGAAAAATTCATAAAACCTTCGAAACTTAATTCGGCCTTGGTATGCGCATTAATTAAAATTATATAGAAAGATCGGAGAATCTATGCACAGGAATGTAACATGTACCATAAATTTTCGTAAAATATATTCTTCTTTATAATAAAAACTCCATTGTAAGGCATTATGTTTCATTTAATAAAAAAGGTTTAAAGATTGGTAATTCTATATTCTTCTCAGAAAAATTCGTAATAATTCGAATTCGAGACGTAAGACGTGCAAGCGGAGCCAGGGAGAGAAAAGAAAAGTTCACAGGGTTGAGAACCATTAATTTATGTTCGGACAAACCGAGCCTTATCATTTAAATTCTACGAACTCTAGTCTTGGAAATTTCTATACATTTCTTTGTTCAATCAATCGTTCAAAACACGAATCAATAAAGATAGAATCGCGAAACTTCTAGCTATTTTCCTTAGTATTCATTTCTACAGGTCATTTAAATTTGAAATTAAATTCGATAATATAATAAATAAATAGATCCAAAATCATCACCCAATAATAAAGATAAATTTCAATTTAAATTATCATTCAGTAATTCCGGACCGATTGTAAAAGATATTAAATCGCGCCGGGCGAGCGATCTCAGACCGGTTCGTTATCAGTAGGCAGGCCCGCGACGGCCCGGCGAGCGCGGCGAGCGCCGGCGCCACCTGTAGGTGCGGAGGTGAAGGAGGGGGCCTTGCCGGTGCGACGTATCCGAAGATAGAGGGCGCTGCGCCGTTTTACTACAATCTACTTCCCGCGAATTGAGTACGGTTTTGAATTCACGAAGCGCTCTCCATAATTAAATAAATTTTATAATCTGCAAAAGCCAACATAGGAAATTTCAGTCCATAATTAATAGCCCATAATTAAATAATTCGAGTATATTTTCCAATCCATAGCAAGTATACCCCATCCAACTTGATCGCCCGTCTGCCTCACAGACGATCCCGACTTCCGAGGACGCCACTAATAAGGCGGGATAAAAACCACCCCTGAGGATCACATATTCCGACTTGAGCTAGTGAGGCCCCGTCAGTGACGTTCCTCCTCCCATAATCTAGACCAACCGCTAGGCGAAGGCGTGCGTCTAGCTTTTTGTGCGTGAACCCCATCCCTAGAATTATCACGGATTGGCGCCCTGGAACCTGACGGTTTCCTAAAAAATTTAGATATTATCCGTGACATAATGGCATTTATCCGATCTGCCTTCAATACTATATAACCATTATAAACGGGGCACGTAGCAAAAATTGGATCCCAACGCGGGGCCTATATTTTTTTCATTTGTCTTCAAATATCTTATAATTTCTTTAAATAAAATTTAAAACTTCACTTTCCCACCCAAACCCTCCCTTCGATTTATAACATCGAACATATCTCGAAAATCAAAATATATATAATTTCAAAAATAAATATTACCATACAATCAAATTTAAATAAAATATATAGATTTTTATTTAAAAAAAAAAATAAAACGGAACCGAAATTTTTTTTTCAATACATTTAAATCCGGAAATAAATAAAACATAAAAATTTACAAAATACCTGTACCAAATATTTAACCCACCCAAGCCCACCCTTTGCTAAATATTTAACCCACTTGTCAATCGATATCAAACAAAATAAAATAACATCATACAAGGTGCATAGATATAGAAATTTATTTCAGCTTTCATCGAAGGAAAGGAGACCAATTAAATTTTCTTGTCTTCATATTACCTCAAGTTTCAGCCCAGGAGTAAGTAAGAACCATAGGTACCATAAAATAATACGACTGTTATTCGAGTATTTTGTGCAAAAAGGTTTTATTTCAGGCGACACATCGCAGCATCATAACTTTGAAAACAAACATTATATTTCAGCTGGAAATCATCGTTAAAAATAACTTTGGAACGGTTACCATTTTTTTATTACTTCGCAAAACTTTAGAGTAAACATTTTATACGGAACAGGGTGTCTAAAAAAATACTTTCGCAAGAACTCGCAAAATCCAAACATTAATTATTTTTTTCTCTCTTTGTCGTTTCTACCAACATTCACTCACTTACACCACATCAACACTTCGTCTACAAATATATTTTTTTTAGTTTTATTTACATCTTCATAACAACAGGGTGTTCAAAAATAATAATTTGATCATTGTAAATCTTAATTATAATCTCACATCGTTTACTTTCAACACACATTACATACGTCAACACTTTGATTACACAATCAACACTTACTCACACACATACAGGGTGTTTCAAAAAATTTTTTTTTTGTTTCGTTTAAATTTATT
The DNA here is from genome assembly GCA_944548615.1 of Micropterix aruncella. Classification (NCBI taxonomy): domain Eukaryota; kingdom Metazoa; phylum Arthropoda; class Insecta; order Lepidoptera; family Micropterigidae; genus Micropterix; species Micropterix aruncella. The sequence goes on from OX155960.1 coordinate 12,286,093, forward strand.
TCTTTTACTACTTTAATTCGCTACTCCATACAAAGATATAGTCTTCTAGCTTTATCTCTTCACGCATAGCCAATAAATAAGAACATTAAGACCAACACTATACCACACTACAACACAATTAAAAATCAATTACAAAACACTTAGTAACTTCTGACATAGACACTTGAAACTCCAAAATCTGTGAAAAACCCGATGCATACCATCAGCATCGATCTTATAGGGCCCGTTCCGAGATCAATGAGTGGTTTCACATACATACTTTCCGTGGTCGATGTATTCACCAAGTTTTGCTGGCTATTTCCTTTAAGAAAAGCCACGTCGGTGAATATAAACAAACACCTAGAAAACAATATATTTCTCACTTATGGTACTCCGGCCGTTATAACGTTAGATAACGCGACCTATTTCAGATCAAAAACATTTAAAGCACTAATCGATAAATACAGAATCCCTAGACTATTCTACGGATGCGTCTACGCACCGCAATCCAATATGGTTGAGCGTTACAACCAGACAATAGCCTATCAATTTTGTCAGGCCAAAATCAAAGAATGTGGGATAAATATATTTATTTGATACAAAATGCTCTAAATAATCATATAAATCTCGCGACAGGATTTTCACCCTCGTATCTAATGTTTGCTCGAGAGCCTTTTGTTGATGGAAGGTACCATAAAATGCTAGGGTACGTGCCAGATCAAAACTCCCAAATAGCAGTCGACAGCCCGCAGGAGTTCGCTAAGGGACTAGAAGCCTTGGCGGATACTTACGAAGTCGTGCAGGATAGATTAATGGAAGCTTTTAGAAACAGCGCGGCCAGGTATAATTTAAGGAGGAAAAACATCCAATTCTCAGTAGGTGACACTGTATGGGCAAAGAACCACACCTTATCGAGGAAAATAGATTTCTTCTCTAGTAAATTAGCACCTAGGTATACAAAATGCAAAGTTATCGCTAAAAAATCGCCAATCGCCTATGAATTAGCTGACATGAATGGGAAACCTCGCGGAACGTTCCACATCAAAGATATCGCCAGCGATTAAACGCGTCTAAGTAAATGGTAGCTGTGATGTCGTCGGAATGAATATACTCTCATAAACAGAAATAAACCGCTCGGAAAAGCTATAAAAACTCGAAGACACCGTATTATGGTACACTAAAAGGTATTTACGAACAAGTATTAAAGGCACGAAACGGACCTCAGTGTTATTTTCAAAAAATTAAAACAATAAATATATATGTACACATATTAACAAAATGAATAAAATAATAAATTAATTAAAGCCTAATAAAATATATAACAATATAAAATAAAACAAGCTAAAAGAAATGCATTGAATTGATATCGATTTGACTTATAAAAACACACAATAATAATACATCAGACAAAAAACAACAATACAAAGAGCCTTGTCCCATCAAAAATAAACAAAAATACAAAACTTACAATTTAAAGTTAAAAAAAAAATTTTTTTTTTAATAAAAAAAAAAATTTTTTTACAAGTTATCTAACCCGGCTAATCACCGGGCTCGATAAGACAACATTATCCATTTAAGCAAATTTCAAAACTTCCTAAAAAATAAATAAATCTAAAAAAATAAAGGTCATATAGTTACCAAATAAAAATAAAATCATAAATTCAAAAATAAACAAATAACGTCCCTTTGCCTGAGCCATTACGGACCGATCTAAGAATAAAGATGTTTCTCTACCTCAATATACCATTATTATATACATATTAGGTTCGGTGCTACCCATCCAAATATAGAGAGAAAACACCTCCGGAATATCCGGGTTTTTATTATTTATTGGGTTTGGTGGTTATACAGCCCGTCATTGGACAGAAACACCATTGGAACCATTGGTTTCCGGGTATATGTACATCAACTGTCAGCGTAGAATTAAAATCAACATGTCAGCTCTGTTGCACAAATACCACTATGAATATCATTTATATTATATTATCGTCATTATTATTCGATCACGCGGCGAGTAAGTCGGCAGAACTAAGTAGCGACTAGAACTCCGTACACAAAACCGTTGTGAATTCGACATGAACAGCTACAGAAAAATCTTTATTCGATCCCGGCATTTGCCAGGACATGGAGTCACTCCATACCATGAAAGTTTTCATAATAAAACACCCCCCCATAGATTAACCCGTAATGATACTCTTAGTATAAAGCTCAACTTAGTTTGCCCATTGAAAGCTCTACAAAAAATAATATACACACCGATCTTAATTGCATATAAATATCTGTATAAATTTACTCTTTCATTTTAGTAAATATATTTTCCCACAAACCAGTCAAGAATAGTAAAATAGGTACAAGACAGACAGTTTTGGTATGAAAGGATAGCATGAGAGGAGGCCTTAGGATGTAGATGTAAGAAAGGAGAATGAACAAGGCACGAAAGAGAAAACCTATGTTAAAATACTAAAAATTATTGTTATTACCTCTAAGACTAAGAAAAATTACCATCAGACAGAATTTATATACAATATAAACATTGGATACCAAAGATCTCACAAATCTTAAACAGTTAGGGAATATCTAGCGGAACAACGCATATTAGACATTCTATATTAACTACATACCATCAAGAGCAAAATGACTAGAAAGTCAAAGACTGTGGTTTTGTCGCGAAAAGCGCGCATACTTTTTCAGTCCTCCCGTCCAAATAAAAATCAAATAAAATAACAAGGCTCTATAAAAAATAAAAACACAAATTATACAATAATACATGACACAGCCCACATAAAATATTACATCTCCAATATACTTAAAAAAAAAAATAGCAAATAAATAGCAACATTTACACACATAATATACAAACCCTATAAAAAAATACATAAATAAAAACACGGTCGATCATGGGTCTCGCAAATTAAAATTACGTGAACCCGAGTCTGTATACTTCAGACAGGTCCCCAAAATATACATACACAAATTATAAACAAACCGGCAAAATTATATATACTAAAAATATACACTATTAATAAGGAACATATAGCCTTCCTAATATTATTTATGCGCCAATGCGCGATTGCTAATATACAATGCACGTATAGATGAAAACAATCCATGATTAAATATTACACCCAAAATGACGTTAAATCAAGTTCAATATTACAACCGGTTCCCCTTTTTCCCCCCTTTTTCCCTAAAAATCATAAAAATAATAAAATACAACCAGGGCATTTAAAAAATAAATATAGGAGAGATCTGATATCGAGGAGAAATAAAATGCAAATAAAATCAAGTCCCATATATAAAATATCACAATAAATCGATAAAAAATCTAGCCATTGCACAACATTTTTATAAGTTTAATCAAAGGTCGTAGCGCATCTCGCTAACGGACCACATTCATTCCCCTTTATAATTCATAAATTATTACATCAAAGTGCAGAAGACGCACACGCACGTCTGCCTCCATATTATTAAAGTCAGTAAAAAAAAGAAAGGAAAAAGAGAGCTACAAACGTACATATCAGAATAGAATATAAGTATATAAATATCGTATAATCACTAATCAGGTCATTATGTCTAGATAAAATGTTGTTTTTAAATATTAGTAACACTGTTTCATAAGAACTTTTACAGTAACTCCGTCAATAAAGAGTACTGATCTTGTATACCATATGTACCTAATCGGACACATAATATTAACTGCATACATAGTAATAGCAACTTAATACATAGTAAATTAATGCTAGTTTATTTCTGCTTATTTAATGTTTTTTTTTAGGAAAGGAAATAGCAAATAGAATAACTGTCATTCTGTTATACATTCCACTGAGGAATAAAATATTGTAAGATCACACAAGGGTATAAATTGAATAAAAATGGAAATATATAGTTAATTGTTTGTAAACGAGGATATCACAATACCTACTCATGGTACAGTGAAACAAGCCTATCCTTCTTACCTCACCCATCCTAGTAGTACCAGATAAAGAAACATTAGTATCTCGACAAGATGATGCCGCATACCTTTCTCAAATTCCAGAAAAATTGGAGCAACGATGCAAAAAAGGCCATACTCATAACGACGTTACTATGATGAACCGATGCAGCGAATATCGACCCAATAATTATAAAGGGATCTACACGCTAATCAATTGGATACGACAAATTTACTACCGATCGTCCAAGGAAGAACACCGTTAAATTCAACTTGCGATCCGGAAATTATAACTACAAGCAGTCATAGCAGGTAAAAGACACATTTTCCTTACCTCTATAGACATTAGGACTTCAGACCAGATGACCAACACCAGAGGACCACTAGTCGCCGTACCAACAACGTACCGAGGACGTCCGCATAATGGATATGCACACAGGAATACAGCAAGTACCATGCATATCATGCATATATTGTACCACTAGCATGCAGCTCTTTTCCCAGATGCTCTTTGAGTGAAAGACACTAAGAAAGTGCCATTCAGTTAGTTATCGTTAAAAGTGAGAGTGCAAGTAATTCGAGTCTAATATCTTACGGTATTTCAGTGAAATGGACATTTGAAACCGTTAAGCTACCTATTCAAGTTCCCGTATTAGTCAATTCTACACAGGACTTACATAAGCAAAGTGTTCATAAATTGCCACCTACGAGGAAAATTACCACGACAACGTAATAGTACACAAGACTTTATAAAGCGAAGTGTCAAATCTTAATTCATTACCCGAAATTTACAACATTACTTCAACGTAATGACCCAACATATAGACTTTTATAATCTGCCCCTGCACACATAGATTTTACTGCAAAAGCAAGTGGCGTAGCATAGGAAGATACAGTTTTAAAAGACTCTATACTTCGTAGCAGAAATTTGGCTTCGTAGCGGAATTCAAGAAACTAATGCTTGTTTCCATTTTCTTGTCTGTCGTAAGGTGACGTAAACCACGCTGCAGCCGACACCCTGGAGTGTCATGATGAAACCGACGATCAGCCATTATTCGAGGACACACTTAGACGTCTACAGGACCCAGGATGCGACCGGAAGGATGTCAACGCGATCTACATTTAATCTTGTAAATTGTAAAGGGCCATATCCAAACTATATATCCACTTAACGTTAAAAAACGAGCAAGTGACTTCCATGACTGAACCTCTAGCGACAAAATACCCGTGACATTTCCACATTACTCCATATATTTCCTTTCCGATCTCATAATCTACATCATAAATCATAATCAAATGCGTAGGATACAAACCATATTAATACTTAGAAGAATAGAACTTTAATTCAAAACTTATAACTTTTCCACCTTTTCCACTTGTTAAGTTAAACTTACATAATCATAAATATCAAAATAAAATAATTTAGCTCTAATATATAGGGCATATAAAAAAAAAAACTAATAATAAGTAATTATTAAATCCAAGCACAAATACAGTACCTCACCAGTAGCTACGCTTCGTAGCAAGTGTTAGGCGTAGCGACTCATAGTATAATTTGTTTCTTATTTGTTTATTGCTTCTTTTGTTAGTGCCACCGTGGGCGGTGACGTTTTTATCTACCCGGCATGTAATGCTGCTGCATTACCCTATACTTAGAAAGTATACCATTATAGTCTAATACTTATAAAATAATTAATCCAGTTAAGCAAATCCATTCATCGTATAAACTTTGCCGTGCAATCGACGGCTAGTCCGTTGTACGTCACTAGTCAGCTCATCCGCAGCGGAGAGATTTTTTCAGTATTACCATTGCGGGTAAAGGATGATTCATGCTACACCGGGCCGGGGCCGGGCCGGGCCCCGGCCGAGTCGTTTCCAACGTGCTCCGGCCGGGCCAGTCATTCATGCTACACCGGGCGTGACCGGGCTGTTTCCGAGTTTATGTATCCCACGGCCGTGTCCGCGATAACTAGTAGAATAGAATAGAATAACTTTATTGTGCTATAAAAACATAACTTAATGAATATTACGCTGGTTTTATAAAAAAGACAATGTATGCACAAATGGCGGACTTATCTAACTAGTGTTGCGTCCATCTATTTTGGCGATAATAATATTTTTTAATTTCTATTTTCGCTTGATTGATAAGTGTGTTATTAATGCAATTTTCACAACTTGAGTTGGCAGCTATTGCAATTGCCTTTGAAGACGAAGTATTGGAAACACGAACTGAATCTAATAAAAGAAGATGGAGTGTACATCCAGCCTGGAGAAAACGACAATCGGAGGGAGAATTCGCCACGCTCTACAAGGAATTAATAGATGATGAGAGCAAATTTTACGGTTATTTTAGGATGTCTAAAGAATGCTTTAGCATATTTCTTGGAAAAATAAAACGTGATTTAACCAAACAAAATTCAAGATTTCTGAAGCATATCTCTCCCATTGAACGATTAGCAGACCGGAGCCGGGAAAACAATATCCACCGCCATTTCGACGCCGTGCTCCGGACGTGGCACGACCGGTCACGGCCGGAGCCCGGCCAAGCATGAATTGCTTCATACAAAAGTATACTATAGATATCTGACCGTGTCCCGGCCGGGGCCCGGCCCGGCCCCGGCCCGGTGTAGCATGAATCATCCTTAATAGTTTTTTTTTTTTGGCTACCGGACCTCGAGGAAGACGGTCGATATTTCGGAGAGGGCGCGCCCGCTATGGCGGCGCGGCGCGCCCGATTCATTCACTACCCTGCATCCAGCCACTGCAGATTAAAATTCTTTATTTAAAGCCAGTACGAGATATAGAAGCATTTGAATCTTTAACTAAATTCAGTGTAACACCTGGGCAGGCCATCGAGGAATCCTCAACCCTACAGGCAAGTCGATCACTGTACCATTAACCGCCTCTATTCTCGCTTCTTTTAATTTCTCCCTCTTTTATAATTTTCTATTACAATTTTAAAATCCATTTATAATTAAACTAATGTGAAGCAGACGCCAGAAACCGCGTCGCTTCGAAAGGAACCCAGGTTATTGTAATATCGCCGTTAGGCCAGGGTTAGGTTAAATTAACTATAACGTTCTACCGATAGAAATAGATTAAATAGCATAGACGGCTTGTCCGCCGAATAAACGTGCATAGTTCACTTTTTCCTAAATTTTCATAAAATGTGCTACCCCCCATTAGGTCGAAAAGGTGAAAGTCGACCCGCGAAACCCTTTCTATAATACCGTATCCTCGGAGTGCAATCCCCCTCGATATCAGGTCCCTCAAAATATCCTCTTTCAAGTCTCTACCCCACGAAACAAAATCCCAAATCGCAAGCTAATTTTTGAATCTCTTTCCCAAAGTACAAGTCCAAAGTCTCGAAAATATTATCTTTCAAATCACGCCTCAATAATACGAAATATCAATCATCTAAATTATTTTCCTTTATTTTATTAAAAAATCTTTACCCAATAAAAAGAATAGAACCAAGGTCAGGTCCCCGATAAATAATATTCCTATTCAAACATTTATCTAGAAAATATAAAACCTAAATTCCCGACTTATCCAAACTCCATTAAATTCTTACTCCACCGCAACATAAAATTTAAGCGATCATTTCCATAATCCTAAACATAAGAATAAATCATTTCCAATCATTATCAATCGACGTCTCTCTAGAAAAATCTACGGTTCAACCGAAGGAGATACCCGCATCCCGATACCGACAGACTTCAACGCCTACCCGACTCCTAAAAAAAATCCGAAACCCTGAATTTCAATCACGAAATTACGGAAGCTCGATAGAAAAATTCATAAAACCTTCGAAACTTAATTCGGCCTTGGTATGCGCATTAATTAAAATTATATAGAAAGATCGGAGAATCTATGCACAGGAATGTAACATGTACCATAAATTTTCGTAAAATATATTCTTCTTTATAATAAAAACTCCATTGTAAGGCATTATGTTTCATTTAATAAAAAAGGTTTAAAGATTGGTAATTCTATATTCTTCTCAGAAAAATTCGTAATAATTCGAATTCGAGACGTAAGACGTGCAAGCGGAGCCAGGGAGAGAAAAGAAAAGTTCACAGGGTTGAGAACCATTAATTTATGTTCGGACAAACCGAGCCTTATCATTTAAATTCTACGAACTCTAGTCTTGGAAATTTCTATACATTTCTTTGTTCAATCAATCGTTCAAAACACGAATCAATAAAGATAGAATCGCGAAACTTCTAGCTATTTTCCTTAGTATTCATTTCTACAGGTCATTTAAATTTGAAATTAAATTCGATAATATAATAAATAAATAGATCCAAAATCATCACCCAATAATAAAGATAAATTTCAATTTAAATTATCATTCAGTAATTCCGGACCGATTGTAAAAGATATTAAATCGCGCCGGGCGAGCGATCTCAGACCGGTTCGTTATCAGTAGGCAGGCCCGCGACGGCCCGGCGAGCGCGGCGAGCGCCGGCGCCACCTATAGGTGCGGAGGTGAAGGAGGGGGCCTTGCCGGTGCGACGTATCCGAAGATAGAGGGCGCTGCGCCGTTTTACTACAATCTACTTCCCGCGAATTGAGTACGGTTTTGAATTCACGAAGCGCTCTCCATAATTAAATAAATTTTATAATCTGCAAAAGCCAACATAGGAAATTTCAGTCCATAATTAATAGCCCATAATTAAATAATTCGAGTATATTTTCCAATCCATAGCAAGTATACCCCATCCAACTTGATCGCCCGTCTGCCTCACAGACGATCCCGACTTCCGAGGACGCCACTAATAAGGCGGGATAAAAACCACCCCTGAGGATCACATATTCCGACTTGAGCTAGTGAGGCCCCGTCAGTGACGTTCCTCCTCCCATAATCTAGACCAACCGCTAGGCGAAGGCGTGCGTCTAGCTTTTTGTGCGTGAACCCCATCCCTAGAATTATCACGGATTGGCGCCCTGGAACCTGACGGTTTCCTAAAAAATTTAGATATTATCCGTGACATAATGGCATTTATCCGATCTGCCTTCAATACTATATAACCATTATAAACGGGGCACGTAGCAATATATATATATATATATATATATATATATATATATATATATATATATATATATATATATATATATATATATATATATATATATATATATATATATATATATATATATATATATATATATATATATATATATATATATATATATATATATTTTCAAATTGAAATTATGTTTATTACTAAATAAATGAAATGATAAAATAATGAAAGGGCACTTATCTGGTCTGTGGCGACCAGGAGCGACTCCAAATTTCATATTTGAAAAAATAATAATTTATACATTTACAATCAAATATTAATATATATATATATATATATATATATATATATATATATATATATATATATATATATATATATATATATATATATATATATATATATATATATATATATATATATATATATATATATATATATATATATATATATATATATATATATATATATATATATATATATATATATATATATATATTGAAATATTTGATAGTTTTGTGTATATATTCTTTTTAGAATTGATTAATAAGATGATTATAAAGTAAATAATTATAAAAGCCACTTACATCGTGACGAAGGATTCCCTTGATCGGATTCGGGAATGCTTTAGGTGTTAACGAGAATGATGAATGCCTCTCACTTGCGGAAAGAGGAGTAGGTTTAAGTTGGGCCCATTTTACAACTAGTAACGCCCACCCTTCATCCAATTATCTCAAAAATTAAGCTACAATGCTTCTTTATACGTAAACTCACCCAATTTCCTATTATTTCAAGGGAAATAACAAGACAAGACGCAGCTTCTTTATATCGCACCTTTAGAAAATAAAAAAACGTATTTCGAAATTTTATTTTCTAAAGGTGCGATATAAAGAAGCTGCGATCAATATTCAGCTGAAAACTTAAAACTAAAAGCGTGACATGCCCTCATATCAATGAAAGGAAGCAGTCAGCTCTTTCCTATTAGTTGGAAAGATTACCTTTAACCTAAATGGATTATTTACAATGAACGAAACATAAAATATGTAAAAATTCAATATTTTGAAATATTTGATAGTTTTGTGTATATATTCTTTTTAGAATTGATTAATAAGATGATTATAAAGTAAATAATTATAAAAGCCACTTACATCGTGACGAAGAATTCCCTTGATCGGATTCGGGAATGCTTTAGGTGTTAACGAGAATGATGAATGCCTCTCACTTGCGGAAAGAGGAGTAGGTTTAAGTTCTTATACGTAACTTCTTCCATCTGTCAAGTAGCTCGTCTTGTCTTGTTATTTCCCTTGAAATAATAGGAAATTGAGTGAGTTTACGTATAAAGAAGGATTGTAGCTTAATTTTTGAGATAATTGGATGAAGGGTGAGCGTTACTAGTTGTAAAATGGGCCCAACTTAAACCTACTCCTCTTTCCGCAAGTGAGAGGCATTCATCATTCTCGTTAACACCTAAAGCATTCCCGAATCCGATCAAGGGAATCCTTCGTCACGATGTAAGTGGCTTTTATAATTATTTACTTTATAATCATCTTATATATATATATATATATATATATATATATATATATATATATATATATATATATATATATGGGTAAGGCCACGAAAAATTGTACCATAACACATTAGAAAACGTAACACACTTAATTCAAAGGACACATTTTTTCATGTGTCACCTAATAAAAACTGTAACACACGTAACACACTGGAAGTAACACAGTATGAAATTCTAACCTCAAAACTAAATAATGCTTTTAATAAAGGTTATTTTGGCCAGTTTAATGCTTTGTTTACTTAATCTAACTATTTACTGATGGAATAAAATGCTTTGATAATAAAATTACACGACGTACCTTGCGAAATAGTGTCGATAATATTAAATATTTTCGGGACCAATTTCTTGCGACACAGAAACCATCAGCTAACATCGACTACTTCCTTGCAAAGAGGCGTATACATTTTTGGCAAAATGTTCAGGAGAGCACAAAACGTATTTTTCTTATGTTTAGAAACATTATTTCAGTATGTAATAATTTATATAGTATTCTGATTTTTTTATATGATAAAGTTGAATAAATTTACTTTCTATATAGATAATATATTCTGTAAATTGCTGAAATTTATATGCAAAAAAAAAAAATTTTAATTATACGCCTGTTTGTAAGACATATTATATGCAGTATTTTAAGTTGCAATTAGGCATACCTACGTCTATTTAAATTGTATAAAATAAAAAACAGTTTGATATTATTGGACGTTTATTATAATATTAAAAATCTAAAATTATAAAAAACTCAGGAACATTAGAAGAAGACATCATGGACTTACATTAATGATTATTCATGGGATAAGCTGTGATAGAAGTTTACATATTCCTCTACCCTTACCACAGGTGTATCCCCAGAACACAGTGATATTAAGTCTGCATATTTTGCAGCTGATATTTTTGGAGGTTCAGCATTTGATTGTGGGACTGATCTAGACATAACATTGTTATTACCCCTCTGTACTTTTATTGAAATACTTTTGTAGTCAGCTTGAGTATGAGCAGTTTTAAAAAATATTGTATTTGGATATTCTTTGGTCACCTTGTACTCCATCATTTTAGTCCAGTCGATGGAACCTCCAGTTTGATCATCTTTTCGGAGTGACAGCAATTTCATGGCTTTAGATACTGATTTAAAATCTAATACATCAGTATAATTTATCTCGTTTACACTGTAAGGATGATTTCTTCGGGCTAACTTTATTACGGGTGTCAACTGAGCCGGTAAAAATAAATCTCCAGCTTGCTTTAAGGCGTAACCTATACAGCTATGAGCAGAGTCTCCCTCACTTTGTCCATGGTTTGGCTCAAAAAATCGCAATGTTATCTCGTCAATGTTGTGACTGTTATTGATGAAATAAAGTAGCATCGCGGCCATTGTGCTGTTTTTATTCTGTCCTGAACATCCGTCAGCGAACAAGTCCGCAGATTTTACACACTGTTCATCATGCTTGCATAAAAACTTGTACACGAATGTTGCAATTTCAGAAGAACCACGTCGACTAATCGTTTCATTCCACAGGAAACATTCACAATCTTTCTTCCCCAAAATATATATGGTAAAGTTATAGTTTGCCAAGCGCCTTTTATAAAATATTGAACTCTCCTTTGATTGGGGCAAGTAAATAAATAACCTGTTGTAAATCAAAACAAACTGCAACGTGATTACTTTGGTTCATAGCTTTAGTTTTGCTCTCATTTTTCAAAGCACGTACTGTCTGTTTACTTAATATATGTTTATCATATTTACTTTGAAGTGCAGCTTTATTATGTTCATCTCCTTGCTTGTAGGTGAAGCACAAACTGCATTGGTCTTTTTTTAGTGAGAGGAATGACAAGTTAAGACTTTTGAAGACCCTTCTATATGTTGTCATACTACCAACCTGAGAACGAGGTAAATTTTTCATTTCATCGCGATACATGTGATACATCAGAGGGATAGTTAGGTCATGGCACAGATACTCGCGTGTTGTGTTACTCCTGCAATAATGTGATTCAGCTCGAGGAAACTTATTTATGTGTTCTTCAATATTAGCACGTACGAGGTTTTCATTTGTAATTCTTTCCTGTCCTCTTCTTCCACCCCGGTTCTCTGACTCCATAACCCCACTGGGTTTCACTTTACGTAGCGCTGTTCGCATTGTTTTCTCTGAGATTCCTAAAGTATTAAGAAAGAATAATTTGCACACATTTAGTTTCTCACTCTGTAGTTGGAGCGAGTAAACATTTGTATGTTGTCTTCTCGATTGTGTGCTTTTAACATACGTTCTCTTTGCAGTTTTCGCTTCAGCGTGGCGAATTATAAATTCTCGCTGTCTTTCTAGACTGCCTGTGTTCCAATAATCATTGAAAATTTGGGCCCGATCATTTTCCAAAAATTGAGAACATTTTTTTCCCATTTTCTTACACGCTTCTCCTGAACAGGATGGTTTCATTAGTCTTTTAGCTACAGGTTTTCCTAATATTGTGTGGTATTCCAATCCTGCATCTCTCAGTCGTTTACGTTCTTTTGATTTATTAATTTGTTTTTCTTTAGTCAGTGGTTGCTCCCGAGGTGCTCCATCTACAGTAAAATTTTGAGGCGTACTAGAATTTTCCATATGCAATGGTTGCTCACGAGGAGTTTCATCGACAGGGCAATCTTGAGGTGTATTTGTAGTAGAATTTACCATGATTTGAGTACTTTGAACTGCGGTGCAGCGTGGCTGCTGATGTAAATGATCAAAACAAACAAGCGTCGAACACCTTACACATGCTGCGAATACATCTAAGGCACAGTCATGTATCTGACATATTATGCCTGAATGTGCATGTTGATTTTCGTGTTGATTACGACGTGTTTGATTAATAGGGCGTGGTTCAGAAATTTTAGGTTTACATATAACACAAAAGTAAGAGCCTTCTGTATTCGTCAGGTGGTATGAACAAATTAGCAACTTGCAATTCTTGCACTTTTCATCGCAAACATTTTTACAATTTTCAATTTCACATGGAACGTGAAACGTCGGATCAGTAAATGAGTCACCAGACACAGAAAAATCTCCATTGGAACTCTGATCACATACATCCATATTTAGATTCTCTAAGTGTTGTTCTTCGTGGGGATGTGCTAAGGTAATGTCCCGAACGACACCCACCTCTTCCGCAAGTAGATCTCCAGGCTGCTGAAACGGCGAATTATGATAAGGAGTAATGCTCTCCTCAGTAACTGCTTCGGTGTCCGTAGTTTTGTGATAAGATGACGTTGGAAGATTCAGACCAAGACTTTGCTCTTCGATGACCCCTTTTCTCTGGTGATAAGAGAGTGGCATCTCGTCAGAAGAATCGCTGTGGTTTTCCTCATCGAAGACAGATATTATTTTACCATAAAACCACTTATTGTTGTACATTTTCACACGTGTACCCTCTACAAACTTTTCTCCCTTTTTCACGGACCGCAACTCACTTCGTTGTACTATTTCGTACTGCCCATTGTTCCATGCCACAAAGTAATTCATTTTGACAGGATAACGCAATAAAAACGCTTACAAGACGAAATATAACCTAATAACAACTTGACCAACGACAGTTCGCACGCAAACTAATTGACAGCTGTCTAATTTTGACAATCCATCTTCAATGTTGCCACCGAGTTTGCAACCACGGCCCGGTGTATACGTATATTCATACATACAAACAGGCGTATGTAGTTTACGTCTGTTTGTAAGACCGCTTATATTAAAATCGTCAACTTATTATTATCTCACAAACAGGCGTATATTTACTTAAGCCCGTTTGTGAGATCCAGTGAATCAAAATATACGCATACGCCCCTAAACTCATAATTAGTTACGTATACTTACAGTCCTCCTAAAAATACGCCAGTTTGTGAGGTTGTAAAGCGAAAAATTCTGCATACGCCCGTTCGAAAAACATAAAATTCATTTTTTGTTGTTTACGCCTCTTTGCAAGGAAGTAGTCGACATGACATACAAAATGGCGACGGGCAATGGTTTAGTTTCGTCTGGAAATAGATAGGGTTGCCAGTCTGAGAATAAATTTGAGTGTTACCATCCCCACAGAATAACAAGATACCATAAGAAACACTCTTTGTAACACACGAGAACAAATTTGGGGACACACACCTAGTATTATGTTATTAAAAAATCAAGTAATTTCAATATCGCAGAATAGAAATGAAAGCTTTTTTATTATGATAATACTCAAAATAAAGACTCACGCGATAATTATTTTATATAAATTTTTTAAAAATAATTCTCGTGGGTCGGCAGTAAGGAGACACTTATTTTTTGTATGGAGCCCTAAACCGCACTGCTTTGAAAATAGAAATATTTTCATAATTCCTCTATTTTCTTTGTTCTTATTATTATAAACTCATAGTTTATGAGCACTTCTAGGCAGTATATACTAAGTATATGGTAAAAGATATCAATTGGCTTAAAAAATTTCGACTTTAAAAAAGGGACACGCAAAATTTGTGTATGGTACAATTTTTCGTGGCCTTACTCATATATATATATATATATATATATATATATATATATATATATATATATATATATATATATATATATATATATATATATATATATATATATAGATATAGATGTATATATCCAGAATGTTATCAGTCAGGCCTTTCATTTGACACTAAATACGATATATTAATGTTGGTTTATTGACATTTGTACATTCGGACATTTAGACAGCTAGGTACTCACTTGATATTTGGACAGTTAAGGACAGTACCCTATGACACTCAGGATGAAATAACGATTCTAACAATACCACACTTCTAAATCGGTTCAAGCGTTTATAAGATATAATGGAATAAAGAAACGGAAAACATAAAGAGATGAACCCTGAACACATAACACTCCTTTTTTGTTGGGCAGCCGTGTAAAAAGCAGTGGTTGGCAACCGAATCTTATAAAAGACACTTCAAGACATTGCTAGATACGCAAGATCGGTTTGAGCCTTCCTGTGACGCTGCAGGAAAAAAAATCTTTAAAAATAGTCCATTTTAATATTTGAGTTGCTGACCCCTAAATCAGTGGTATAGGACGTAGGTAATCTGTATAATATATGGCACACAGGAGCCACCCTAAAGAGTGTACTCATTTTCAACTGTCTAGTCAGCGACCATGAACAATCGGTCTAAACCCACGGGTCAATCCTGACATAGAACACTGTGACAGATGCCAAGCCAATTTTGTCCAACAGCGAATCCAACCTTCGACTATGGAACGCTGAAGGAAGAAGATCATCTCATATTCTGCCCGCAGCTCTCAACCCCCACACACACCAGGACCTACAAGAGACGAACGAAAAGGCCATCCAGAGCGCATATTTTTACAGTCGTGTCCTAACCTGGCCCGGACACGTTAACTAACTGACAAACTATCCCCTCATTATATCAGATTTAATCAAATCCTTGAAAACTAACAATCTATCACTTATTTTACTGATTGACACCTCCAGTGCCCCGAAAAATAAATTAATAGTTTAATAAAACACTAAAAACACGCTTTTGGGCTATGATACGATACTCACATACACACGGCTATGATACGATATTCCATCAAGGAATGCCAGTGCCTATCTTCCGGCTTCATCATCAGACCTTGAAACCTAATCGTGGTCAAAGTTCATTCCAAGACTTTTCTAACAAGTCCAAACACAGCTATGATACGATGTTCCATCATGAAGTTCCAGTTCATATCTTCCGACTCCATCATCAGATCAGTTCGACAGTACCATATTATTGTATTGTCATCAGAACTACATACAGCTGCTAATTTTGATGACGCTACGATCCTTGGAAGATGGTTAAATTAGTTACCTTAGATTCCATTACATAGTTAGTTACATACAGGTCGACCTAATAAAAGCGTGTTAATATAAATCAGTTGTGTCACCACAAAACTTTCCCGGCAAGTAGCCGAGGACTTACGGATTTTGAGTGTGATATACCTTTGGGAAGGAGGTTAACCTGAATAAAAGGGATAGTCCGCAATGAGCGCCGATAGTGCGAATGCAACGCATTATTGTTCCATTTAATGGTTTACGCAATTGCGATCCAAAAAGTGGCAAAAATTCAATGTGATTTCGGCCAAACAAGGCATCTGAGTACCAAATTTCAAGTCCGACCCTGGTAGACCGATTTCAACCACAGCCTTTTTAACTCTTGCCATGACTCAATGATGCCTGCATGCCAAATTACAGCTTAATCAGATTGAGCGTTTGGGCGCTATCGAGGAGGAATACACACAGACAGACTTCTAGCTGGAAATGCTCTTAGAAGGCATGTGCTGCTGTCGCGCTGCTTGCGACCAAATGTGAAAGCCGCCATCGTCTCAGGTTCAAAATAGGCTCAAAGTAGATGCAAAATAGAGGAAAAATAGGCTTAAAAAGTCAAAACAGGTTCAAAATACATAGATATTTCCGTCAATCTCGAAAAAAATTGCCGCATTCACGATATTTTCCCTTCCAGTTGGTTGGTGGGTCTGCAGGAAAGAAAGATTGAAAAATATATTATTTTGAATAATTTTTTGACTTTTTTATGGACAGTTAGCCGACAGCACATATCTGCGTAATTGCCCATGTTTTGGCCATATCCCTCCCGTATCAGCTGTACTAATGAGTGAATACATGAACAGTGGTTACAGAGAAGATCAAATAGTTTTTGTTGAAAATCTCATACATGTTCGAGTAAAATAAAAGACAACACCTTTAAACAGTGATTTTATTGCCATAGATTTTATAGTCAAATTACAATCAACTTGGGTTGCTGTTCCAACGGACAATGGGCAAAAATGTACGGGCGCTGGGCCCACCTCTCCCATAACGTATTTACCATTGTAAAGATCTATTTATCTAGAATATTTATGAGTAATACAACTTACCTCAATTATGAGCCGTTTCGAAGTTTTGAAGTTCGGAATCTTCTTAAATATGGTGAATTACATGAAAACCCCAATACCAATTGATTATTTATTTAAAATATATCATTTGCAGTGAAGATCTATAAAATATAGTATATTACAATGTACGCTCACTGGGCACACCATGTTGGACAACTCACTTTAGCGTATTACATAAGTCAGTCAACAGAGCGGCAATGAAATCATGACACATCACAGAGTTAAAGCATTGATTTTATAGTGTAATGTAATAGATAAGTCCATTCCATACTGCAAAATGGAAGTCGCAATTTAATACAAAAAACGGCAGGTAGATGGCCATCGTAGTTTTCAAACTCGATTTAATGCGCTTCCATCTTCAATAAACCAATATTTGGCCGATAGATGGCGTTCAAACACATTATCGGACGCGTCCGTAAGCCGCGGCTTACGAACGTATGCACAGTCGTCCGCGACTGACGTCCCGATAATGTGCACGGCTCAATAGAAATTCATTACACAGATCGCGTCCATAAGCCGCGGCTGACGGACGCGTCCAATAATGTGTTTGCCCCTTTGTTTGCCCCTGAGCATGTGCCGTTAGCCCGATACGCAAATCTATATTGCTAGAGATGTGTCTATTGTAGTTATTGATATAGTCAGTATCGTTTGCACAATAACATATTTTGGAAAAAGTAATGAAACTACACGCTATTCATTTAGAACTAAAAATCTCTATATAATTATTGATTATATTAACCCCGATATACCATGACAATATTCATCTACTAACATTGAACTATATATACTAACATAGATATATATCATGGAAAACTAGATATACTAACATGGAAAAGCCAATACTTAACGCCGACTTCACTTTTTAACATAGATAGGTACTGATACATTAATTTCGACAAAATAGTATCGATATATAACAAAACCGAAACGTTATAATTATTAATGTACCACTTATTGAAACAAAGAAACGTTGAAACTATACTTTTCCTTTATCGAATAAACGCATTATTGATTAATTTTTATAGCATTTATTAGCTATACTGGCTATTTTATTGTTTTTGTACTCGAACGTAGGTGATACCATTACGTTTCGTTGCGTTTGGGCGATAATATAGCAGACGTATCACGTACGTTCGTATGGGTAGGACGGTAAAAGCTCATCCTGTAAAATAAATGGTTATACCAATAATTTAATCTCTGACAATGTGGCCGTTGATGTAATGGTTTTTGTAATTAGAAAGATTCCACATAAAAACATAATTTTCACGCTTAAAATGTAACTTCTTAGAAAGTCGTAGGTGCACGAAATTGCGATTGCAAAAGCATTTTTTTTTAAAACACTGCTTCACATTTCAAAATTATGGAAGGAGATCACTTTAAAAATGACGTATGTGTAACAGTTTTCATTTTTTTTATTGTGTTTTAAGATTGTGGCCATTTTAATAGTCTCTTTTCTTTGGCCGCGATCTTTACTCGTCTCAGAATTACGAATATATAATAACTAGCTGACCCGTGCCCACTTCAATGGGCAGTAAAAATTTTTACTTGTGATGAAATTATGAGTGTGGTTCGGTTAGTACTGAGTGCTATGATTTATTTCCTGACTGCCAAAAGAAGGGTTATATTTTTACTGCATATGTATGTATGTATTTGCATGCCAATTTGAATATATTACCGTTATTTGTGAGTGTCTTCTTGTGAGTGTCTTATTTGTGAGTGTCTTATCTCTTTAACCATTTATGCAGTAAAAGGGAAATTATATGCAGTAAAAGGGAAAAGTCTTTTGTCACTCGAGACGATAAACTTACTTATTTTGATATGAATTCATAATTGTTGATAATATGACCAATAAACATGACCTAACGATTAAAATTATTTTTTAAATATAATAAAACTACTTTTGTGACTTAAATACAAAATTTAGACATATGATTTCCCTTACTTTTTTGTAGGCATTACTAAGATCTACAACTTTTCTCTAGAACTCAATCATATATCTCTCATCGTTAAAGTAGCGTTCGTAGTTAGTTAGTTGTACTGGGCGTTCCTCCGCAAATCGACATCCAGTGTGCCTATTTTGCGTGTAACGGGGGTAGCGCTATTCCACCCACCCCAGCTCCTCGACGAAAGCCAGCAGGGCTTTCAGGTTTCCTGCCGCCTCGCGCAGGGTGCCTGGGGTCCCAAGGTGTTTTGTCCTGTATACTTCTACCTGTTTACAATCTAGCAGAATGTGTTTTGTGGTTTCTTTCGCCTCCATGCATGCTCTGCACATAGGGCTATTCGTTCCGCCCATGTTGAAGAGGTGTTTGTTTAGTGAGTAGCGTTCATCAACTGTTTCAATAAACGTTTTCATTCAACTGTTTTTCTCCGAATTACTTTGTAAATCCAACGACCACGAAAAAGTCTTTTCATTTTTCGGATTAATATATAGCCATATGACACTCACAAATAACGTGGCTTTTTATTCGTAAAAGAATTTTCAAAATCGGTTCAGTAGATCCAGAGATTACTTCCTACAACGTCACAAACTTTACCTCTTTATAATATTAGTATAGAAGTATAGATTACGACACGGTCGCGGTTCCATACCTATGTCGTATTATCTCTTTAACTATTTATTCAGTAAAAGGTAAAAGTCTTTTGTTTTAAACACTTGAGACAATAAATTTACTTATTTTAATAAGAATTCATAATAATTGTTGATAACATGACCTAACGATTTAAATTACTTTTTTTAATATAAAAAAATATATATATTAAAAAATCACCATAATATCGCGCACTCGGTTGGTTATCGTCATAAATATTCAAATATTTGTCTAAATTTGTCCAAATGATGTACTGTAAAAGACAAAATTTATCTACTTTAGATACCAGATGTGGTAAAAGTATTTATTTTGATATAATAATCAATTTATTACTACCAAATGTGCGTTAGAAATAATTTTAATTTTTTTTTATTGTATTTATGGTTCATTATTTTGGCGATAATGGCTTACACATAAAATAAAGATATATGCAGTCGCTGGCTTTTTTGTAGGACTATTTAAGATAAACATTTCCATTGTATATTATATACGTGTAACTCCAACGGTTTTTGCGGCGCACGCCAGAATAGCTCGCAGATGGCAGATTTTATTCCTACTTCTCTTCTTCTTCTTCATCAGCGCGCATTCGCCCACCGTTAGGCATACGCCTTTCCAATCACTCTCCATCCGGATCGGTTAGTTTGGTTTGGCAGCCTGATCGTACCCAGAGATTTTTAGCACCCCCTGCCCCGCCGTTACGGTAACCGCTGCCGTTGCTCGGGCTAGTGGGGCTGCTGGGGACTGGGGGCCGTGGTAAGATTGTACTGTTCATCATCATGATTGGAGGTATTTAGCCCGATACCCGCCACGTCGGCCACACGTCTTGGCGAGCTCCACACTTTCAGGAAAATATTTCCATTTCCTAGGCTTGTGTCAACATGGTCGGGTTACTTAACCACCGAATTGCACTAAATTTTCTAAATTTATTATTTAATTATTATTTATTGTTGAGAAAATTTTCAAAATATATGTTGACGCTTAGAATTTAAATTTCGAATATCAATTTCTTAGATTTTTTCCTACTTACTTGACAGTTATCGTTATATTTTAGATAATTCACACTATATCTTTATAAATTATAGCCTATGTATTATTCTGATGTGTAAGCTATATTATTGTAAAGTTTTATCAAAATCCATTTAGTAGTTTTTGCATGAAAGAGTAACAAACATCCATACATTCTTACAAACTTTCGCGTTTATAATATTAGTAGGATATGTTTTCCTATAAAATATATATTCCTTTTCTTACTAATTTGGAAAGCGATAATTTCGAGAAATAGGTAAAAGTTGACGGTGTTAATAGTACACAGTTTTCTACCTATGTATATTGAAAAAATATTTTTCAAATAATTTCGAGGACGGGGGCCACCCACAAAGTGTCGTCGGACCGCATGCGGCCCGCGGGCCGCGGTCTGTGCATGACTGTTATAGAGTCTCACCAAGAAGTTCTTGTAAGCCGCTATTTGTAAAATCAGGAATAATGACTATTTTCTTCTTACATCTACCAAAATATTATGTACGCTCGTAGACACCTAACAGAAGCTCCGGTGAATAGTGATTTTCATCATCACGATACGAGGAATAAATCCAATCTCCACATAAACCGACAGCGACTTAGCAAAGTGCTATACAGTTTTATTCACCAAAATATGTCCTTCTATAATAAGATTCCAGAGCAAATGAAAAGCCTTGGAGAGGTCCAATTTAAAAAGATAATTATACATAATTTGGTAAGAAACCCAATTTATGGTATAAGGGAGTTTGAAAATTCTGAGTCTATTTTCCATGTTGATGATTAATGAAATGCGTAAAGTTTTAAACATAATGGTATTATGATAGCTGACATTCTAATTTTCATATAATTTATTAAACATCTATTCATTTTAAAAAAAAATACTAAGGCATATTGCTGGATTGACAATAAAAATATATATTTTTTGATTATTCTACATAGAAATTGCATTTCTATTTTAACCCGTTGAGTATGATACGACCAAATCTGGTTCTGAAACAATTATCCGTTGAGTATGATACGACCAGATCTGGTTCCGCGTTTTTTTTACTTCTTTGACGTTCTCATATTTATTCATAATTATCTAATTGTTTTACAAAATGATATTTCAATATTCTATATTCGAAATTTCAATGCAATCATTGTGCAGTTGTTCTTTTTATGATTGGTGTAGTAGTTTCGTAGTTATAGTACTTTAAGTCGATGTCGCCGAAAATCCTGCAAAAGAGACAGATGCATCCATGAAAATACCCATTTACTCCAAGGGTTAATATATTATTCTCCCTGACTCTGTATATTTTGATTATTTGTATGTAGGTAATATTGAATATAATATTACAGCGATGACAACTATTATGATAGTTATGTTTTTAATAATAAAAATTTTAGCATTTAATTTTGTGACGCATCCAAGTGTAGGAATGCCTATCTACTGGAGTAGTTGATTGTATTGTATCATAGTAGAGGAAAGAAAAAGCAGAGGCAGATCACCGGCCAGATGGAACGACCTCATCAAAGAAGTAACAAAAGGGTCAATACAATCTGCGACCCGCCATGCAGAAGACAGGTCGAAGTGGAGGAGCCTCGTAGGCAAACTGCTGTCTAGTGGCCACGATCCTCAGTAATGAGGGAACGACGGAGAAGAAGAAGAAGAATATCAGTTCAGTCCATCAGTCAGCACGATAAACAATCAGTCTACCGTCAGTCTGACCAAAGTCACAGACTGAACTGATGCTAGAGTGAACGTGTAACACCCGTCACAGACATCCTTAGATATAGGCATGAGTCAGGTACAACATATCCTACACAAATTAGCTGTGCTTGGGATGCATCACACACAATTTCACTGAGCGTTGCTAGCTGTACAATTTCGTTTCCATGTCGCTGGAGTAAACGATTTTATGTTTTAAATGCTAAAAATATCAAATGGCAATATTAATCATCCAGAAGCATTTATAAAATAGAGATTATTTCTCTTTCAAGCAAACGCACGCGATATCACATCAGAAGATGCGAAAATAGTTTGCTAATTAAGAATGGACACACTAATGAATTATACAAGGTCATTTTTTTAAAAAACCAAGGCAGCATAAGTTTTTAAAAGCATAAACACCTATATGACAGTAGGTGAAGTAAATTTTATGTACAAAAATGTATGTCAAACCTAACTAAACTGCAGTAATTCCGAAAGCACTCACCTGTTCATTACATTGTAAGGATGACGTTGTTTCCTTTATACTTTAAATTATTCATTCAAAAAATTGAAATCATTCTCCGGCAGCTCCAAAAATCTGTCAATAAAACGCTAATTAAATAGATTCAATTATGTATTTTGATAAAGTTTGTTGGATCATATTTACACATAGCTTTTTATCCGCCAAAGCATACTCTTCCGATCGTGTCGTAAACCGTCAAAAATGTCTTGACATAACACACTATACACAAAATGCCTTGGGTATCAGGGGTTTAGCGGGACAGCCTTCGGCGGGGTTATTTAATATTATACAAACGTTAATTATTACTAAAAGATTGACTTATTCAATATTATACATAAATTTGACTTACAAAATTTTACATATTACGACATTTTAGAATGCCAAAAAAGAAAAAAACACAAATGCTAATCAAACCAGTCGATTCGGTCGACGTAAAAATCCAGAAATATAGAAATACACAAATTCAAATGAAAATCATAATTCAGATAAACGCATTCAGTAAAAGAATCAAATTAAGTATTATACTTATAATCATAAAAATACAGAATAGCTAATCGCTTATAACCAACATGGAAGAGACATATTATTATTTGTTCTATCGGGCTCAATTGCGTATCTTCATGAACTAAAACGGAAATTGGTTTATGCGAAGGAGACAGGGCTATACGTTAGAGCGGAATGTGAAATGAACGGTTGTCACTATTCCACATTAAAACTACCCACCAAAGTTAAAGCAGCTGAACCAAATGCTGCATCCACATGCTTATCAAGCGTTAACAAGCCATTGCAAATTGAAAACTGTGGATCGGGCGCTTGGCTTGACTTGTGTAGACTTGCAACCGTCGATCCAACCGAGTTGGTTTTTTGTGCACAAATCAAAGGAAGCTTGTGGCAAGCGCTTGCGAGCCATCCATATGCTTATTGGCATTAGAAGATTGTCATCGCGCGGCGAACGTACAACGTTTTGTCATCCGCGTACATTATTATTATATTATTCATTCTGTAGCCGGCGATTGGGGAGGGGTCGCCCATGCAGCAAATCAATACGCTGCTGTCGGTGCGGCTGGATCTCGTACTCCATTCACCATTCGCTTCTATTCTTGACGACTTTTTGCCACGTCTCGAGCATCACATAATAAGTACATACTAAAAATAGCTGACTGGACAAACGAAACTATTTTTTTTTATGGAACCCTGTATATGGTATGCCATAGGTGTGACAGACAGCCCTCTATGCATAGCATGTGCTCATGGAATGCAGGAGCGTGGCAGAGCAATGGGCAAGAATACTACAATCTCCAGCATCTGTCCCGGAGGCCTGTAGCAATCTAAACAGGCTGCTAATCTTCTGGGACAGCCTGAGTTGGCTGGAGTAACATAAATAAAACATGAGCCACGCACAACGGCCCAATCAAGAGGCCAAGTGCGGGAAATAGCCCAGGAAAACTAACAGTATGCTATTGATACATTCCATAAAGATAAGAAACAGTCGCTGATGGTTGTGGTTAAGCAGTATTTTGAAGAAACCGTAAAGGACCTCAATGTGAAAAATGAATTTTGAATGGTAACGTTTCAAAAACATTTTAAAAAGAAACAGGAATAGATGCGGTCTGGCGCAGGATCATCTTTATCATTCGCCGTCTTTTTTAATTAATTCTTCGCTTCACTTTAAAATAAAAATATGTTAACACCGTAGTTTTTACTTCAACGCTGCCACGCTCGGAGGATCGTCGATATTTGACTTGCCTGCTCTCGCCGAGCATTCGTACGAGCGTTTTGCGGCAAGCGTGTGGATGTAGCGTAAGACCGCGCGACGTGCGTTCCAACGTATTCGAATACCTCATAACTTCGACGGGTAGGTTTGATGCTGGAAAATCGACGGTCATTCATTTCATATTCCGCTCTAACGCATTGCTCTGTCTCGCTCGCATGAACTAATTTCCAATTTCAGTTCATGAAGAAACGCAATCGGGCCAATTGTGTCTCGTTATTTGCATTTTTAGGGGACCGTTGTTTTTAATTCTGATATAAGCAGCATCCATTATTATCAAATCTTAACTGCTGTGGCTTCTGGAAATTACTATGAAGCACGGGTAGTTCAGATGGTGAGAGGAAAATTAAAATGAAATTAAGATTTAGAAGCGTATTAATTGACCATATTAGGATGAAACGAGGAGCACGGTCGTTAGGTGTACATCATTTCGGCCATGCTGGACATTTTCTTAGGAATATGAACGAGGGTCTCGAAGTAGCTGGCCAGCTCGTCGATGGTGACGTCGCAGGGCGGGTGCAGCGCCTGCTGCGAGCAGGACTCGGCCCGCGAGCGCCCGCCGCCCGCCCGGCCGCTCGGACCGTCCGACGGCCCCCCGCCGGCTATCTGCAGGTGGTCGCACTCCGACACCAGATCTTTAAAATCGTTCTGCTCTTTCGTAAACTTGGACTTGTTCTCGGCGTTTGCGTTCTGACAGCAGAGGTTGACGTACCTCAGAACGGGTTCCCTCAACGGCCTCCCGTTGTTCCTTTTGAAGGCGACGTTGCGCGGCCTGCGGTTGCCGGGGCAGCCGCAGCGGGCGCCGCGCGTCGCTCCGCCGCGCGGCGCTGCAAACTTTCTCTGGGATTCTCATCGCCGTTCGACGCCGGACACGTCCTCCCCGAAACGATTTCCAATTTTTCGAGCTCGATTGGCAGGGAAATCTCCTCGTTCGACATCCTGTACTAGCTGTACCTTAAACTCTGTAAAGAAAGAAAAAGCAATGAAATTAGTATTTGAATTCAGTATCTAAATAGAGTAATATACTCCATGAGATTCAAATTAATGAAAGTTATTCTCGTTACAATAATTAGTAATTCAACTCAACTATTAGAAATAAAAAATCGGTTGCATCACCCTAAGACTCATCCCTCCCCCCCCCTCCCTGACCGCTCCCCTCCCCACCCGATGGTGATTGTATCCACTGTATATAATATGATAGCAAAAGTAGTATTTTTCAGCATTTTGTAGTAATTCCGTGGTATTAAATGAGTATTTTTTAAATGTCGTTTATTCTTAAATACAACAGTATTAAAAAAATTCATTGCTTGTATTTCAACCAAAATTTCATAACGTGATTTCGGACCAACAAGGCATCTATCTGTGAACCGAATTTAAATTCTCCAACTCCAATATTTCGAGATTGAAGTATGACTAGCGCACCCTCTGGTAGACTGATTTCAACTACAATCTTTTTAACTCTTGCCATGTCCAAATGATGCCTGCATGGCGAAGTTCTGCTCAATCGGATGAAGTGTTTGTGCACTATCGTCGAAGAATTTACAGACTCACAGACATATTTCAGTCTGGAAATGGTCTTAATCATCTCGGAAGGGGTCAAAACGTATATGTATATATATATATATATATATATATATATATGTATGTATGTATGTATATGTATATGTATGTATATATATATATATATATATATATATATATATATATATATATATATATATATATGTATGTATATGTATATGTATGTATATATATATATATATATATATATATATATATATATATTCTCCAACTCCAATATTTCGAGATTGAAGTATGACTAGCGCACCCTCTGGTAGACTGATTTCAACTACAATCTTTTTAACTATATATATTTTTTATATATATATATATATATATATATATATATATATATATATATATATATATATATATATATATATATATATATATATATATATATATATATATATATATATATATATATATATATATATATTATTATTATTTTTATTTCTTCATCAAAGTGTCATCCTTTAAACAAATTCTTAAAAAAAAAAAAAAAAAAAAAAAAAGATTTTACAAAAAACCAATCAAATATTAACAATATTATACAATTTTATCTTATGTTTTGAACTCTTGTAAATATCATATAGCCTTAAGTATAAACTTCTCGACCAGAAATTACGATTTATATCTTATTTCATGGGAACGAGCAAATGAAGTATTTTATTTTTATTTTCATTTAATAGCTGGCTGATAGCGAGCCCAGCAATCGTATATCGTCCTTTTAAAGAGTGGATATATTCGAATTTCAAATCGAATTTTCGAAATGTCATTCCGCATTTAAGAGACGATTGATTGTGATTTTTTTCATTGTTTTTGCTTAAATTTGTCTTTAATAAAGACATTTTATTTTGGTTTGCAAAAGGATACGCTTTGTTTTTGAGATGTGGATGAAGGGTGATCGTTCGCTAGCGATAAAGGGATCCCATTAAACCTACAGTGTACCGTCGAAAGTGGTACTCATCCAAGAATACATCTCGTTTAAACAATAAGCATTTCCCAGTCCAGTCCGGGAAAACCTTCCAGCTATGTAAGTGGCTTTTATTATTATTATTTTTATTTCTTCATCAAAGTGTCCTCCTTTAAACGAATTCTTAAAAAAAAAAAAAAAAAATAAAAAAAAAAAAAAAAAAAAGATTTTACAAAAAACCAATCAAATATTAACAATATTATACAATTTTATCTTATGTTTTGAACTCTTGTAAATATATCATATAGCCTTAAGTATAAACTTCTCGACCAGAAATTACGATTTATATCTTATTTCATGGGAACGAGCAAATGAAGTATTTTATTTTTATTTTCATTTAATAGCTGGCTGATAGCGAGCCCAGCAATCGTATATCGTCCTTTTAAAGAGTGGATATATTCGAATTTCAAATCGAATTTTCGAAATGTCATTCCGCATTTAAGAGACGATTGATTGTGATTTTTTTCATTGTTTTCGCTTAAATTTGTCTTTAATAAAGACATTTTATTTTGATTTGCAAAAGGATACGCTTTGTTTTTGAGATGTGGATGAAGGGTGATCGTTCGCTAGCGATAAAGGGATCCCATTAAACCTACAGTGTACCGTCGAAAGTGGTACTCATCCAAGAATACATCTCGTTTAAACAATAAGCATTTCCCAGTCCAGTCCGGGAAAACCTTCCAGCTATGTAAGTGGCTTTTATTATTATTATTTTTATTTCTTCATCAAAGTGTCATCCTTTAAACGAATTCTTAAAAAAAAAAAAAAAAGATTTTACAAAAAACCAATCAAATATTAACAATATTATACAATTTTATCTTATGTTTTGAACTCTTGTAAATATCATATAGCCTTAAGTATAAACTTCTCGACCAGAAATTACGATTTATATATTATTTCATGGGAACGAGCAAATGAAGTATTTTATTTTTATTTTCATTTAATAGCTGGCTGATAGCGAGCCCAGCAATCGTATATCGTCCTTTTAAAGAGTGGATATATTCGAATTTCAAATCGAATTTTCGAAATGTCATTCCGCATTTAAGAGACGATTGATTGTGATTTTTTTCATTGTTTTTGCTTAAATTTGTCTTTAATAAAGACATTTTATTTTGGTTTGCAAAAGGATACGCTTTGTTTTTGAGATGTGGATGAAGGGTGATCGTTCGCTAGCGATAAAGGGATCCCATTAAACCTACAGTGTACCGTCGAAAGTGGTACTCATCGAAGAATACATCTCGTTTAAACAATAAGCATTTCCCAGTCCAGTCCGGGAAAACCTTCCAGCTATGTAAGTGGCTTTTATTATTATTATTTTTATTTCTTCATCAAAGTGTCATCCTTTAAACGAATTCTTAAAAAAAAAAATTTAAAAAAAAATATATATATATATATATATATATATATATATATATATATATATATATATATATATATATATATATATATATATATATATATATATATATATATATATATATATATATATATATATATATATATATATATATATATATATTCACTTAATATTCATTATAGTCTGCGACAATAATGAATATTAAGTGTGTCCGCAGAGGTCCGATATTTAATATTATTACTGCAAGCCAATTCAGCTTAAGGAAGAAAAATACCACTAGAATAGCTATTGCTGAACTGACCAATTCTATATTAAACGCCATGGATACATCATCGGCTAATCCTGTTAGTATTTTTTGTGACATTGGAGGCATTCAATTCAGTAGACCACAGTTTACTTATCACCGAATTATAATATTATGGGATTAGAGGAAACGTGGTGTGCACTTGACAACATACTTGGAGCAACTGTCCGATTCGGTCATCTGTTGCGAGAATGGATTCGGTCCGTCGGACCAAATTCAGGCATCTGTTAATGCTTAATTGTTTTTTTTCCCTAAAGCCTAATTAAGAAAAATAAAGTCTTCAGTAATAATATTACATTTAGTTGTAGCTTGTGGGAAAAGGTGAAAAGAAGTCGGCAAGAATCGTCCGCTAATCTCGAACTCGATACTTCCCACTGGGGTCGGCTGTTTACCAAAATGTGGTAAATATTTGACTGCGTAGACATTCATAGACATTTAGACATTTACATGTCGGCTGTTTGTTTGTTTGTTTGAAAAGCTTTATTGCACACACATAAGAGTACAATGTGGTGGGCCTATTGCCAAGTGGCAATATCTTACGACCATACCGCCAGGGTTATTGTAACTAAAGGTTTATGTGGGCAAATTGATTTACAAGTAATAAATGAATACACTGTCTTTTTTGGTTGACGTTAGTTTAAAAATATAAATAAACACGTAAAAAAATACTGAAAGTTCTTAGTGCTTGGGCAATTCGGGTGTCCTTTATTAAATAAATCGAATATCCTATTTCTCGGCGCTGTATTCAAATTTCAATCGTCTTGGGTGGGAATCGTCGCTAATTATTGATGTTTACTGCCATTTCCTCCCGCTAGATGGCATGTTGCACAGCTATAGACGCTATCTCCTAGAGCAGTGTTCCGCAAAGTGTGTGCCGCGGCACACTGGTGTACCATGATAATTAGTTGGTGTTCCGCGCAAAAATGACAAAGTTTTGTGAAGATAATGCAACCTGCATATAGCTGAGAGTTATGCGAGCGAAGCGCTTCATTGCGCGAGGAGCGGGACAAATGCAAAAAATACAAGGCAGGAATTCTAATATTTTAACGTCATCATAAAAGATTGAAAGCTTTCGTGCTAACACGTTATGGATCAGCCACGCTACCAATGGTAATAATAAAACGTTCCCAAATGTCATGGCTGCCGATTCAGAAAGAAAAGTGCAGGCTTTGATAGTGAAGCACTTGGAGCTATTAGGAGAAAAAATGAACTCTTATTTTCCTAAGTGTGACCTGCGATCTTATAAACTGGGTACGAAATCCATTTCCGGATAGCATTTCTTTTTGATACTTACCAATAAACGAGTAAGAAGAATTCATGGAGCTAAAACTGATAGGACATTAAAACTAATATTTCCGAAACAGAGCTAGCACATTTTTGGCTGCATAAAAAATGTTGTATCCACTGTTTTCAAAGCGCGCTATTGCAATTCTCTGACCATTTATCACGACCTCCTTATGCGAATTGAGGTTTTAATGCTCACTACTAATAAATAAAAGAAGTGAACGCCTAAGGACGATCGACGAAGAAATGAGAGCAGCCTTATCAATGATTGCTCCAAATTTTAATCGCTTGTGTTCAGTTAAGCATGCTCAAATTTTTCACTAAACATATTTTCATATTATATTGATTTTATATATTACCATTAAATAAACATTTCTTTGGTGTACCTCTAAAAGTTCTTGATTTGGTAGGTGTACCTTGAACACAAAAAGTTTGCGGAATACTGTCCTAGAGCAATGACATTTCACGTCCTGTCGTCTGTCCTAACCTTACTTCTGACGATCGAAAGACTGTCAAATCGCTTCCAGGATCGCAATTATTGTCGAGTGACGACAATCGTGTATCGTATCGTCGCTTCAGAATCCGGGGGCAACAGTCCACATGCAGATTTGGTATGGAGCGGACTAAATCCGATGTGCAAACCATCGGACCGCCACGGGAATAAATAACAATCCTTGTGGTCGCCAGACTGCTCTACAGACGGACAGATATGGTTCGGAAGCGAACCAAATCCGTGGTCCTGTAATACCAAATTCGATTACTTTGCAGATAGCAGCTCAATAATAAATACAAACGGAGCTTCCAAATCTCTTACATTGTATAACTAAACATAAGGATTGCGATAAAATGAATATGGGCCACTAAGTAAGTTATATCTGACACTGGCGGTCGACATTTCTGGAGAAACTCAAGCTGGAAAGCGGACTATTCATTTGGTAGTTCTAAGTCTTGTTATTATACGTATTGTAGAGGGATAGAGGGAACCCGACATATAGAGCAGGACACAGAGCGAAATTGAGGAGGCAGCTTGTGCAAAAGGTTCCTGCAGTACCTAACAACGAGCAGAAACGTCATGTTACGAAAACAGCAGAAATCGGTACAACCGAACCAAACCAAAAGCAGCCGCCAATCCCTCCACAAATGCAATCACACAAACCACCAATAAACAGCTAAACTGATAACCTCCTACTTTTTCGAGTCGGTTTCAAACGAAATGCGACGCAGTGACATGACCCCAAAAACGTAAACAAAATGCAAACTCACTCGAAATTAGATGCGAAGAGAGAAAATGTCGCATCATCGATGCAATGCGACCCACGTGCGGCTTATATTTGCGGCAATCTCGGTTGTTATCAGATCGGCTAGTTTCACAACAAAAATATCAACTCATCACCCGCCATTCGAGAATCACGCAAAAAATAGAACTAGAAAGGAGCCGTAGATAATATAGAGCTATAGAAATAAATATCTATGCTAAGTCTTGCTAATGCCCGCCTAACTTTGGCCAATGTTGGCTAAATCGTTAAGATGAAAGTGAGATGGCACCACTGTAACGTGTGGAAAACATATGGGAGAGCGAGAGAGACATAGACAATGGTACTTACGTTGGCTAACGCGTAGAGCTGGCAAAGGCGCTGATGTGCAAAGAATATTAAGGCGAATACACACACATTGTTAATTTTCTCTACAAAAATTGTCCTACAATAAAAAGTATTCTTACATATTAATTATTTGGTATTAAGTTTAGATATTACACTACACTCAGCGTCAAAAAAATCGCACCTTTCCTAAAATTCGTGACAAGCGATTATAACTCCTAAGATCTTTACTTTACTTTACCGATATTAGTATCATTTAAAAAGCTCAATTAATAAGCTTTCAAAAAAATAATCATTTGTTTACGGAAAATCAAAAACCACAAATCGCCAGCACTTTGATTAAAAGTGGCGATGTACGCGTTTGGAGGCTCACTAATTGTACCACCCTGGACGCGTATAAAAGGGGGGGTAAAAGTCAATTATGGGTCGACGAGTCTCAGTGTCGTTCTGCTACCCGCGCCGCGCGGACGCGCTTCGCGCCGTCCGCGCTGGTCGTGTCTTGCAATTGCCGCCCCGGTCCGTAGGCCGCTTGCGCGGCAACGTGAGTGGACACTGGCTAGTTGCCGCCGCCGGTCTACGTCTTTTCCTCTCAACGCCGCCCCGCGTCGAACCAGCATCGCGAGTAGGCCGAACTCCGTGTCCCAGCTGTCGTCGCTTCTCAAGCCCTGGCCCGCGTCATCAGTAGCCGCGTGCGCTGCATCCTACCCGTCCCGGTCCCGGCCCATCCCGCGCCGCACGCCGCCGACCCAGCTGATCGATGTGTCTTCAAGCCCCAGCACCCCGCGACGCATCGGTAGCGCGATTTGGCCGCAATCGTGCCGACCAGCTGATCGTCGCGTCTCAAGCCCTTGGCCCGTGGCTCAATAAGCGGAGGACGTGGGTACTCCACGGAATCAGCGGCCGCGTCCGCCGCCGCCCAGCTGATCGCCGCGTCTACACAAGACACCTGTTCAACTACGTGAGTAGCCTAAATGGAAGCCCGCTACCCTAGTAGCACACAAAAAAGCATGACCGGTCTGTGGGCCGGTCACCTCTGACGCCCCAAATAAGCGCATCGCGTGTTGGGAAATGCCACTGGGTCCGCACAGGATGTGCTCACCCAGGAGGTAGATATTTACGAATTATGGGTCATTCGCTATCCAGGGCCTGAAGAGCTCCGACAAGAAAAAAACCAGTGAAAATAGATACCACGGCAGAAGAAGCAGTTCAAATGGTGGCCCTACTGCAAACCGGACTACGGCAGGTTGAAGTTGCTCGGCAACTGAACATCAGCCGATTTCGAGTGCAACGGGTATACCGACGGTTCCAAGAGACTGGAGGTTACATCGGGAGACATGGATCCGGGAGAGGTCGCTGCACTACCGCCAGAGACGATCGCTACATTGCGTCGACGTGTTTGCGGAACCGCTTCTCCAACGCTGTGGAGCTGCAGCAGCAGCTTCGAGCTACTCAAAGGACCGCAGTCAGCGTCTCCACTATCAGAAGAAGGCTGCGAGAGAAGAATTTGCCGCCCCGGAGAGCTGCTACAGGCCCCCAATTGACTGCCATCCACCGGACGACCAGGAAGCGATTTTCCGAAACGCACGTGCCGTGGACATTCGACCAGTGGAGGAATGTCCTGTTCTCCGACGAA
This sequence comes from Micropterix aruncella, assembly GCA_944548615.1. Lineage (NCBI taxonomy): Eukaryota > Metazoa > Arthropoda > Insecta > Lepidoptera > Micropterigidae > Micropterix > Micropterix aruncella. The sequence goes on from OX155960.1 coordinate 12,319,824, forward strand.
ACCCGAGTGTGCCTGTACACCAACGACAGGCGTAGGAGAGTCTACAGGCGGCCAGGGGAGCGTTTCACACCAGCCAGCACCGTGGAAACCGTCGGATATGGAGGAGGATCCTGCATGTTCTGGGGCGGCATCTCTATCGACGGCGAGACAGACCTCGTGTGCGTCTCCAGAGCTGGAGGTGGTCGTGGCCAGGGGTCTCTGACTGCTCACCGGTACATCACCGAGATTTTGGAAGAGCATGTGGTCCCATATGCTGGTTTTGTCGGCGCCAACTTCGAGTTCATGCACGACAAAGCCCGGTGCCACACAGCCTCGATTGTCAAGGACTACCTACGTCGAGTTGGCATCGAGGTTATGGACTGGCCAGCAAGAAGACCCGACCTCAATCCTATCGAGCACCTCTGGGACGAGCTGAAACGGTGAGTTCGGGCCCGTGATCCAGCTCCTGCCACTCTCGATGAGCTTCGAGATGCCGTTATTGAGGAGTGGGACAACATTCCCCAGGAACACGTCGTGACGCTCATCAGGTCCATGACTGACCGCATGGAAGCTGCTAGGAGGGCTAGAGGAGACAACACTAGGTTTTAAGACTAATTTTAAAGGATTGTTATTGTTGATTTTTAATTTTTGTATTGTTCCTTTTCTTTGTAATTTTGATCAGAATACACATTGTTTCACATTTTCCCAGAATTTTCTTTTTTTATGGGGGTTATTTCCTGGCCAATTTCCTACCGTTTTCACATAGGGGATTTCATTTGCTTTCAAATGATACGAATAATGATAGGGTACAGGAAGGATCTTAGGAGTTATAATCGCTTGAATTTTAGGAAAGTTGCGATTTTTTTGACGCCGAGTGTATTATACATTCATAAATTAAAAAAATCATATCGAAGGAAATATTTTGTTCAATACAGTACACCGCCGCAGTGCTATCAGATAACTGGTACAATTTCCTAATAATCTTAAAGTTTCCTCAGTAGGTATACTGTTAAAAATAAAAAAAATCGCAATTTCCCAAAAATTCTAGAAAAATCTCTACATGAGATCAACCATTGTAAAATGACATAATATGTATCAGTATTGTATTTCAATTAAACACATACAAAATCCACTTTGTAATCAATTAAAATTATTGTATTCGCTTGTGATCAGGTGTAGGAAATAGGAGAGTTGTGCATCCTCTTTTATAATAAGTGACGTTCATCAGCGGATCCGTTGCCATAGTGACGTTTCAAAGCGCACAAAAATACGAATGGAGCGATTGTCTCCGTTTACAAATAGAAATGCAGCTTAAATTTACTCAAACTATCATAGAAGGCCAGGTATTGAGGAGAATTGTTGTTATAATAAATTCCGCGTTTTAACTGATCGTATATGGTGGTTTTAGGAGGCGGACAGTCCCGTGGCGGCTATAACATGGGCTCCAAATAACAGAAAATTGGCGGTCGCCACACACGAACGCGTAATTGTTTTGTTTGACGAGAGCGGCATGAAACGGGACAAGTTTAACACCAAGCCTGCCGATCCGAATGCCGGGAAAAGATCTTATTGCATTGTCGGTGAGTTTTTTTCTAAGTCGCGCAACATCATGGGCCGTACGTACTAACTCGACTGACACCAACCACCAATATCAACAATATTTAAGGAGGGCAGGCTGGTCCCACGTACGCAACGTATACAACGCATTATGACATCTGGCCCTCGAATTTAGATGGAAGCAGACACACTTATCCCCCGCAACAGTGCGAAGGATAAGCTTAGACACGCTGACGCACACATTGAAAGCAGACGCTTTCATTCAAATATAAGGGCCAGATGTCATAATGCGTTGCGTATGTTGCGTACGACGGACCAGTGTGCCGGACCCCTTAGAAACATACTTGTGTCAACGCAATGCAATGCTGACACGCGTCCCATGCAACTTCGGGCTGCATCTTCAGAACGACATGGAAAGATGAAGATGATGAAAGCTGCCGTCCCATTGTGAAAGACCAGTGTGTTTCTAGAACTTACATTCGCAACGCGTCAGACACATAGATTTGTCGGAGCATGCACAGAAAAAAGACATGCAGAGCTACATAAAGAATCGTTCTTCGTCGTATTCCAAATTCTGCATTAACCCGTTGAGTATGATACGACCAAATCTGGTTCTGAAACAATTATCCGTTGAGTATGATACGACCAGATCTGGTTCCGCGTTTTTTTCACTTTGACGTTCTCATATTTATTCATAATTATCTAATTGTTTTACAAAATGATATTTCAATATTCTATATTCGAAATTTCAATGCAATCATTGTGCAGTTGTTCTTTTTATTATTGGTGTAGTAGTTTCGTAGTTATAGTAGGTACTTTAAGGTCGATGTCGCCGAAAATCCTGCAAAAGAGACAGATGTATCCATGAAAATACCCATTTACTCCAAGGGTTAATATATGGTATTCTCCAATTTTTTCTGTGTATTTATGTCATGTCGTGAATCCAATATCTTCTTTTCTTAACTTTTTTTTTGTTTTAGTGGTGCGGTCATATTTATTTAAAAATAACAAACTGAGTAAATCGTTCTCAATCTCACTAAGAATCAGAAAACATACTAGCTGAACCCCGTGGAATTCGATGATCACTTTATTGATTAAATCGGATAATGAGTGTTCTACTATAATATGATTCTGGTACGGACTATGTCAATGCAGTTTAGGTATCTCCCGTTAAAAGGCCACCTGTTGACAGTACAAAAAGGTCGCGCGGTAATCTAGCAGATATATATATATTTTTTTGTTTTTTTTTTTTTTCTCTTTTGATGACACAACTACATACTGAGAGCTTTTTTTTAGACACCTTAACCAAATTTTTACACCTAGCCATTCTATAAATATGGCAGTTACAGGAAAAACATGTTTCAAATTAATATACGAGTCAGCGGTTGTACACAATACAAGTGCACCTTCTGATGCCATGTATACTTTTGTATGCATGGGACAAGTGTGCACACCAACATGGGAGCTTTGCATCGTACATGTTACCTACAAGGGTTCAGTTTACCTCTATACTTATGCTTTAACCCCTCAGGCCCCGATTGGCCGATATCGGCCACAAAACGATTCAGCGTGACTGCCCCGTTTTAATTTTATTTTAATTTAATTTGTTTTATTTTATTATGTTTCATTATGTTAATATGTTTCATTTTAATTATGGGTACAGTGGTTTGGCAGTAATTAATGTTTCGGTGAGGCAGTGTCGTAATTCAATTTTTTTACTAATTTTTAGAAAATTTTTTTGGGACAGCAACTTGTCAATCGGCTGAGGGGCCGAGGGGCCTGAAGGGTTAATATTTATCATACGATATTATTAGAAAATCATATAAATTACTGCATAGTCTATACATAGATTCCCACATCTATCAAAAAGTCTGTGGTAAATCTCCTTCTTTATTTATTTATTCATATTTATTTGACACATTATTATAAATATAATTTTAATTTAAAGGTTAACTGACTACATTACATAACAACAAAACCACAAAATGTATTAATAACAAAAACTGAGCTACTTTTGTAAGATACTGGCCCATTAGTGTGATCAGTTTTTGGGGGCGGTAGGTATGTTATGTAGGAAATAGTTTACTGATCATAAATGATGATGGCGTTGATTATATAGCTTATTAGATTGCGCAACTCCATAGAGGGATGTGGCAACCCTTTCGACACGGCGAAATGCAGGTGGCGCTGATAGCATTGACGACCCAACTAATAGCATTTTATTCGGCCATCTATAATAACATAACTATAATGTTTTTTTTTTATATAAAGAACCGATTGATTATAAGAACCCCATAATTTAACCAACGTAAACAATAATAACATTCAATTATTAGTGCATCATTAATTTTTTTTATTTCTTTCAAAAAAATCTTAACAGATTGTATAAAAATGAATATCTTGGTACATTTAAATTACAGTTTATTTGTCCGTTTTTACAATATTCAAAATGATCACCAGGTACATATAGTTCAAAGTTCTTCATTATTGCTATTATATATCGATATGCATCATTTTAATACTAGCGATACTTAAAAACCAGTATTAAAATGTACTCACTAAAACTACAAATTAAATTTTAGTTCCAATTTTAGTATATGTACTGCCGAAGCAAGTACACAATCAATAAAGTAATCAAGATAATATAAAATTAGAAAAAGTCAAAATCGATCGTTCATAATCATATCCATATGTTCTCTGGTATTGATGCACTTTTTGGACGTCCTTTACGTGGATCGTCTTCAAGACTTGTATGACCACATTTAAATGCAGCAACCCATCTTTCAACTGTTCGAATTGAAGGTGAAGAGTCCTTATACTTTATAAACAATCGTTCATGAATTTGTTTTGGTTCTACTACACCTTCCAAAAATAAGAATTTTATTACTTTTGAAAAATTTTATTGTCCAAAAATACTGTGACACGTCAATTTTCAACAGCTGCAAATATATGAATGAGTTGACAGATCTACATGAAACTTCACACATGCTGTTAAAACAGTAGTACCACTTTTAGAAAATAAAACGACAAACCTACTAGCGCCATCTCTTTTTGAATGACAAAACTTATTGAACAAACCTGGTATACTTAAGATATTAAAGAAGATTTCTATATATAATTATCAGTATGTGATAAGATTTATTGATATCTGACTTAACCCGTTGAGTATGATACGACCAAATCTGGTTCTGAAACAATTATCCATTGAGTATGATACGACCAGATCTGGTTCCGCGTTTTTTTCACTTCTTTGACGTTCTCATATTTATTCATAATTATCTAATTGTTTTACAAAATGATATTTCAATATTCTATATTCGAAGTTTCAATGCAATCATTGTGCAGTTGTTCTTTTTATGATTGGTGTAGTAGTTTCGTACTTATAGTACTTTAAGTCGATGTCGCCGAAAATCCTGCAAAAGAGACAGATGCATCCATGAAAATACCCATTTACTCCAAGGGTTAAAGACTTAGGGGCTCTCTAGACGATCAAGCATGCTTGTCAAGCATCGCATGGCGGGCTGGGAAGGGATCGTAAACCGCAGGAGAAATGCATTAAAAAAAAAAAATATTTACCAAAAATGCCTAATTTTGTAGTTTACACCAGGGAGTCACGTTAATTAGACGTAATAGATTGATGAATGACGTGACTCCCTAAAAAATATAAAACTACAAAATTAGGCATTATTGGTAAATATTTTTAAAAAATATTTGCATATTTTCTACGGTTTAAGATCCCCTTCCAGCCCGCGACGCGATGCTTGACAAAAATGCTTGGTCGTCTAGAGAGCCCCTTACAATTAATTGTTTAATTTAAATGTAATTCTTAAGAAATCTTTTATGATTATATATGTTCATCCTGTAAAAAAAAGATTTTTGCTAATGTATCATTTAAAGAAGATGTCCTCAATTATAGATTGCTTTTTGGTTATATATAATATGCTAATTATCACATTACTTAGCACTAGCATAAAATAAATAACAGTCACAGTTTTGAGAATTCAGCAAATCTATATATATTTATTTCATGTCATTAGATATGTTTGTTTATTAAAATAGTTATTATTTCAGAGAAAAACATCATCAAAATGGCCTCAAAATCTTTGAAACATTTAGTATTACCTGTTGCGTGTTTGTAGGTGTATCACTTTGACTGTTTTGCCTAAATCACTAAATTTATGTGGTGCCTTCATCAGCACTGATCAATTTTTTTTATAACATTTTCAGCTCTGGCCTTCAGTGGAGACTCCGAGATGCTGGGCGTTGCACAGAGTGATTCTATTGTCTTTGTGTATCGCATCGGGGCCGAATGGGGTGGCAAGAAGGTCATTTGCAATAAATTCTCACTGAAGGCGGCAGCTACTATGCTCATATGGAATTTTGGATTTTTCATATCGGGGCAGTTGGATGGCAAAATTAGGTATGGATTTTATAATAATTGCTAGTGGTGAGTTGAAACGTACAAGTACAGGGTTGCCCAGGGAAACGGGATTTAAAAAGTCACATAATTTGCACGAATAAACACAGGAGGAATATCTTTTATTGACGAAAATGCATGTATACAGTATGCAATTTATGTTTTCATTAATTTGTGCATTATGTTTTCATTATATTTAATTTGTGCAGTATTCTTTGTATCCTTTGTCGCCCCATCTCTAGCTCAGATGCATGTTGTCAAGAGAAGTGGCGAGGGCTCCTCTCGACAGAAACTCAAACAGCTGCGATGTTCTCTGGGATACGTATCGTTCGAACGCCACCTGGAGGCTTCTTTTTCAATATTGAACCAGTTTACCCATTACCAGTTTACCCATTACCAGTTTTACCATTACCAGAACCAAATTACTCACCCACGTTTGAGCACCCACAATTGCATGAGCAGATGTGACTGATAAAACACAGCTTGTTCTGTACCACTCCAATTCTCCATGATTACTGGCAATGCGTTCACAACAACTATGCATCGGTTCCGAACAACTTCCAACTAACTATCTTCAATCCAACAGTGCTGCCAACTAACGTTCAAAATTTACCATTTCCCTGCGCAATCCTGTCGAGACGCATGCATTGGATTGGGGCCGAGATAAATGGCTTCTAATGGAATATTATATTTATTCTTTATTCTGGTTAGGCAGCTTTGCTGATACGACAACAATATTAACAAGTTTTTAGGTACAAATCGAGTCTGTTTTTAAATTGATTGACAGAGCTTGCACTAGTCACTTCAAATGGTAGTTTATTACACATGTCCACTATTCTATTTTGCTGGCCAAAAGAATTTTATGGTTTCTACCGCTGGGGCAAATACCTACTATTATTTGTGTTTTCTAATATATTTTGCTAATTTATATTGTTTGGAATTATGCAAGTAAATTTATTTATCATTCGTGTATAAAAATTTAATGCATATCGACGCTTGAAAGGCAATCCTGACTAAGCGACATTGAGTAAACTTTACAGGAATGTGATTTAAAGTTAAAATATATAAAAAAGGTATTTTAAATTCACCTAATTGTTGGATTGAAGATATGCAACAGTTAGGTGAATTAAAAATAACTTTTTTAAAAATATTTTAAGTTTAAATCACTTTCCTGTAAAGTTTACTCAATGTCGCTTGGTCAGGAATGCCTTTCAAGCGTCGATATCAAAGATGGTTTTCTTATTTTATATTATATTTTATTACTCATATTACACATTTTATTGTATATTACATATTATTATTATTATTTTTTTTTTTTTTATTTGTTGTGGGGCTTTTCTAAGATCTTTATAAATCTTGTAACACCGCGACCATTACTGATCTACTGTGTTCGCCACCTACTATAGTTCTGCGCTAAGCCTCGTGTCATTTAAGAACCGCAACAGGCTTTTGGCGCCAGATTGTTTTACCTCCTCAGGTTGGAGGTAATGACCACCCAAGTGGGTGTATCTTTTACGCATCAGCGGGCCACACTCGCACATGAGGTGCAGGGGAGTTTCCTCTGCCCCTTGGCAGAACCTGCACCTTTTTGTGTCTCGGAGCTTGAGGTTGAACATGTGTTTGTTCAGGCCACAATGCCCCGTGAGCGCCCTCACCAGTATGCATAGATTGTTCCTATTTAGCGATAAGGCCTCACGGGCCGTCTTAGGGTCGTAGGCCCTAATTACTACTATTTTATTACACACAACTATAATAAATACCAAAATGTACTAAATATAAAACTAAACTAATAATAAAGATACAATAAAATACGTAATTGCCTTCTGTTTGGCGTATTTTGCAATAAACTACTTACACTTTTTCCAAATTGGAAATTTTCATTATTATTAAATATTTAAAAAGCATGCAGCTTAACCCCTTAAGCCCCGATTGGCCGATATCGGCCACAACACGATTCAGCGTGATGGCCCCGTTTTAATTTTATTTTAATTTAATTTATTTTATTTTATTATGTTTTATTATGTTAATATGTTTTATTTTAATTATGGGTACAGTGGTTTGGCAGTAATTAATGTTTTGGTGAGACAGTGTCATAATTCAATTTTTTTACTAATTTTTACTAAAAAAATTTGGGACATCATTTTGTCAATCGGCTGAGGGGCCGAGGCCTGAAGGGTTAAGCTGATGAGCCTGAATCCGTGCTTGTATTACAGTTTTTGTGGAATAAGTCCAGTTTATTTTTAAAATTATTGTCACTTTTGACACTGATCACTTTACTAGGAAGAACGTTCCATTAGTTTATCACGCTACTGCTGAGGAAATGTTTCTTAGAATTTGAATGGAATGATTCACGCTAGAGTTTTAGATGATGCCCACGCAGATGCGTGCTGGTGTTGATAGTGTAGTCTGTGAACCAGGAACGTCATGCGATGCAGTCAGGATTTTCTATGTCTCGATTAAATCACCCCCTGCCCTGCGTTGCTCCAGAGTGGTCAATCCGAGAGCTACCAGTTTTTCCTCATATGTTAGAGGCATTTTAGCTACTCTTCACTGAACCTTCTCTAAAAGATCGATATACTTCCAAAAATATGGGATCCAGGTATGATACACGTGTTTCAAAATGGGTCTCAGAAATGACTTATATAGATTTTCAGCATCATTTCCTCTGTAATATGCTGTAACGACCTTTGAATGAGGAACAATAGAGAGTTTGCCTTTTTTACTATTTGCAGTCACGTTTTCTTCCAATTTTAAGTCTTCGGTGACTGTTATGCCAGATCCTCTTGTGATTTCACAGCACGAAGACGGATCTTTTCCAGAAAGTCAATACTTGATGTGGTCTTATTGCAGGATCTTGGACTGCAGAACGAACAAGGCATCCACTGTGTGGGCTGGTGCGTCGGCCTGCATAGCCCTAACAAAAATGGATGACACCAGCAGTGAAGACGGCAATGCTGTTAATGTAATTTCGGGTCATTACGACGGCACTATATTTGTCGGAGGTTCTTCCCTTATCAAGCACCCAGTGCCACCAACCGTATTGTGTATACTAGACAACAATGTGAGCTATGCTATTTTTATTTCGGATATATGATTGATAAAGTAAATGGATAGTTCAATAAGCAACAGCAGTTATCTCCCAACGATAGATACTTTATATTTCACATTATTTATTGCCAGTTTTATTATTATTATTTATTCTGGACAGGCAGCTCTGCTGATTGATACATCCAGATAAGATATTTTAAAGCTTATCATAAACTATATTAACAAGTTTTAGGTACACATCGAGTCTGTTTATAAATTGATTGACAGAGCATGTACTGATCACTTCAAATGGTAGTTTATTCCACATGTCTACTACACTATTTTACAGAACGTTCTTAACCCGTTGAGTATGAGTCAACCAAATCTGGTCGCGAAACAATTATCCGGGTCGACCAAATCTGGTCGCGCGTTTTTTTCACTTCTTTGACGTTCTCATATTTATTCATAATAATCTAATTGTTTGACAAAATGATATTTCAATATTCTATATTCGAAATTTCAATGCAATCATTGTGCAGTTGTTCTTTTTATGATTGGTGTAGTAGTTTCGTAGTTATAGTACTTAAAGTCGATGTCGCCGAAAATCCTGCAAAAGAGACAGATGCATCCATGAAAATACCCATTTACTCCAAGGGTTAAGAGGATTAGATTTTAATTTTGTACGGTCGAGTTTTTTGTTGTGACCTCAAAGATTGTTGAATTTGTTAATATTCTCTAGCCCAGGTATATCCTAATAATTTGTTAGATTTTTATATGTTTCAATATAGTCCTGTCTTTGTCTTTTTTGTTTGATAGTAGTCAGTCCAAGTAATTCCAAGCAATCTTCATAATTCCTATTTTTCAGGCGCACTGGCGTTTATTTTGGTTGGCCTTTGCTGCACCTTTTCCAAGACATCTACATCTTTGCATAAGTAGGGGTCCCAGAGCTGATCGCCATATTCAAGAATATGTCTCGTATGCTTGTAGATCTTTGTAAACACCTCTATTGACTATATGTTGGAAAGCCTTCCTGAACATATAGAGAGAAGAGTTGGCTCTTCTCTCTATATATATTCTCTCTACATAACTACATATATATTTTTCCCATTTGAGATCATCACAAATTGCTATTCCACGATCTTTTTGTTGCTAAACTGCTTCTAATTGGGAGTTAATGGGCCCTTGCTGAGTTGGCCTCGAAGACCCATTCTGTTCAGGGTTGGTCACACTCACGGGTCAACACCTATCCGACGGCCTCCACGCATGAAGTGCGAGCCTGGGTAGGACTCTGGCCTTACGGTTAGTTTCCCCTGGGAATCAACCTTCTGGCGCTCCTGGACGGTCTGCGCACCGTGCGGCGTAAGCCAATCGACTGCACTCTGACTATCAGTCGGGGGAGTCTGGAAGCAGTACTGTTTCCTATAGAGCGGGGATGGTTGCGGACCTTACGGCGACTGCTCTTGAAACGACCATCGGCTATCCGATCCTGGGTGAACAGCCGGGCTAAGGACGCTGTGGTCCGCGATAGATTCGATATACACCGTTTCACACCGCTTCGTAAGGGAGAGGACCGCGCAAGCGACCTCGAACTCGTAACCAATCGAGAGACTGGAGTAATCTAGTCACAATTGGAAGTAAGGGCGTGAGTGTAAGCCCGAAGAGTTGGCTGAGCATGTAATTTGATACATACCCAGCCTATACTATATTTGAAATCATCACAAAATTAAATATGATTGTAATATTATTTGATTTTCACAGATTGTTGCTGGCGGCTGCGATGGGAGAGTTATTATCTACGATGCAAACACCGGTCGGCTTCTACGCAATATTGACCGACCAAAGTTACCGCAATCTGATCAGAAAGATTTAATAGTGGCTTCTTCTAGCCCCGGCGGTCAGGTATAAATTTACATTTAAAAAATAACAATAATGGGTAAAGTGCAAGGCCGAGAGGGTTCCATACCTTATTATGTAAGGGGTTATGAAACATTCTCACAAAAAAGTTACTAGAAACGAAGTTTTTTTAGCAATCCATTCATATTGATATTTTTAGTAAATAAAGGAGAATTAGGAAAACTGTATGGAAGGCCAATTTTCAAATTCTGCATTATCAACTGTTTCAAATCTATATATATAAAACAAAGTCGGGTTTGTCCGAACACTTATAACTCGTGAACGGATGGACCGATTTTCATGGTTTTTGATTTGTTGTATTCCATCCGGAATAGTAGAATCACTATTAAAAACATTGGAAAATTAATGAAAAAATAAAATAAAAGAAAAAAGATTTTCCCATACAAAATGTTCATGTGTTTCGTAACTGTCAAACATTTAACCCCTAGAGCCCCGATTGGCCAATATCGGCCACAAAACGATTCAGCGTGACGGCCCCGTTTTAATTTTATTTTAATTTAATTTGTTTTATTTTATTATGTTAATATGTTTTATTTTAATTATGGGTACAGTGGTTTGGCAGTAATTAATGTTTTGGCGAGACAGTGTCATAAATCATTTTTTAAATTAATTTTTACAAAAATTTTTTGGGACATCAACTTGTTAATCAGCTGAGGGGCCGAGGCCTGAAGGGTTAATGTTCATCCCGTCGATACGGTAAACTCTTTCCTCAAATTAAAGAAAGTATTTAAATAAAGGTTTCGAATCGACAAGATATACCCACAATATTCGGACCACAATTATTACAAAGTTTAATTCACATGTCATGCTGACACGCGATTGATATACTTAATTTTTGTACTTTTATATTTCTTTTTGTGTTATCTTAATGAAGTAGTGAACTTAATATTTATTTTGTATTCATTGTATTATTCCTTAAAATCATAATCATAAATAAAGTAAGTTAAACTTACTGTATTTTCGGTTTACTTGTACTTCAAACATGTTTTCAAAAATCCACCTAATCATCACCCTGCACCATACTCTTATCTCTTGCTATGCTACATTTCATCAGTGCGATTTCTTATTTGAGAGTTTGTATTAGCTTTATGTATGAAGAATTACCCCCTTCACCGGTCACTTAAAATAATCATAGTTATTCGCATTATAAATTTTATGGGGAGAGTGAATCTGAATGATAAATATATATTTTATTACAATCTTCTGATTCAGATGATCTTCTGGTCGCGTGAACTACTGGTCTTTTCATTGCAAAAACAGGCCATTTATTTATTTATTTATCTATTTTTAGGAAAACCAACAGCTAATTATAATTTAACAAAAAGAGGAGTAGGATAACAGAGCCAATTAAAGGTTTTCACGTTTAAGTAACGTCGTAGAAACATATGCGACCTTTCAATTAAAGCTATCGATTAAAAATAC